>NW_001799333.1:233634-383522 GCF_000165425.1 Paramecium tetraurelia | reverse complement strand
TAAATAAATATTTTAAGAATAATAATTACTAAAAATTGAAATAAAGATTGGGAGAGGTTTTTTTATTTATATCACTTTAATTATAAGACAACTCGCTTTTGGTCACAGTATTGTAGAGATTAGGAGAATATTGCAATTCTATTGATAGTTTGAATTAATAAAAAGGAAGGAACTTAGTAGTTGAACTATTAAATTCAATGAAATGCAAAGACTCTCTTGACATCGATTAAACTTTATTGAAAATGGAGGCTATCATGAAGAAGATGTAGGAATTAATGAATTGAGTTAAATAATTAATATAATCATATATATGGAGATAATCAAAATATTTCTGATTCTTATAGAAAATATGCTTTTTAAATATGTTAGTTAAGTAATTATACTAATTTTCTTTAATCAAATAATATTAATGAACTTAATTTTAACACTCACATTATTATGTTTAATATAAGCCTAATAAATTTCACATGGGATGCATTATTTGTCTGAGAAATTTTATGGGAAGCTTGATACCAATGTCTTTTATTATTATTTAGTCTAAAATGAAAATCCTAATTATTGCGTGTCAAATCATTATTAGTGTGTATTTTTGAACCATTTATATTTGAATAACTACATCGATCACACATTGGATTCTCTAAAGCCTAAATTCATGAAAAAGGTATTCAGTCATTATCATTCAAGGTTTTTGAATTCGTTGAATTTTTGGATACCCATAAAAAAGCCTATTTCAGAGATTCTTCAAGGAGAGAACTTGAAAAAAGCTTTGAAAAACATTATTAAATTTGAAATATTAAATAGTTATTAAAATTAATATGAAATCATATCACTTATTTTTGAAATAATCATTTATAGATCTTTATATATTCTATTATTATCTAAATTTCATTTTTTAATATTTTCTATCATCCAAATAATAAAATACAATCAATCTCTAATGAGCTATTTCATTCCATTCGAATAAGTAGAAAATAATTCTTTGAGTATACATTATGATTTCCTTGTATTTTATAGATTGCAAAATCATAGAATAGTAAGAACACAATTTTAATGATTTATATACCTCTAGATCCTGAAGAATTGATATATAAATTTAATATAATTTAATTTAATAAATAATTTTTGTAACAGCTTTCTTATCATTTTTTTATCATCATTAATTAGGAGTATTAAAATTGCTTTCGATAACAATATTAATTCCACCGTTTATTTATTTATATGTACAATTAATAAACCATTAAATTCAAACTACTTCGAATTGGAAATATAAACAGAGAAAATTTTATCCTCTTTCTCTTTGGTTAAATTAATTATAGTAGAAATGTATTTGATAAATTTACTTCCCAATTCCTTTAATTGATTATAAATATTATAATAATTAAATTTATTTTCGATTCCCTTTATATATATTTTTGTTATTGCTTCAATTGAATGGAATATTCTTTTTTTTTACAACCATAAAATGCGCTTTTAATAATTTATAATACCCAATTTTGCAGGGGAACTTTACATTGTTAATTTTATCTAAGTTATTGAATGATTAATTTACCTTTCCATAAATGGAAATTGAATTTTTATGATCCTAACTTTGAAGCTGAATTCGAAGCTCATTAAAACAAGATTAGACTCATTTCTTTTCAAATGATAAACTTATTGGTTTCAGTAGCTGCTTTAATTTTTTTAATCACCTTTGTTATTCAACAACAACCCATTTAACTAATAATAATAATGATAGGAGTAGTTGGAGGGTGTTTTTTTATGTTTATTATTGGTAAGAAATTGGAGCCATACCTCAGATAAATTTTTTCATTTTATTTTGTTTGGAGTCAATCAACAAATGTATTAATTGCCTTTAGCGGATTAAATATGTATTACTTTGTGATAATTTAGACCAACATTTGTGTTTGGATTCAATACTTGTTGTTTCGCTGTAGGTACTTTATAGTATAGCGATAACAGATTAAAATTAGTTTACACAATTCTCACTCCTTTCATACTTTTATTGGTTTTTGATGTCTATAAAGCTGATCAAATTCAATATGTATTTTAAACAATTGCTTGTGTTGTTTGCCTTGGAATTTGGACTTATATGCAAGAATATACAGCACGACTAGCATTTTCACTGAATTTAATTGCTAATAAATAAAAGTAATGTTGTTCTTATATAATAGAGAACTAATCAATGAATTTGTAAGTGATTCCATGTTTGCAATCAGCTTGGATCCACGAACGAGATAATTTATTTTAGAATTTTAAAACAAAAAATTTGAGGAGAGCATGAATATCAAAGAAACTGAATAAATGAAGAATTTTCTCAGGCAATCATATTTGGTAGTAAAAAGTTAGGAGAGCTAAAAAAGATTAACAGACAAAGGGATTTAAAGAGGGTTAAAATTAGAGGAGTTTTTATTTAAAAAAATAAAACCTGACTAAGAACCAATTTTTAAGGACACAGACAATGAAGTTGAAATAATGTATCACAATCAAAATACAGATTAAATAATGAGTATGAAAATTTAAATAAAGTAAATGAATTTCGGAAAGCCCATCTTAATCGGAATAATTAAATCTGAACAAGTATCAAATCTAATAGGCGAACATCAAAAATAAATAAAAGAACATTAAAATCTTATGGTCAATTTTTCAATCTAAATTGTATCATAGCAAGAAAATTTATATAAATAAATCAATAAAACATAATTTGGTAGTCCGAATGAATAAGAGTAAATTATGAGTCTAAAGTGCTTAAGCTTATCTATAATTAATTATATTAGGAATTATGTATTGTATTTTCAAAGAAATAAGATTTCTACTCAATTACAAGTTTTTAAGAAGGTTATGATTTATGAGTATCTTAAATCCATTTAATAATACTTTCATGCTATATCTTAGTATCACAATATGAAATTTAATATTTTTAATCATGTGGATAAAAATTGTCAAATAAACGTCAATATCAAATATTTAACATAAATACTGTTTAACATCTTTGAATAAATTGCTAAGTAATCATGCTACATCAATAATGTATCTCTCAAAATAATTGAAGAATATACTTAAAATAATCAGGTTTTAGAAACTAGAAGGAAGGCTGAGGATTCCTAAAGTGCATCAAAATAAATAATTGATTTAAAATTAATTCTGTTCTAATTTGATGTTGAAAGTTCAGAATCACTTGATTTGTCGTGCTTCAACAAATTAGAATAAAATCAAAGAACAGAACAAGATGAAAGTTATATCATTTAAGAAGTTACAACCAGTTTACTCGATTGTCTAAGCCCAATCAATAGAATATAAATAGATTAGAATTTAAAATTAGAAGATGGCAGTTTTAGTCATAAGTTTTCTTTCAAAATATATTCGGATTAATCATAATTAGAACCATCATATTTTAAAGCTATTGATAAACCATTAATTTATTGAGTTTTTTAATTTATATCAAAACAATTTTCTAATAATTATTAAATGAAATAGAAATTTAATATCATTTATGGAAACATCTATATGAATCACTATCTTTTGAAGAATCTTTTTGGAATCATTGAAGGACTAATTTTATCTAAGAGTTAATTGCTTCTTTCATTAACGAATCTGAACGGCAGGGTCAAAGATTATAAGCCCACTGTTTCACCTCCAGTTATAATCACTGACGAAGGAACCTTCAAGGTATTGAGTAAGGCAATTATTAAGGAATTAGAGAATTCTTAGACTCCTTTTTTAGTACCTTTAAGAAATCCCTCCTCCAATGGTTTTAGAAGTAAATTTAAAGTGCCTTTCACTAGATTAGTAACTGTTGAGAAGACTTCCAAAGTGGTTAATGCTTTACCAGCAATCATCAATTTAGAGCCTAAACTTTATTAGAATTATGTTAAAACACAATTAATTACTTCTTCAGGAGATCCTCGAATTTAGGAGTTCATATATTTTATCGGTATTTGTAAATCATAAAATGAGCTAATTCTTAACAACCCCTTCAGGAGATCATCCATTTACAATCCTTTAGAATCATATGAAAGATTGAAGCATGTGTCAATAATTTATAGACCCTTCAACCAAATCTAAGGCGATTTTTGGACAGAATTAAAAATTTGAATCTGATCCTCATAAATTTATTTTTGTATCCAACTTTAACTATTTTAGAAATTGAAAACAAATTAAAGGAAAGCTCCAGATATGCAGATTCTCATTGGAGAAATCTTTACAGATGCTGTGTAGGCTTAATTTTCCAAGATTAAACCAATTTCTATTGGAAAACTTTTATCCTCTGAACAAAATGTTTCTGTATCTGGACTTAATAGGAGCTTGAATTTAGAATCTTTAATATTATCTTCAATTTCAAAATGAGATTAGAATTTAATACCAGTTTACCCTTTGGAATATAACTCTGTTTATAAATTTACATTTGTAAAACACAAACTAACAGTGTCTAATGTTTTATTTTGAATCTTATCAGACTATTCAACGTATTCTTAGAGCTCTTCTCCAAAAGTTTTATGTTTAGAATTTGTATTCTCCATATAAAGTGGCATTTAATAAAAAGTATGTCCTTCTTCCAAATGGATCAGCAATTTCCCTATGATTATTTCGATTTTATTATCTAATTGCTCTCCTTCAATTAGTGGTTTAGAGAAATCTCCTTAGATAAAATATTCTTTTTTTGTAGGATCCTAAGGAACAGTTTAAGGAATGTAAGGTTATAATTCTTCATTGATTTCCAGGATTGTTTAAATGATGTCAAATCTGAAATTGCCCTTGATTAAATCCACTCTAATGGTATTATTAATAAATTTAAGTTATTCAATTGTTAGTACTGATGTGAATTAAAAAGCATTTAATTTCTCAAAATAATTCTCAAGAATTAAGGGACATTGAAACTCCAATCCATTTTGTCTGCCAACGTATAATCTAGCTTATTATAGGGTTGAGCTTTTATTGTAAACCAATTCTTCGATATGAATTAAAGCTCTACTATTCGAGAACTCTTTGATGGTTTACAATCCTTAATTAGATAGTTCTTCTACTTCATTGATTGGAAAGATATCCAAAAATAAGTTATTATGAACTCTGATTTCAATTTCCATTTCTTTTTCTTGCTAAGCCTAGTGTTGTTATTACTTTTATGTATTCTATTTAAAGTTTTATAAAATATGATTCAGCTTTTTAAATGAAGTGAATTAGAAATCAGGTATTCTTAGACAAATATTCTGAATTGATATTCTCATCATTTTACCAAGTTACAATTTAAAAATATAATTGTCGTAATCTACTTCGATTGGCTTTTAATATAATCGCTTTTATCCTGCAAAAATAATCTAAGAACTAAATTAATTTGAGTGTGTTCTATATAACATAATTTAAGTTGCAGAGTATTTTTTAATTGTTTATTAGAGTATATTTCTATTAAATTTCACCAAAGGACATTAATTATCAATAACCAATATATTTTGAACTAATATAATAGTTTATTTAGAAGAAATAAGAGTAGTTTTTTCTAAATCAATTTGTAATAGATCTTTATTTAAATGATCCAACATATTTAAGGATGAAGATTCTATATTTAATTGTATATAAGTAAGTGATTCCTCTTTTAATTAACGCTAAGGTTTCTTTTTATTAGTTAAATTCTATTGCTTCTCAAAATATTAATTTAATGAGATCAACCAATATAATAGTTCCTAAGTGATTCGAACATCAACTAAGGGAAGTGATCCTCTGATGAGGGTTTCACTTCTCTCTTATCTGTATTGAACTGCCCCTCTTAAATCTGATTTGCCATTCTTCTTGACATCTTTCTTTTCTTAAAAGCTTATGTAAATTAATGGATATATTTGTAAATCATCAACTACGTTCTATCCAATAGTCACTATGTTTTATCCTGAAAACTCAATCCAAATTGAGAAAAAGGAGATGCAAAGGAATTGTAAAGGATTCTCATTTTTAGGGATTCCCTCATAAGCTTCAATAGCTCCTAATTTATGTGAGAATTTTTTAACGGGAGTTTATTTGAGTTTGATATCTTTCGCTCTTAACGAAATAGGTTTATTGTTTATGAAGTAATTTAGATTAACATATGGGAGTTTTATGTCAAATCCAAACATGCATGGCTTTTTGATTTCCTAGTCTGGTAATTTCTATACTTCGCTCTAAGGGAGATATTGCATTAGATTTAAACATAATTCATGGTTTAAGGAACCAATGAAATCTGAGACCTGCATATTTGCCATATAAAACTTTTCTCTATTTTTGCCATTGAAGATTTGAATAGACATTTCCAATGCCTTGCACGGTTTACATTCCTCCTAGAGTTTGTCAAATATATATATGGCAAAGTCTTACTCTACCCTACCCTATTCTCCCAATCCCATCATTATCACAGGAGTTACATAGAATTGATATCTAGGGTTTTCAAGACAGCTTCTAAAGATCTCTTAGCTTTAAACTATATTGATAGCATTATTGGAATCTGCTCTAACCCTGTGAGCTCCAATACTTTGTATTTAAAATTTGATATTATCTTTATGGTAGCTTCCCTAGATCTTAATGATTTCAATAAAGAAGTGACTTTCAAGATCTTAGAAGAATCTTCCTTTTAATTTTGGAAAGGTTTATGAATTTTCACTTACAGCTATTCTAATACCATCAAATTAGCATTTAAAAGTCTCAGCCTAATTTTTCACACTCCTGCTTCCAAAATCCAATTGTTCTTGTGAGGTATTGAAGATACTCTGAGAGAACTCAATGAATTGTTTTTCTTTTTGTTGAGGAATAGGATGTTAGGCCAAAGACTACTATAAGTTATTATTAAGAGTATCCATATATGAGAAATTGGGAACTAATTTAGGTTGTACATTCTTTTTATTGGTTGTTACTGTGTTTTGAGAATTTATAAAGGAGAACTCTGTTTTTTCTAATTTTTATTAGAATTCTTAGTCATCATCAAATTCTACCAATGTTTCTCCTTTTAAATCCATCATGATTTTGTTCAATTCATCAGTTAACGATAAGCATTTTTGTGCAGTCGACAATAGATTTTTAATTTGCTTCGTATTGAGTACGATATCCAAGGAAGAGATCTTTCCATCCACCTTTGTGTTCACTCTCCCATTTTTGGTTTCCACTACCATCTCAAATTTTAAGGCATTTTCTATTAAGGCTATTTACTCTTTTTCCAATTAGAGTTCTATCTGATCTATTCCAAAGCTTATAAAAAGTAAATTACTATTTATTAGATTGAAACATACTTAAGATTTTGCTTCTGAAAATTGATGTTAGTATGATGAATATGGAATTCATATTATTTTCCTCCTTCTGCTATTAGTATAATTTCAATATTCTTGATCGTAATTGAGGAATTACTTAACAAGGTATCAACCAAGCCTAAGAATTGAATGAGTCCTGTTTGAGGTCCCATCGATTTAGTTAAGTCTACACTCTACTCGAATTCTGAATGTTTATAAACTTCCTCTCTTAACTGAGCCAATTGATTGAGCTTTAAGATCTCCTTTTATTTTGCCTCCTCAGTTTTATCTAAATATTCCTTTAACTCGTCTATATTGATTTCCTTCACCAGTGCAAACACCAATTTGACTCCACTAGCCTCAAACTTTAAATTAGCCACTTTGATAGACTCTTTTAATATCAGTTTCATAAATTACTTATGTAAGCCTCTTCAAGAGTAAACAAACTTTGGCCGAGAAGTTAATTGATGAAGGTTTTGTTGAGCTTCAACATCTCAACTCCTTTGAGCAAAGTGCCCATATTCAGTTATTTTGGGTCTTCAAGATAATCCCCGAGGAAATTATCGAGTAGTAATTGAAAAGTGTCAGAGAAACCATTAAGAAAATAATCAGAAAATGGCTTGAGCCACTCCTTGACTTTCTGCATACAATAATTATAATAATAAAAATCAGATAATGCACAATGTTTAAATGAGACGGGAATACTACTCAATATATTTTATATGAAATTGTATGTATAATAAGTGTCTATATCTTGATAAGATAAAACTCATCAACCTTTAAGTTAATCAATTTTGTTATAAATTTCTATTAATCTATCATCTATTGTCTGTTTAAAATTCGACAGTTCCTAATCACTCAATATAAATGATTACCTCCTGCTCCTCCTCTTCATCAGGTATGGAAAGTGACTTATTAATGGGGAACCAATTGATACTCTCTCGTTTCAAATCTGAATCTACATAACTTTCAATTCCGTTATAATCTGATTTCTTTTTATCCTCCAAATAGGAAATGTAAAAGATGTAATTCCAAACGCAATGCTCATATTTAACGTGAAATCTAAATCCCTTCTTGTGTTTCGCCTTCTTCTCCAAAGTCCCTCTATCTATCCCACAAATCAAGCAAAATCCTTTGATATCATTATCCAGTTCTTCAGCCTCATCTCTCAACACACCAAATGAATCTATGATGATACCAGTAATTATAGAGTATAACAAACTAATTACAACGAAGACATAAACGAATTCCCAAAAATTCAGGATGCTGTATCTGTAGTTCTCGTCTGCATACACATCACTAGAGGAAACAAAACCAACAGAACCACCATCTGTCTTGAATGTGACATCTAATATGAAAGAGAAACATTAGAGCAAGTTTTCACAATATGGTGTGTATTGATCTGCATAATAATGATAAACGATTAGAGAATAATAGTATTACATTATTATGTACAAAGAGAGTACCAATAAGATTGATCCACTAGGTCTCCAAATTGCCTATGTTTATGAATTAATCATTTACATTCACAATTGATGTCAACGTTGGGAATCTCCAAAACACGTCCAATAGCAACAATGCCAAAACTATATTCACATACAGTCCAATAAAGGCTAGGGTTGTAAAAATTAAGAAGTAGATCATCTCATAATCCAACAGGATGCACTTATATAATGTTAAGTAATCTGTTATATTAAAATAGAGTCTCCGCCATTTGTTCTATTCCAATAAGAATGAGTCAGTCTTCTCTAAAACAAAATCCTCTTGAAGTACTATGCTTTGAGAATTATCCAAATATTTATATTTAATCTCTCTCATTCTAATTCTATTTATTTGCTTTTCAAACACAATCTCTTATGATTTTATTCTTAAATATGGCAATTTTTTCACTATAAAGATAAAAAAACATAGGAATTACAAAATTATTTATGTAATTGTTAATCCAAACAAAATATCTCCGAATATCTTCTCTAAATTAGAATCACTTGAGAATAGGATCATTAGATTTTCTAACACTATTACTAAAAATATATATTTATTTCCATAGTTTCTAATTGGCTAGCTAACAAATTTATCACAAAATTCTTTTTGTATAAGGCTTAAAATTTATATTCAGTTTTTAATTTCTAAATTATATGAGAAGAATTCGACAAAACTGATTCAACCTTCCTCTATTAAGATAATCTATCAATATCGGAAGCAAATTTCTCTTTAATTACATTGTTGAGAGCAAAACAATGAGGAACCAATGGAAACATCACTTTTTTTAGTTATTTCGATGGTAACAGTATTTCAATAGATCCTGTTCTCGTTGCAAAGAACCTTAAAGCTCTATAACCTAATTTCTTCTATTGAGCCTCCTATTCACCTGATGCTTTCTTTAACTTGTAAGGATTAAAAATTTTGTCACTAAGTTGTGCACTTTATTACAGCTGCCTTATATTTCTAAATAATAATAACAACTTAAATACTTTGTTAATTGCGAAGCCTAAAATATTGCTTTGTAGAGATTATAAAAGACTATAGATTTATATTTCTTTTTCTAAGTTTTCGTATTGTCTATTTGCTCATATATTCTCTCCAACACATCTTAATCCTTCATCTAATATACTTGGGCTAAAAGATTAAATAAGGAGAATCCCGTCTCTATTATAAAGGAGTCCCAAAAGTCTTTTACAGCTGATTCCACTGTCACTTCCTATTCTACCTAATACCAATAAGTATTGCTATCCTTTATTTACACTTTTCGTCTTTATATATTCTTCTTTCTCTCCTTCTCCTATTCAATATTCTTTGCATCTTCCCCTAACAAGTGAGAAAACACAAGGTTTGTGTAATTTTTACCAGAACCATGCAAGATTTTGTATTTCTCATATTAAATTGTTATATTACGAATCAGTATCTTCTCATTGATAATCATTGAAATTCTCTTTAAAATATCTGATTCATTTTACTCATTATCAGTCAATGATTCCAATGTTGTTGCACATCTGTATTTGATTTCAGATAGCATAAACAATTTGTAGTTCAGTGAATTGCTTTTTCTAAATGATGTGACTAATTATTTACAATAGATTGGACATTAGATATAATACTAAATAATCTATTACTAAATGATTGTTTTATCTTGAAGATTATTAATCTTTCTGACTTGTTCTTAAGTTTACAGTCTTGATCGTTCTTTATCCTAATTCAATAAAGCTTAATCAATTTTACTGAATCTTTGATAGAGATTCAAGAACTTAATTTAAGAATCATCAAATCCCAATAGTTTACCACATAACCTTAAAAACTAAGGTTAACATAACTTTTCTTAGTTTTAAGGACAAGGCCCTTAGATATTTTCTTTAAGACAATCAAAACAATTTAAAATCAAAATGTAATCATCCTGACTTAAGGCATAAAAGGATTCTTAATTGAAGAAATTCAACAAAATGTTCATCAGATGTTAAATGATATCATAATTCTAAGCAAATCCAATTTATTCTCTAAAGAAATCTTAGAATGGTCTATAATGATCCTCAGCTAATAGTTAAATCAATTTCATTTGAACCTACAAAATACCCAATTTCATCGCATTCTTTTTCTACTCTAATCTATGATTTTCATTGAATTCATATGCCAAATACACTCGATTAATATCATGTTAGATTAAAGATCGCAATTTTAATGTTTCATCTTACTATTGATATCTTTCAAAAATGCTAGTAAATATTTTTAACATGTAATTGCTTTTAGTTTTCAGGATCTCTTGCATTAGTTTTTATTAAGCAAATTAATTCGCAGATTCAATTCCTCTGACTAATCTTATTGAAGTTAATAAAAATTGATATAATAATTTCTCTTTCTTTTTCTTATTCAATAAAAACAATTCTGATTATTGCACAATCTTTATTTTATCATATGAATTACAAAATTACAAAAAGATTTCAAAGAACCCTTAGTTCACAAGTAAATTCTGAAAAGCTTTTATTGCTTTTATTTGTAGAATCTATTCACTCTTAGAATGATACTTTCCCTTTTTATTCAACTCATACACCTTAACTGTCTAAATATAATCATCTCTAATATAGGTGTGGATGTCCAGCATGTGCCATAAAAACTTTAATATCTTTTTGGCAGACTTAAAATTCTTGTTTAAATTGTTCATACTGGATGAAAAACAATTAATCAAAGGTACAATAGGCTTTGAGAAATTTTCACTTATTATTTCGAAATCCTCATTCATAAATAATTATTATTTGTAGATTTAAAAGTACATATCAAAATTTTCTATTGCCAAGATTTATTCATTTATAAAAAAACTATTAATTTATTTGTCAATAAATTTGTTTTCAGACTTGTTCTTCAATAAATTCAACTCATGAATTCTATTATCATTACAATAAATTGGTGAACAGTATGGATCAACAACTTGATCCTTTTTTTGTTGCTCAATTTAATCAAGATTGCAATTTTGAAATTCCAATTTTCTTAAAAATAGTATTTTCAATTATTATGATTTTTCTATTAAAAAGTGTCCATTTTCTATAATTTCCCATTTCGTTAAATTAGCTTTTAAATATTCCTCTATTTATTTCAAAAATAAATCAATTTTGACTTTCAAATTATGAAATGGTTTCAATTTCACACTTTGATTCATGTCATTGGCAATACTCTCAGCAAATGCTTACGATAAACTCATTTGTCTTGCCAAAGTTGAAGATGCCCTGCTCCCAGGTTTAGATTTTGACTCTTCAAAATTCTCAATTTATTCTTATATTAATTGAGCCAAGTTCAGAAAAACATTCAATAATAGCATAGCATAATCATTAAAATAGAGGCAATTAAAATTATGTTATAATGAAAAGCATGCCATTTACTTTTAACATTCTGATAATTACTCATCCTCCTTTGAGTCACTATCATCACTGTCATTCTCTGATCCAGATTGAATTTATTAAAACAATTACTAATTTTCTTTTTACTATTTTTGTATTTTGAATTTAAAATTGGAATCAATGTAATCATATATTTTTTGTGCTTCATTTGTAGATTTCATTTTAGGATCTAACACAACTACTTTGCTTTCAAATACCTTAGTTTCCTTATCTATGAATAAAACAATAGTTTATTGAATTTCATCATCATACTTGATGATTTCTTTATAATTTAAAAGCACATTAAATAGTTTAATGAGCTAAGTTTTTAAAATTGTATTCAAGATTGCTAAATTTAAATCTTCGAATTTAGGTTTGAATATATCCTTTAATTAAGTGCAATATTTAATAACCTACTGCAAAGGGAATGAATCAGCCAACACTTTACAACCTTAAGGGTTGGAATATTTGAGTAAATACAATACAAATTGAATACCTTATATTTAAAAAGTGTATGGCATATTTCCAATTAAAAATTACTTCTAAAATGTTTAAAATTTGTTCTATGAAAGGATCTTATCTAGTGGATTATCTTAAAATCCAAGTTATTATTTAAGTTTCTTACTATTTTAAATTTATTATATGATTTCGAACAGATTCTTACTGCTGGATATATTTTATTAAATGACTAATGATTCCAACACTTTCAAGGAACCAAAGTTCAAATTATCCAAGAGCAGGTAAATAATCCTACTACTTGCTGACTCAATATTCTCATATGATTCAGAATAGATTTCTTAAAGTAAATCATATTGTCCTAAATCTATGCATTTCAAAAATTCATCGAACTGATTAAATTTGCTTAGAATTCTTTGTTTATTATAATTATTCCCATTACATTAATACTTTAAAATTATGAATGATTATGTGCAAAATTGCAGTATTGACTCCTCTTCGTTGTTAATTTCTAAAATGTATCTGTTGTCATTGTTGCTTTTATTGAATTTTTGGGTAATTACTTAACAAATTTATTAATAACTTTCCAGAAAATCCAAAAGTATAAAATCTACATTCAAAATTCTCAAAATCTTTTATAGCAATAATAAATTTTCTGCTTTTTTTAACAATTGATTTAAATTTATTAAGGAATTGATGCAATTTTGATATAATTACTACTTTTCATCAGCACTTTCTAATTCTTTCAATTGCAAAATCATAGACTTTATAAATTAATATTTTAACACTTCTTCTTAGTTTTCCAAAAATAGGCATTTTTACAGGCGTTTAATAATATTCCTTTTGGGTTAATATAGAGATTCCGTCAAATTAAAAGCCTTTAATTATGTTTCAGTTTATGATTACTTATGTTTCAATAAAAGAAATGTGTTCTCTTTGATCTTTTCATAGCGACTGTAATTATATTACTATGAAAAATCAAGATAATCAAATTATTATGATGTTTTAATAATCGAAGTTAAAATTTTAGTTTCCTTTTGTTTAAAATAGAGTTGTAAGAAATCAATTAAAATTATGGACATCTAATTAAATATTTCCTTTTATTCTTAAAATTGTTGGAACTGTTGAACTTATTCTTATAAAGGTTGATTTTATTCTAATGATTACGGCAATAAGGTATAGGCTTATATTAATAAATTAACATCAAAGTATTTTTCATGAAATTCTTTATTTTATGGGAGATTGAAAGTATACAATTTGTAAAACATCTATAAGATTTTACAAACACTTAAACTGAGATTGATTTAATTCTACTAGATTAAATTAAGTTTAACTAATTCTTAAGTAATAGTAAGCAATTTTTCAATAGCTTTGGTGTCATTTATTGTAAATTATCTTGTTAATTATTTATGAAAAGACTACTTCTAAAATTCCTACAATTCTAAAGATGAGGCCTCAGCATTAAATCCATTAGATTATTGAACCGAACCATATAATTTATTTAGATTGAATATAAGTTTAGGAATTTACTTAGGTTGATATGGATAACAATCAACATATAGATTCATTAAAATGATAATTAATCTGCATCTTAATGATTCAGCATTTCCTGAATAACTGATATAATTGATTAGTGTCTTTTATGGTAGCTTCGTCCTATAAAACTAAATGTTCTCATAATTCCTTTCCTAACATAACAAGCCTATGAGATTTAACTGGGAGTCTAAGAAATTCTTGCATTCTATGATGTCCTTCATGAAATCTTTATTAGCCTTGCTGTTCTAAACATAAATTTCGTTCAACTCATACAATTTATCATCTATTTAAACATATATTAGATTATCTTCCTTAATAAAAATTTATAATAGTATTTTTGGCCCTTTGATAATATGCTTACCTATATTAATCTAATTATTGAAGCATGCTTTATCATTTTGTAAGCATAGAACACTTAATATCTTCATTATATTACCCCAGAATCTTTTATTTAGGATTTAGAGACAATAATTTGCTCTTTCAAAAATCTCATCAATTAATGTTTAAGATTTTGTTTAATTTTATTGTTTAGTTAAGATGGTGTTGATTCTTGTGGAGCGTTTGATTAACGACAAATCAAACTCCTTTTCAGATTCTCCAATAAAAGGCATTATACCTGCAACAGGTATTAGATTTGAATTGTTCTCAAATAGTCTAATCAAACAATAAAATGCTCCAACATTGTATCCTAAATATTGTTTTAATTTAAAGTAGGCTAAAAATATTATTTGACTGTTATAATCATTGTTTGAACTAAAGGCTTCAAAAAAAAGGAATGTTTAGTTAAGAATAGTATTTAATTGAAATAAGAATTGAATATTATGCTCTTATATTGGTATATCATTGTTGGATTCGATTTTATTTTACTCAATAATTTAGGTGTAATCATATGACCATTTCACAATTTCAATAAACTCAATGAGGGATTAAACAATAACCTTTTTTCTTAGTAAATCCTAATTATATTGATTCATCTTCAAATAATAAATTGCATTTTTATCTATTATTTTTGGTTTCTCCTCATCGGCAACACAGAATATAGTAAGATCATTCAATACAATTTCCAATTACTATAATTCAAAGAAGAGTTCATCAAATTTTCCATCATTAATTGATTAATTCTTGATAAATGAATTGATATCATCGTAGTGCAACTAATATTTAAGGTTTATTTGATAAATCAAATGAACTATATTGTCTAACCAATTTTAGTGGACGAAATCCACATTTGAAATGAGATCAAATTGTAATAAGTCTAATTTAGATTTTTTTGATTTGTATTCGACCAATTGTTTATCCTGAATCTAATTAAAATTATTTTCATTAATAATTTTATAACTCAAATATTGATTATTCCAAAGAATGTAAAAGAGTTTGTTATTGATGCTCTCTTCTTCAATTAATGAAAAGAGGGAAGCCTCTTAATAATTCTAGCAAATCTAATCTCCATTCAAATAGAAATTGCCAGACAAATTTTATAGATAAAATTAATCTCCTTATTTGATCTATTAATTGATCTTTTAAGGATGATACAGTCTCCATATATCATAGATTAATAAATCTATATTTTATTAATTTCTTTCACCCGATCTCCAAAAGATTGTCTTATTTTTTGAGTAAATTCGCTAATATTGAGTTTGCACATCTGTCATATGTAAGTTGTTGTTTTGAGGATTCTATTGAATATTTTCATTGGTAGTCAACTCTAAATAAGAGTCTCTTTCGATTTATTTAATTTTAATTAGGCTGCCATAGCAAAATGAAGTAGATTAATTATCTTTGAGATGCTTTTTCAATTAGAATGTGGTTTATTTGGTTGTTGAGATTATAAAATCGGAAGTTTGTTTCACATTCTCGTTCACATTTACAAATAGATCTGATTATTATTCTAGAGTTTACAATGTAATATTTTCAGGAGAATACATCAAAAATATATCATCATCAAATGAAACTTTATTGGAATTCTTTAATAATAAGGATCGATTACTTAAATTTAAGATTTATAACAAGGCTATATTCTGAAAAGTGTTGTTCTATCAATATTATTAGTTAAGGAGAGTATATATTTGTCATTATGCACAATAACACAAATAAATTTATTAGATTTAGCTAATTGTATTACTATATCTTGTGAGTATTGTATATATTCCTATTGATTGAGTTTCTGGATGTCGTCGTTATCAAATTAAACTGGAAAGATATGAAATATCATATTTTCTATTTGCAATTGAGATCTAATAATAATTTTTGCATGAACTTCATTTTTATGAAAGGGGGATAAAATCCATCCGAACTCAGGAACAAGTCACTGCATTAAATAAGGATCTCGTCATTTGAGCATACTTGTATCAATTGTATATTCTAATCCATATTTTATAATTAATAAATTAATTTATAAAATGGTCAAGGCAAATTCATATCACTTTGCATTAATTGACATAATAATATAAATTATATGGAGAACTACAATAAAATGAATAAGTAAAAATGCATTTAATCAATTTGATTCCACAAAATATGAAATAAATAAAATAATAATATATAAATTATACTCTTAAAATTGTGACAATCTAAAATGTATATTTATAATAAATTTTCAATTAAGTATGTAAGAAGCATTACCTAAAATATTGAATCCTTCATTAGTACTAGCAAACACTCAATAGATGGATTACTTTTTATTCACATCCAGTATTGAATTTTAGGGAATTAGATGAATCTATTCTAAAATTCATGGTAAAATCTTGAACAATTGGCTGAACTAGTATACACAAACATTCATTTGTAAAGTATAATTTTAATGTATATTTTGGATTTAATAGATATATTAATAAATATTAAGTTATATAGAGAAATGGAATAATATCAAAATTACCACTAATTAATTTAACTATTCTAAATGAGTTGCAGATATTAAAAATACGAACGAGTTCTTTTAAAAATAATTATCCAATTTCTTATTAATCAATTACACATCCTTTTTGTAATCTTATAGGCTATTCTATATAAAGATTTTGATATATGAATTTTATGGTCATCAAGACGTGATGCTTCAAGTTAAACTCTCTTCTTAAGATACGAGTATGTTATTGTAGATAGCAATTACTCTTTGCATCATTGAATTCCACTTCTAATTTTTATTTTATTCATTTAAATTTATATTAAAATTGTGAGGGTGTAAAATTGGATATCAAAACAAATTCTATTTATTTCTTATTCATTGTCTATTTTCTGTTTATTTTTTTGATGTATATGATATTATTCAACCAGTTGATATTCTATAATTGTGGAATATCAATAAAATTGAATAGAGATTGATGTACAGAGTTCAATGAATTAAATAAATTGATAAAGTTGTATAAAATTTGAATCAATGTGATTTTGGGGAATCGGATAGATAAATGATTTAATTTGTCTGATATTTATTTATGTCTCAATAATTTGTGGGAATCAATGGTGAATAGACAGGTTTAGGATTCACAAATCGAGATCAGGGTGCCAAAGTTGAGGAAGATCAAGGTTTGATTGAGTTCAAAATAATAACTAATGATGGAACTCATGAGAGTATGAGGATGCTGATTGATCTCAAAAACATCTTTGCTAGATAACTACCCAAAATGCCTAAGGAATATATTGTCCGTTTAGTGTTTGATAGAAATCATGAGTCCATGTGTATTATTAAAGTATACCATCAATCTATTGATTTAGGACAACACTAAAGTCATTGGGGGAATCTGTTACCGAAAGTATCCAACTTAACGATTTGCTGAGATTGCTTTCTTGGCTATTACAGCCACACTCTAAGTAAAGGGTTATGGAACTCGATTAATGAACAAATTCAAAGAGCATATACAAAAACAGGATGTTGAGTACCTACTCACTTATGCTGATAATTATGCAATTGGATACTTCAGGAAGCAAGGATTCTATTAAGAAATCAAAATGCAGCCAGATCGATGGAAAGGATTTATAAAAGATTATGATGGAGGTACCTTAATGGAATGTTATGTACATTCAACTATAGACTATGGCAATATAAGTGATCTAATTAGAGAGTAAAAACAGGTAAGATTGAGTTTAATACTAGCAAATGATAGATATAATCAAGAGATTGACTCTGAATGATAGGGTTTACCCTGGATTAGATAAGCAGAATTATAAGGTTGAAAATTCGAATTCTGACAAGCCTGCTGTTAAACCTGAGAGTATACAAGGCATCTTAGAAAGTGGATGGACTATTGAAGATTACAACGAACTCAAAAAACAAAAGGAAAAGACTTTCATGATTTCTTGTCAATAAATCATAGACACAATGAAGAAACATAAATCTGCTTGGCCTTTCTTAGATCCAGTCAACAAGGATGATGTTCCAGATTACTATGATGTAATCACAGATCCTATTGACATCAAAACTATCGAAAAGAAATTATAGTCTAATTAATATACATCCAAAGATCTCTTCATTAAGGATGTTAAGAGGATATTTACAAACTGTAGAAATTACAATCAGCCTGATACAATTTACTTTAAATGTGCAAATGAGTTAGAACGTAGTATTGACGATTATCTGAAGAAACTAAAAGATGAATAGCAAATACCAGGAGTCAGTAAAAAAATCAAAAAAACAAGCAGTAAATGATAATTAATTTATATATAAATAAATGATAAATTCACATATACTCTAATTATTTAAGTCTTATATTGTGTAAATCTACTCAAATATTTGCAATAAGCAATCGAACAAAACAATTAGTATAATAATATTAATATAAAGTTATCAAAACTAATTGAAGTGCTAATTAAGCAACGCTATTACTTTATTGCAATAGTCCATAAAAACTACAGGATGTCCTCTGCGTAATTAGAAATCAATCATGTGATCATTATTATTGGTAGGCATCTAAAAATATATAATGGGAGATACTTAGTAAATTTTAATGTAGAATATAATTTCCTTTGGCGAATATTTATTTTAATTAGTCTTTTTATTTTTGTCCTTATTTTCCTCTTTTTAAATTAGAGATGGCAAATCATTCTTTGATCCTGCTTCATCGTCTTTTTGAAATTCATTGAACAACTCAACATTAGAATTATATTTGGTCATTTTAATCAAGTTCCGATGATAACACTTAAGTTTGTATTAAGGACTCTTGACCTCAATGATAGTATTAAACTTCTCTAAGCAAGTATAAATTGCATTTACGATTTATCTAGCTTGATATGGATAAACAACGGCCATGATGTCCTTTTGCAGATCCTTCCCATAATCATATGGAGCAGGTTTTTGGATTTCTGTGAGTAGAATATTTTCGAATGATTACCCATCCAATTATGGAATGTGAGGATTGAATATCAAATCCTTTTTTGTAAGGTTATTTATAGTCATGGGAGTTGATGATCCAATTCCCATCTATCTTAGCAGTAGATCATACATCACAACGATTGATTTATCTTTTCTCTCACGT
This sequence comes from Paramecium tetraurelia, assembly GCF_000165425.1. NCBI lineage: Eukaryota > Ciliophora > Oligohymenophorea > Peniculida > Parameciidae > Paramecium > Paramecium tetraurelia. The sequence goes on along the minus strand of NW_001799333.1, from coordinate 363,968 downwards.
ATGCACTTTTATATATAGCCTTGAGAAATCCCTTTGACATTCACAGAAGGCAATTCCATTAATTTCTTGAAGACTTCATCATTGATTTCTCTTCTGTCTTCATCCAATTTAATTGGGATTTACAAGTAAAATGGAATTTGATTGCTCCTCAAATAGGGATGCAGATAGATCTCATGGAATTTAATTCTCTTTAAAGGATCTGGAGTCAACATCCTGTTAATCAAATCTCGCACTTAGGGACTGAAACTATTAGGGATTATGTAATCAGCAGTCTTAATCTTCTTATATAAGGCTTACGAGGTTTCTTCATCAAATGGTAGGTATCCAGCTATCAATGCAAAGAGAATAACTCCACAACTCCACACATCTGCTTCTGTCCCACAGTAAGTTCTACCTGAAATAACCTCTGGAGCTGCATAATTAGGAGACCCACAAGGTGTCTTTAGATATTCACCATCATTCATCTTATTGCTGAGTCCAAAGTCTCCTATCTTCAAAGTGTTATTATGAGATATCAGTATATTTTCAGGTTTAAGATCTCTATGAGCGACAAGATTATTGTGACAATAATCGACTCCACTTAATATTTATAAAAAGAGATTACGAGCCTCTGTCTCTGGCAATTTACCTCTTTAGGCAATCAGATCAAAGAGTTCCCCTTTCTCTGCATATTCCATTACTACAAAGACGTCTCCTGCAGTTTCAAGAACTTCGTATAGTTTGATCACATTAGGATGATTGAAGTGTCTCATATATCGTATCTCTCGACTAATCTTGTCTTCCATTTTCGAGTTCTTCATTCTTTTCTTATTGATGACTTTGATTGCCACTTAAGTGTTTGTGATATTGTGTCTAGCCACTATAATACTTAAACTATATCACATACACTTCACTTTCCCAAAAGAACCTACACCTAGAGTCTTCCCTAATAAATAATGTCCTATTTATAGTGGAACTTAACCTTGCTATTACATTTCTATATTTTATATACTCCATTCATTTATTAAATTACTTTGAATTTCAATCAAAAATAACTAAATATTGTACACAAATATATTTAATTTTTGCACTTCATTCATTTATATTTTCCACAAATAAAATTATTTTATCTACTTGTTTCCTATTCTGAAACACTAATTTCTCTTGTTCTTAATTTCTTCCAAAAGCAAACAGATAAAGAATAACATTTAAAAATAAACCTTAAAATTGTTTGATATTTTGATCCTCAATAAGATATTGACGAATTCAACAATTCTAAAGGAAATCAGAATGCACACTTAATGAGACGGAATTGTTCAAAGAGTAAGGAGAAAAATAAAGAATTGATAAACGAAGCAGGGAAGGGTTATGCACTATGAGATGGATGAGATAAAAAGATTGAAAATTGATTCATTAAATAAATTATTAGTCGTTAAATTTTAAATTATATAATGGATTAGAAGACTGAAAAGGCTTTACTTGAATAGTAGAATGAATTGCTAGAGTTATAGTTATAAGAATTAAAGGAGAGGGAAGATGCTTACAAAATGTTTAATGAGACAATTCTAAATGCTTACAATTCAATGCAGAGTGATGTTAATAAATAGAATGTAAAGTTAAAGTCCTATACTTGTAGAGTTTAGTTTATAAACAATTATAGCAGACTTTGGAATAATATTCTCAAGAATTGATAGAATCTAAAAATAGGAACACTGCTGTTTTATCCTAACTAGAAAAGGAGAACAGATACTTGAAAAACTACTTAGAATAGCTAGAACTTAAGATCTAAGAATAAGCTCAAGTCTAGGAAAATGAACTCACCGATTTGGAATAATAATATGATGCTCTTCAATAACAATAGGAGAGTACTGTTATTGCAAAACCTAAGAAGAAGAAGTCACAATAGGATAAAGAGAACAATAAACCAGAATAAGGAGGGGGAGGTTGCATTGTGTCTCTTAAGCCTAAAAATGATTGTGGTAAAAAGAAGGAATTATGCATAAGCAATGTGTTGAATTGCAAGGATTCTAATGTGATGGAGATCTCTCAATTAGATTGGTTGGATTCCAGTTCTCCCACTGGATTATTCAAACAATTTTAAATACTCCAAAGAGGACGGGATCGTTCTGATCACTCATTGAGGATGTAATAGTAGCCCCAATTATCCAAAAGAATCTTGAGGGATTAAGGAAAGAGTGAAGATTCTGTCAGTCCTCAATGTATTAGGAATACAACTCCCCAAAATCATTATATCACTCCGGAATCAAAATAGTTAAAATACGATGCACAATAGGGGTTTGCAAGTAAAGCAGAGTAGAATCAACAAAAAGCAGAAAAGAGATCTCTGGCGGAGTTCACAAAACAAATTAATTCTGTTAGATCAACTGAGAACTTCCAAATGATTTTGAGATAGAGTTCTTTGGTTTGATTTTAGTTTTTATTTTTCATTTATAACAACATGATTATGAGTATAACAACATATGATGATGAGATCTGATAAACATTCGAAAATAAAAATTAATATATTTAAATGTATGAATATTGGAATGGCTAGGACCTTTAGAATAGACATCCAAATAACTTTGATTAATAAGGGAATCAGTTTATTTAACAAATTATTACAAATATTACCCATATTTTAGACCATTTTAATCAATAAAAGTTTATAAATACACTTACTATTCTTTCTGAAATAAAAGTATAAAGCTTGTAATCTATAACTTATTATTTAGACACTTTAATGCCAAGAAGTTGGCTCAGAGTTCTGATGAACTGCAAGATTACATTTCTCAATACATGGAAGTTGATGGAAATACACTGAGACTCAATGGGCAATTCCAATAAGGGGAGAAGTAAAAATCGGCATAGCTTTTGTTGCAAATGATAGAAACGGCTCAAGGGACTATGAGGGATTGGTACAAATTCCAACATTAGCAATTAGAGATTGAGAAGTTTGAGGAGAGAGGTAGACAAATCATTAATAAATATAGTGGATTTATTGCGTCATAATTTTTCATTGAAATAGTCCTAAAATTGTTGTGGTTCCTGTCAACTTATTTGATAATTATTTTATAAGAAATTTTAAATCTATGGTATGTCTCTATATTTATAATAACCAAGAGTAAAATTAGTAGGCCAGCATCTTGCAAAAGTCGAAAGAGCGAAGTTGATGAGTCCCTTTTTGGTATCAAATTAGCACAAATTACTTTCTAGGAAGCAATAAAAAAAATGATGCTAAAACTGCTAAAGTAATTCAGAGTGTAAGAAAAGGAGACAATTCAAATCCAGATGTTGTATTAATAGGAGAAGCGGAATTATAAAGAATGAAAGTTTGTTTCATCATAAACCTTAGAATAATGCCATTGTGACCACAAAGGAGGAACAACTATACTAGAAGAAACTCTTAGAGGAACAGAAGGAAAAGTAGATGACAGCTGCTAAGGCCAAGAAACAGAGGATGATATCACTGGAAGAAGAAAAGAAGAAACAAATCCCTTTGACAGCGCAACAATAGGAAGATAAAGTGGTTAAGGACAGTCTCAATGCAAGGGTAATCAAAAACATCTTCGAATCTAGGCTGCTGAGATTTTGAATGAACAATTGGATGATGTTAAAGAGATGAATAAGATGGTTATGTATGCCAAATGTGTTACAATCAGAGACAAATAATTATAAGAGAAATAGTAATTGAAAGAATAATTCAAAAATTAAGAGAAAAGAAAAGATCTCATGATGGAAATCGAAAGACTCAAATCAGTTAAGTATTATGAAGAAAAGGATATCTAACATAAACATGAGTTGAAACAAGGTCATGGCATTATTGTAGAATAAATTAAAGAGAGAGAATTGATTAGACTTAAAGAGAAAGAGGAATAGGAGAGAGAAGGTCAAGTTATGATTAAACAAATCAAATAAGTTCAAGTTGAGGATCAACAAAAAAATCTATAGAGGAAACATATGTAGAAAAAGTTACAAGATGAAATTCTAGAAGCTAACTCAAAGGCTATTGTCGTTAAAGAAAAGAGAAGATTGGAAGAAAAAGAAGAAGAAGAGAAGATTACAAAATATAACTTAGAAAAGGCACAGAAGGATGCTGAAATAGTTGAGGAACAGAGAAGAATCAAAGAGGAAAAGGAGAGGGATGTGTAAAGATTAAGAGAAATGCAAGAGAAGGCTTAGGATAGATAGGCTGAATTAGATTTATTAAGAGCTAAACGAGCTATGGAATAAAACGAGAGAGCTGCTAGAGAAAAGGAAAGAAGGGAAGCAGAACTCAGATAAAAGTTAAATTCAGAATTGTATTAAGCTAGAAAAGTTCAGTAGAATGAGAAATAGGAAAAATTAGAAGAATAAGTACTTTACCATAATATTGAATCAAGGCTAGACTTGAAAGGGATGAATTCCAAAGGGTTATTTAAAAGTAAAAGCAAGAACGTGAAAATGAACTAAGATTACAGTAGGAAAAAGAATATTTGGTTAAAAAACATGCAGAAGAATTGAGAAAATAGATCTCTACGAATGAGGAAAAAAGAAAGTAAGAAGAACGAGATAAGTATTGAATTGATTTAATTTGAAAGGCTTGAAGAGGGCAAAAAGATTAGAGATAAAATGGTCAATGAAAAGAAGTTATTAGAAAATATTAAGGATTAGAAATTGAAAGGACTCAATGATAATACAATACCTGATAAATATAAGGCCGAATTAGCAAAAAAGAAAATCAATATTCAAATATGATTCATCACAGATACACATAAAACTAGATATTATAAATTAAATTCTCTCTCATATCTTTATTAATATTTTAAATCAATTTATTTTGAATGATTTGTGTATTGTTAGAGCCTTAGCAAAATCGGTTCCATCCAGTTCTGCAATTTTCTATTTGATCTACTCTTACTTAAGTCTCTATTTAAAAATTGCATTATAATTCGTTTTGTAAGCACTATCTATTAAAAATTGAATTACTTGATGTCTGTTCCTGCCTTATCCACTCTTATGGGATTCGATAGTTTCCAATCTGGCTTGTATTCATACTTTACTCTATATTAAAATAATAAAATAACTTCATTTCAGTTTTTGGCACTAATTATGCCTTAAATCTGCTAAACAGAGCTCTTAGACAATTCAATACTAACTCTTAAAATTCTAATTCATCATTCATCTCAATCCAATTATCCAAAAATAATTTTGCCAAATCATTAAGAGGCTATGCAAATTCCAGTTCAGAGCATTTCTTGAATTTGAAAACATTATTTTGAGGCTTAAGTAATTTTTGTAGATATCCGAATTCTGTGCCATAAGTTGTTGAAGTTTAATTTTTTCTATGCATTTCTTCGGCCTTCTTGAAGCTATATAAAATCAAACAGAATCATTACTCCAACTCCTATTGGTCAGTTAATTCTTGCAATTGGACAGTGGGAGGCTTAGCTCTATTATATCAACCTAGATATAACCTAAATAGTTTTCTTCCTTTATGCTTATAAATCGCACCAATCAATTAAAGTCCTCTGGCTTCCTTTTCACTTGCTATGTAGATCCAATCTTTATAGTAGTTTAAGTATTCAGGTTTAATAATATTTGTTAGAATTGCAAACGGTTCCATTCTTAATGTTATATCAATTATTAATAATTAATAGTCATTTCAATCGAATTATATACGATGTTATCATTATAATATATTATTAATTATAAAATTATAAACAATAGAGTGTATTAATAAGTCTGATTATACGAGATTCAAAAATATAGTAATTATAATTAACATATCGATGAGAAAGTAGGAATATTCAATTTATATTAAAATATCAATGAGAAATAGAAATTCAGAAGAAACTCAAGAGAATTTGTTACAAATGTTTGATTCCTATCTAACTTTTTCTGTGTATAGTTATTTACTGGAAATCTTTACTATTAATTTTATACATATTTAAAAGCGTATTAAATAATAAAGATTGTGTCTATATCCTCTAGATAGCATTAATGAATGTTTTTTATTTTATTGTTTATATCTAATTACTTCATCTGAAGAGTTTGAGAACATATGCTTTAATTTAAGTAAATTTGACAAATTCAGTGCCAATCCTTAATAATAGGTAGTATTAATTAAATTAAATACTTCCATATCTTTGGGATAGCTGTAATGATAGATCTTCACTAATATATATATATTTATAAATCCTTAATCTTAATTTCTCTTTAGTCTAAATAATAACATATATCTGACTTAATTTGAGCTCTCCAAAATTTATCTTGAATATGCGTTGATTAATATTGACCTGTAATATTTCATGAATATTTGTGAAGTTGGAAATTTCAGTTTTCTCTTCAACTCCACTCGTTAAGTATAATCTTTTAATTTACTTGTGCCCAATTCTCAATATACGTAAGTGATAATTATAATATCATAGTTATAAATGCCCCAATAAAAAATAATTATTAGATCTCGAAGTAATAAGTAAGGGTCGAAATTGTCATCTCCTAGAGGTGATCTAACTGACACTTAAACCAAAGTATCAACTTTAATCTAAAATAACTTAGTTGATTGAGAGACTAATGAGTCGATAAAAGAATGGAGTAAATAAGGAAGAACAACAATTTTAATCATATTTCGAGCATTTGGGAGGTATAGATATTAAGGAGTGATAGGATAATGTTTATGTTCTCTTTGCAATTGCGGCAGACATAAATGTGAAGGGAAACAGTGTCGAAATAGACCATCTATGCATGGGAATAAAAGTATATATTAGAGGGAATACGTTCATAAATCGCCAGATCAGAATGCACATTATAATTAAAACCTTTTTGAAAGTCCCAAATAAGAAGGTGACATAGGAAATGTTTCAACATATAAGGTATTGAAGTATTGTAGATAATTTTAGCATGACTTCTTGGGCAGCCAATCCAACTTTAGATTTAAGAGTACCTCTCCTTAATCTACTCTGCGCAGTGGCCCTTTTTGTGGTCTTTCAACTTACAACAACGTGTTTTTGAATTGGGGTGGTGGAGATACTGTTCCATTATTGTCATAAAAGAATCCGACAGTAATTAGAGATCTTCCATTTTTCGGAAGAACCAATTACAGAGAGTGTTTCTAAGGAACATAAGTCCAACCTGCTTAGAGTACGAAGGGTTTTCATTGCAATAAGTAGATTATTGAATTAGCGTAAGGTCACCTCTATCTCCCCCGAATATGAAATTTAATGGAATTTCAGTTACTAAATCTTCCTATCAGCCCTATCGAACGGATAAGTTTGCCAATTCCAAAGAGTAGCCTTAATTTTAATTGAATCCTTCCTACCAGGGATAATACAATTCTGAATATTTTAAAGAATTTGATCCTAAATACAGATAGCCATGTCCAGCAAAACAAGTTCTAGAGGAAGTGTCTCAATAATGTTGATACGTATTAGATTAAAATTTTGTCCATTTAAATTGATATAAAAACATTTGACATAATCCAAATTTTTTGATCGCATTTAGATTTAAAAATGAATTGTAATTACAAATTTTATTTTAATGAATCCAAACATCCCTTAATTCAAAGGAAGTTATGTAAATATGAAGACTTCAAATCCTCTCGAAGAATTCTCAAAAGAAACTGAGTAGAACACGAGTTCAATTTATAAGTTGTAAAAAAAACTAAATGAACAGTAATAATAGGTGGATGCATTGATGAAAGTCGTTTCAAACTCACACTAAAAATATTACCTATCACAAGAGGATATATACAAATACCCCATCGAAAGTGAAAGACTTAATAGTTAATTGCTTGATGAAATAAAGCATCTCAAGAAACAACTTAAATAAATTGAAAGTGGCCCAAAGCTTCCTTAACCTCCTTTCCTTCCTCCATTCTTCCCTCAATAATAAAACCCCTTAGGTTATCATCAACCATATAATTCAATACCAGTGGCTTCACCAATACGCAATCAAAATCCTTATTATCAGTATTACCCTTTCCAGAATACACCCTTCCACCAACCACAAAAGGAAGAGAAAAGCTTTAGTAAATTATTGAAAGCTTACGCTCAAAAAAAATAGGAAGTAGAAAAATTAAATTAGTTATTGTCGCAATTGCTAAAAAACTAAAAGATTGATCCAACTGTTGAACACAAATAAAATAGCACATCCAGAAGGTATTTAAAGGTCAAGCACAAATAGAAAAAAGAAATTTCTGAGTTAGATTTTAGCAAAATTTCCAGATTTGATTAGGAATCGCCTGAGCCAGTAAAAAACAAGTCAAATAAAAAGCAAGTCATCAAACTTTAAGATTAATATTCGCCATCATAAAATTAAAATTAAAAAATTAAACTAGAACCCTTAAAAGTTAAATCAACTCAAGAAAGGTTAAAAAAATTAAGGAAAAAGCTTAAATATTGTGCTTGGATGGTTATATTTTATAAAAATAAATATTATCAAATATTGGAGAAAAAGGCAATCAAAAGATTTAATGATGAGATTAGCAAATACGCAGATTAGTTTGTAAATAGCTTTTATTATAGTAGTTATATAGCAACACTATATTATCATTTGTTAGAGAAAGTCAAAAGATTTCCTTATTCAAAAAGTCCTGGGTTTTCACTGAAAATAAAGATGTTCCAAATCGAATAGCCAACTTAATTTAAGCTGCGGATACTTTTATTAAGCAATTACTTATTGGAACGTAGACTACCAAATTTGACCAATAACACTTGTCATTCATTCGAGCTTTCACTACGAATGAAGGCTATTTGTTTTCAGATCATTCAGCTTTTGTGGCACAAAGATTAAAATTAAATTACAAAAGAAATTTAAAGTAATTATAGAACTTAATTAATTTAGATTCACTTCTCCTGATCAATAAAAAATGGCTTTTCTAGAATATGCTTATATCTACTTACTATTACACTAATAAATGTTTACTATGAAAGGTTGGCAAGAATTACTTAAGCCATTTGCAGAACCATTGAAAATTTTAGTTTCCCTTCTACAATATCTATTCATAGAAAAATTCAAAAATTTGTAGATCATTTCAAAAGATACGAAATTTAATGTAAATAATTTCTTATTAATAAAATCAGACTGATAAAATTCCAATCTTGGATTTCACCAAAACTAAGGTAGAGGATTTCAAGTGTATCATCACCAATAAGGATCCTAGATATTAGGTTACTGACAAAATGCCTATACTTGGATTATATGATGAGACAGTGTTGAAACCTGTAATTGAACATCCTGGATTTGCAACTCTTAAAAATCAATTTAAGGCCTATGTTGATTTTATTTACTCTAAAGTAGGTTGAAATAAAACATAGATACTTGAATTTCTTAGATATATAATACATATCTTATTTAATTCATAATAATTATATATTACCACTTAGAATGAAAAGGAGGAATAGTTATTGATATGAAACTTAATATTAACATTATTGTATGTGTATTTAAATCAATTTCTTTGAGACAATTCCTCTTACATTTACTTTTTTATTCTTTCTTATTCCAGTTGATCCATCCTTTATTGTTCTTCTCTATCTCTTAAAATATCCTCATTGAGATCTGTGAATTATCTTTTAGCCCATTTTTCCCTGGATAGATATTCACATTCAACTGTCTTATCGCCATACATTCTACCAGCTAGATATCTTCTGGCAGTTCTAGCTTCTTAGGTCTTTTCATATTCCACAAAGATTTTTCCAACTCCAATAATAATTTTACCAAATTCAGGTCTTGGAATAATAATATTTTTCACAGTTCCGAATTTAGAGCATTCTTCTTTAATATCATCCATAATGTCATTGAATTCTTCATCTATCGTAACCTATATATTTGTATAAATATTAAACATCTTCAAGAGTCAGGACATTTTTAATAACTAAAATATTAGTAGGTATTTACACATATCTGGCCATCAACTTAAGTGGTCTAAAGCTAATAAGAGATGACGAGTCTTTATCATTCCCTTTCATGCTACTCAAAGGATTGACTTAATTTCACAATGCATAATTACATGCTTGTTCACTCATCATCTATTGGTTTACAGCAGCTAAGGAAGTCAAAAATGACTTTGGTCTACCAATTTTCAGTTGATGTCCTTTAAAGATCACATCCTTCAAAATGAAACCCTACGTCGCTTCTTCAGGAGATCTAAATTCAATGAAACCAAAATGGCCTACACAAATAACCTTAAAATAAAACCATTTGAATCAATCCAGCAGTTGCAGATAGAACCAGCATGTTCTGAACTAACACCCATTTTTAATAAAGTTTAATTCAAGAAATCTTAGAGCTATGTTGGATACATCTATATAAATTTATACTTCTTTTGGTTGACTATTCGGTGGTAAATTTCCAACATAAAGTTTTCTATCAGCTTTTACATCTGCTTAGGCTCTTAATTACTGTAATCTTTGCATTTAAATTAATGGGGTCATTGCTTAGAGTGCTTCCAAAGAGGCCAAGGGATTCTAAAGAGGATTGGCAGGTAGTATGGCTAATGTTCATTTCTTTTTAATACTTTCGAATTCTCCCAAAGATACTTAGTCAATTAATTTACTCTTAAAGTTTGAGAAGGGAGTATTTTGTAAAGGATCCTTTGGCGGAGAATCGAAACGAAATCTTGGAATTTATTGAATAGAAATTTTACCCCCTTGATTATTCTGCATTTTATTTAGTTGGTGCCTTTGGTTTTTAAAATTCATCCCTCTTTTTCTCTTTCTCCTTGCTAACATTTCTAGATCTCTTTTTGCCTGCATCTGATTCCTATATTATTAGAGATGCAATTACTTTCTTCTCCTTTTTTTCCTTCTTTTCTTTTTTCTCCTTCTTCTCCTTCTTTTCTTTCTTCTCTTTTTTCTCTTTCTTTTCTTTCTTGTGTCTTATATGAGAACTATAATTTACTTTTCAGAACCCATTTTAATATAAAATTAAATAATAAAAATATCAAACCACTAAATTCTCAACTAATTCAATATTTATTGGTTTCCATTTCACTATAAATACACTCCAAGATTGATGTTTCAATTCTAATTCCTACTTAACCAAGGTCCCTTCCTTTGTATTCTTATCTTATAGTTTCTCCACATCTCTTCTCACCAACTTTGCAATCTTTTCCGATTTTATCACTTCGATGTTATTAGAGTAAATTGGAATATCTTATAAAAGATTCAACCCTAAATCCTAGGGTTGCAATATAATGATCCCATCAACTGCAATCACAACCACCTAAACCTAAATGGACCATTACTTTTTATCTTACTTTTTGGATAACATGTATGGTTGCTTTTACTTTTAATAAAATTGCGAGTTTCTTCCTTAGAATAATTGTTATTACAACTATTGATACATGATATTGATTTTGACATCTCTTGGATAATTCTGCAAAATAATCTCAAGACAATCAAAAATGAAATTGTCTATCTCCTCCCAATTCGGATTATTTATGTATAAACCATATTGCATCTTATTAGTTTAGTTTCGAATATATTTCTATTTCTTTTTTGCTATGTTTACTTTCACTTTCTCCTCTATCTCATTAATTATCCTCCTCGCTTAATCCCACAAATGATTTTCAGGAATCTATCCCATTGTATCCCTATATTAGGATAAACTCTCAATTAAATAATCATTTGTATGGGAAAAGGCTGCTTTGAAATCAGACTCCACTATTTCACTGTAAAGATCATCAGTCTCTTTGATCTGAGGCATATAGTGACAACTTATCTGATAATCGCATGGAAGATGATTCAAATTCTGATTTTCAAATTCTTTCAATTAGTTAATTATCTGATTAACTTACTCTCTGTGATCCAACACCTATAGTAAACAGAACATAATGAATTTGAACGAGAATGGAAATCTCGCTATCTTTTTAGATAAATAATAATGTGAGCATTCTGGATAGAGTGCAACAGTTCTAACATCATAGGGTAGCTATTTTAATTCGTCATTTATTGATTGCAACCTTTTAAGCGAACAAATTTAATCGAATAAATACAGCATACTATTATCATTGACCTAATAAGTCTTACTTACTATTTTAACTCCTTCACAAATTTGATATATGATTTAACAGATATCCTCATAGCCCATTCCATTGATACCAACTGGAATCAAGACTACTATAATTGGTTTAACTGACAAACACTGAGCTAGAGTGATTTATTAATCACATCTTTAAGGGATGTAGTCCAAATTCTTATGCACACAATTAAAAGTAATATTTGATAATTGCATAAAACTAAAATTTGATCTTTTATTATATGGTATGCCTAGCATAAAGTTTAAGCACTTCTCATAAAACTCATATTCCAATTGATTTAAAGTAAATTAAGAAAATAACTTTCCAGGTCTTCTTTAAGGAGAAGCATTTTGGGGACCAAATACTAAAGTTTTTATTTCTCTTAATATTTCAAAATGTTTCGAAGGAATATAACAATTCCCTAAATATTTATCATTTTTCCAAAAATAAAGAGTTTTACCTTTAAAGTAATCGTGATATTGATCTATCAATTAATTATAAATTGAATCGCAGAGTGACGGAAACTTTGACAGATTTGTTTATTATTAAATAGATTTAGCAGGTTCTAAATTGTAGTGATTAAGAAATCTTTTCACAATTTCAGGTGGTAGTATTCTTTATGATTGATAATGTTCCATTATTGAATACCACTCAATATAATTGGATGAATTTCTGCATCCAACTAAACTTCTATGTATAAGATCCTTTTATAAACTCATTTAGAGATTATAATTCATATTCTAATAAGCATCAAAGAATTGCTAACTAACTTTGCAAACCCTCTCACATGCATGTGGTTTTAGATATTTTTGGATATCATTCCTATCTTAACAAACTATTGTTTATCCGCTTGATGAAATTATAAATGATTTCAAAAGTTCACAAAAACTGACACTAATTGTATAAGAATTGTGTCTGATCTCCTAGAGAGTGAAGGTGCTATCTATATTTCTTACTATAAATTTATAAAGGTCGTCCTGGGTTTTAAAATTCTCTTCATTTAAAGTCAATGCGTAAGGAGTTCCCATTGTGGCTATAATTTAAAATATAAAATATTACCTATTTGAGTGTCTACTTCTCCCTTTTTGATTATTTGTAGATACGAGTTCTCCGTCAATAAATTCTCTTGAAAAAATGGATTTTTAAGTAATGCATCATCCCTAAATTTGGATTTATCTGCACACACCTCATACACATAAGTAGTATCTTTTTAGAATTCATTCCTCATCGATATTATTTCTAGGTCCCTTTGCTTCTCAAACTCTTATAGTCTGATATATAGATTCAATTGAATTACAAGGCATAAGCGCTTAATTATTACATTATTATAATAATGTAAGAACAATAAATAGTAGCAGGAATGAGTTTGGAAGACTAAAAACGATTGGACGATTTATTTAATCAGGTAATATGCAAGGCAGAGAACAATAATATGAGATTTCATGAGTTCTTGACTTTCCTCTTGGAAAGAGAAATGATCACTGCAAAGTTCAACTTCAATTTCTACTTCAACTTATATCAGGAATACCATGCCTTGGAGGAGATAGTCTAAAAAGTTGCTCAAGCTCCAAAGAAAGGAGCCAAGGAACCCATAAATATAATTAAGGATGATACACCAAAATTTAGCAGAACCAAATTCTTGAGGATGATAGATGCTTTGGGCAAGGCTTTGCATTAAGGGTAAAAGAAATACTTGGATCTCATCCTTAAGGATATTTTCATAGATAATAAAAAAAAAACATAAATCAGAATGTTGATACTCGATGATCCAAATCGTAAGTTGCTTCATGAATAAGTAATTAAGACTATAATTGCATATGAGGAAGACATTTAAGCTTTATTTACAATGTATTTACCTGAAAATTATTATAAAAATGAACTCATGTTAACTTGGAAGGAAATTAAGTTGATGAATCTCAGGATTCCAATATTTTCATTTATCCAAATGCTATAAGACATGAACATCCATCCTGTTCATTATAATTATGAGAATATTGAAGATTTATGCATGAGAATAATACCTGCAATAACACCAAAAGAAAATTAATTTTACTAATCCAATTTAATTTAACAAATATGTGAAACAATCAATAGTGGAAGATTCAAACCATAACATTATTCTGGAGATCCTAAAATTTCTTATTTGGAATTCTAATTCTTATTGTGTAAAATGGCTACAGATATTACAAACAGAGAAGTTTAACAGGATTCAAAGAAAGAAATTTCACCTTTGATTATAAGATTCTTTACCAAAATGATTGAAATATAAAAAAATGGCAATAGAGTTCATGAAGATAAATCAAAGCATTTGGCATTAATCAAAAAATATTATGAAATGCAGGACAAAACAGATGAATTTGTACAGGAACAAATTAATCCTTAATCTGAAGAATAGGACATGAAATAATAAAATTACTTATTTCTTACTCGTAAACCAGATTAACTGGATATTAAGGAGATTTGGTAATTTTTCTAACAAGATTTACCACCATTTCCAGAATTAAAATCTTAAGTTGATTTGGCTTAAGATTTTGTTAAAGCAATCAAGGAAAAAGAAAAAAGAGAGGAGTTGGCCAGAAAGTTGGAAGAAGACAAGAAAAACAAGAATAAACCTTAACCTAAATAACAATTGAAAAAAGGAGAATAACCAATGAAATATTGTATTGACTAATTATTAATATCTTAGAATGGGAGCCTTTAGTATAGCCACCAAGAATCTGTACTTATTAATATTTTATTGACTTTGTAAAAAAAACTAAGTAAAATAATCCTCTTAGAGACCTAAATGAATTAAGCACGTTAAGTCACATAACAGTTGCTCCAGTAATGTTACCCGAATGTCTTTATCCACATGATCCACCTTAGTAGGTGAGAACTATGGTAGAAGCATCATTAATGTCATTTACTTAATAAAATTATTTCTTAGCTATGCAAAATTTAAATCAAGCACAAGAATTATGGCAGTCTCTAACAGAATTACATGATTCTGAAATGGTGTTTTTCGAGTACTTTGGTGGATAGATTTATGAGATAGCAGGATAGGATGAAGCAGCTTTGAATAAGTTTCTTAGAGTGAAATTTCATACTGATAAGTTATAAGCAGAACATCCAGATAAAGCCTTGTAAAAATAAATAATTCATATTCTTTAGACCTTATTGTGGGATTGGTTCAGTGTTGTATCATATGCAGGAATATGAATTGGCAGTAAGAGCATTTATGAAAGCAAGAATGATAAGAGAAAGTTCTATTGGGGATGAGAACATCGAGAATGCCATAACATTCAATAATTTAGGATGTGCTTTGCATTAGAATGGCAATTTGTTCGCTGCTGAGAATTGTTACATGTTTGCTATAACTTTATTAGAAATCCATTTGGGGACTATGCATGCAATGACAATGAATGTAAATGTGAATTTTTATATTGTAGGTGAAACGCAATCTACAAAAATTAAAAGCAAATAAATATTGTAAATAATGAAAAAAAGAATACTTGAACATATATCATTTATATAATTTTAAATTTTTGGTTAGAATTATTATATCTAAATTTAAATAGAGGATTGAACATAGAGAGAGTTAATCCAAAACCTAAACAGATTTATTTTGTACTAAAATGATTGATATTTAAAATAGTAATTATGAATGTAAACTATATAACAAGATCAATACTATAAATGTTTTTCATCACTTATCGCAGAAGATTGTTTAGAAAGAATCATGTGATAAGATTCCTTATCTAAATATTCCTCATTTTTCTTGTTATCTTCCAATTAGGGGGCCACATGAAGATCTAAATTATTGTACTAATCTGTGGATTTGCGTTGAAATATCAATTAATCTGTTTTCAATAGTTTTTTTGGGATAGATATGATGAATGGGTGCTATAACAATTACTTAGCTTTCCATCTTTTTTTATGATCAAACTAGAGACACTTATTCAAAAAGTCCATTAGATTTTGAGATATATTATTTGGAATGGGAGGTGAGCATTGCTTAGATGAAATAGTCATCAAAGCTTACATGGGACTTTGGAATCTTCCCCATGGAGGTTCCCCAGTCAGCATTTCTATTATTGTGCATCCTAGACTCCATATATCAGAGTATCTTCCTGTCTCTTAGGAGTTGATTACCTCTGGAGCCATCCAATTGGGAGTGCCCTTTAATGAATAAGCATTCACCCCTATTATGCTACACCCGAAATCTGCTAGTTTGCAAACGCCTTTGGTATCCACAATGATATTTGCTCCTTTGATGTCTCGATGGATGATTCCCTTGTTATGTAAATAAACAAGACCATGGAGTATGTCCGTCACATATTTCTGAATGACTGGTTCTTGTAGTTTCAACTTGAATTTCCTCATCATGTGGGAAATGGAGCCACCTGATTTGATAATGCACACTGGTACCTCCTACGTATTCTAATAAGATGCTCAAATGACTTCTATCCTCATCACATCCATAATATTCAACTATATTTTTATGCTTCAGTTACTAAAGTATTTTGATCTCCTAATGAAACGACTCTAAACTTTCTTTGTCCACATAATCCAATTCGATTTGTTTTACAGCTAGTATCCTCCCAGTCTTTATATCCATACATTTAAAAACTCTCCCAAAAGACCCTTGTCCAATCAATTCTCCTCTCTTCCATTTAATTTTTGCAAGTGACTCAGCATGATGGAAATGTTACTCTGGCTCCGAATCATACCCATCGGAGTTGTTCTACACCAATATTTTGGATTTGTGCAATGACAATGTTCCTGAATTTTGCGATTAATAAACTCTTGATTCTTTTCCTCTGAAGTATTTACAAAACCTTGAAATATATACTCCCATTATTATTAATAATAAATAACACCTATAATAATAGTGACATCAACATTTACCCAATCCACAATGATTACTTCGCCCTCTCCAAAGCCTGTAAAGTCTTAAGCCTACAAATAGAATACATCTGCATTCATAATTTATCTAATCATCAAATAAATTAATTATATCTTCTTTAAAATCAAATAGAGTATAATATTGAAGGACAACATTACGTACATTCTCTTTCCTATCCTCTATTTGAAATTGGCCAAATATAACTAAATCCACTTTCTGCTTACCCTGCATTCAAATGATGAAAAATCATTTATAATAACTTATAATTTTGATACAATCGAAATACTGTCTCATGTCTAGATGTATTTTTATTTATTACAACAATTTTAACTGAATATATAAGGAAATGTATTGCAACAATTGAACATAAACAAATTAAAGAAGAAACAATCGAATTTTCATATGCAACTCACTATTCAATAGGAATTATAAAGAAAAGCTCTATTTTTGGGTTTATTTTTACTAGATTTTATTAAAAACATAAAAAATCCTATTATATAACAATATAAATTTAAACCTTTAAATTACTAGTAAATCAACTCAAGTGAATGATTTTCTGCTATATCTGTTTATTAACAGAAATTCGAGAAAGTTCTTTTCTGTTTGCTTAAAATATCCAATAGTAATTTTATGAGATTAAATTAAACAAAATCTATTATCATTTTTTTACGATAGATGGAATATTTAAACACATAAATGAATGAACAACAAAGATCTCCATTCCTTTTATATAAAATAATTTGGTCGATTATTTAAGAAAAATCTTGATATTTATTTAGATTTACTAATTTTACAAAACTTGTCAAATGTTAATATATAATTTTATTTCATAATGAAGTTAAATATATATTGATCTAGTCATTTAAAAACCTTGCTTATTATTTGTTTCCTGGGTATAATTGTATAAACATTCTAATTTTATATATTGATATGATGAACAAATAATATCAAAATTCAATCTTAGAAGAATAATTAAATTTTTATTATGTATTAGACAAGTTAGCTAATTAACCGTAGACCCAACATGAGATAGTTAACTGGTAGGGCTCGTGACATCTAAGATGATGACGACGATGATCCTGGCATCTCTAGTTTTGCAAGAAGCAAAGTCGATGATGATGATGAAAAATTCAAAAATCAAAACACAGATCCTGATTTTCTTGACAGTCTATTGAAAAAGAAGAGTAGAAATGATTCCAAAATAGATAAAGTAAATATCATCAAATGATAATTAAGTCCAACAATAGCTCGATTATACCTAGTACACCTCCTCCTCAAAGTACAAGTAAAAAGGGCGATCAAGAAATATCAAACACAGATCCGAAGAAAGGATAAACATAAACACAGAATAATACAGGAAACAAGGACACACCCCAATAACAATAACAATAAAAGTAATCATAATAAACTCCTGCAAAACCTAACACTACTCAGCCATTTCAAACTCCAGATCCAAAATAACCATAATCCTAATAGAAGACTCCTGCATAATAACAATCTCAAACTAAAACACCCCAAGCACAACCTCAACCATCTTAGTAATCATAAACCCCGCAATAAACAAAGACTCCTTAATAAACTAAGACACCTCAATAATAACCCTCCTAATCACAAACCCCTGTTACTAATAAGACATAATAGAACCAAAAATAAACTCCTACTCCTGCACCAAAGGATATCGTTGATCCTGCAAAATCAATTTCAAACAAACCTTCTGCTTCAAAAGAAGATCAAAAGAATTAATAACCCCCTAAATTGGAAGAGCCAAGTAAGGTTGAATAACCAGCCAAAGTAGAGTAACCTAAAAAGAATGAATAGCCTTCTAAAAATGATTAATCCAACAGCAAAGGAAATTAACAACAATAACCTCAATAAAATAGAATTGATTAAGATGACCAAGAGTAAGAAAAAGGACCATAAGTTGCAGAAAACAGACCCAGTTTTGTAAGGAGAGGAAAGAATACTTAGGTTGTCAAAGACATTGCTAAGAATATCAAAACTATGCCAGATGATAAGATTCTAGCTTTGGAGCCCAAGAACAATATAGAAGTAAGCAAGAAGTTGTCATTGAAATTTGCACCATAAAAAGAATATACAGATCCAACATTTCCTCCTAATGATTTGTAAGTGTTTCAAGTATTTGGACATGGCTAAGTCGATTTCAAGAGGTACAATCTTGGAAGAGAATAAGATACTCATCAAGTAGTTGATCCAAATGATATACTGCCTGGATAATAATCAGGTACTCTGATGCAAGTATTGGCTGCAATTGCTGAAAAACCATAATTAATAACTAGAATTTTGGAAGATCAAGTTATTAATGAATTTGGATTTTATTATGCTCGATTATGTATAGGAGGAGTGTGGAAATATATCTTAGTTGATGACTTGCTCGGTTACTTTAAAGGAGAACCAGTTGGAGCAAGGACTACCATTGATAATAATAAATTAAAGTATTGATCATTATGGATTATTTAGATCATTACAAAAATCCAATCCTGGTTATTAATCAGAAATATGGCCCTTCATTATTGAAAAGGCATTTGCAAAGGAATATGGAAGTTATGAAGATGCATTTAAAATTGCTACAGTGGCTGATTTTCTTTAGGAAACTACAGGAGCACCTACTACTGTTGAATAAATAAATGAAAATGTTTTGAAATCTTTGACTTCGAATGATGTCGCTTTGGTACACATGCCTGATGGAATTTTTACATTTTTGAATTAAGATGGCAAGGATGTTACTTTACGTAATCCTTGGGGTTGGATAAGTAATCAACCAAGTACAGCGTAACCAGAAGGGGAATTCAAAGTACCCCTTAAGAGCATTGCAGGTAAATAAATAACAATTGCTAAATGTGTGCCTAACAATTACCATATCAGTTATAATTTGAAAACAAATAATGATGCTTATTCATCCTTTTATGTGGAAGTTCGTCAAGATACTGTTGCCACATTCAGGTTACATTAAAGAGATGAAAGATATTTTAGAAATAACATATCTAAAAAATATGATTATTGTTATGCTAGATTATTGATTTTTGATGGATAACAATAATTGATTGCTTAGGATTACGGGCAATTCAAAACATTAAATGTCAATGTTGAATTATAAAAGGGCAAGTATACTTTGGTAATCCTTTTGGATTTCTTAAATGAATAATTATACGATAGCACATTAACCTTTTATGGAACTTAATCAATTGAAATCAGCAGGATTAATTATAGAGCATAACCTAATCTATTGGCTTAATTGTATACTTAAGAGGCAATTAGCAAAGGTTAAAGAAAATAGAATGGATAAGTTGAGGAATTTACTTTCGTTTCAGATAACAAATTGACTGTTTTGGCTTGGAAGTTTAATGGCACTTAACCAAATAAATGGAGTAAAGACTTAAGCAAACAGCCAAATAGAAATAATATGAAACCAATTACTTTTGTAAATGCAGCAGACACCTAATAATTGAAAGTACTCACAACTGAGTAGATAAAACAGTTGAAATTGAGTAGCTGGTAGAATGTACCTTCATTCAATATTGAATTCACTTAATAAAACAACACTTATGCAGTTGTATTCAAGTGATTTATTATTAGAATATATAAAATATATTAATATAATGAATCAATAAAAAATGGAGAATAATGTAAATTAGTAACCAGGACTAGATTCCTTCCTTAAAACATGGTGGTAATCACATCTATTTGGAACAAAACTTATCTTAACAATTTCATCAATTTTTGGATTAATTGATTTATTTACACATTATGCCTTTGACATCCTCAGCAATTCCCCAGATTCAACAATACCTTTTTAAATCTAGAGATTGTTCTTTGCAAATTTTGTTCATTGTATGCTTCAATTTCATAATATTCTCTAGATTACAGTATTGATATGATATTAGCTATCATATGCATTTCTAATAGATTGAAAGATTTTGAAACCAAGAACGGCACAGTTTAATTCATTATCATAATTTTTATTCAAGGTTTTATCACTTAAGTATATAAACGAATTAAATTTAGTCAATTTGCCTCCTATTACAATTTGTCTTTTCATTCATTTATCCTCCCTTTTCTTAAGCACCAGCATATAGTTTATGGAACTTTGCCATATTTTTCATCATTCAAGAGTATGAACTATCATTTTATTTAAAGTTGTCTTATGATACCTAATGGTCAAAGTAAATTCCTGATTTTTCCAATGTAACTAAAAAATAAATATTATCCGATATTATTTATTGTTCTCTTTAGTTTAATCCAGCAATCTTTGACTTTTATTAGCTCCTCCATAGTGGCCGTCATTTACTATCTATATTCGGATAATTTTAACCTCTTGCCAGCAGTATTAACTCATTTTTATTAAGACTGTTTAAAAAATGGAAAATGGAATAATATTTAAACATTTTATAGAACAAATTGATTTTAAAAGAATTACAAATTATTAAGATCAAATAGAATTCAGTGTTGATTCCAGAGAAATACCATAGATTTAAACACCTCCTGCTAAGTTTAATTAATAGTTTTAAATATTAGATTAACAATTGAAGGAAGTGCTCCATTTCCTCCATCTCTTTTACTTCAAGAATTGCAGAAGTAATTGAATACTAAAGGTGGCAAAATTCGTGAGAGAGTTTAAGAAGTGGAAGAATAAAAATAAATGGAATAAAAGACAGAAGAGTACGATTTATGAAATTCATGTAAGTTTCTTTATAATTTCATCGATATCTATCTTAGTTGATGCGCTTCTTGCGCTTTCTGAATCTATTTCCTTCTTTAATATTTTTTGAATAATATTCTCATATAAATTTTCTATGTCTTCAACACATTATTTAAATTTGGGATTCTCCAATTTGTAATATTAAATCAATTTGGAAAATAATTCGATTGGACATGGTTCCTCTTTTTCATATTCGTTGATTTATAATGAGGAAAGCAACTCTAATTTTTTGTCAATCAAACCATTCTTTATCAATGCCTTCATGACAATTGGTTGATCCAAATTAAATACCTATGGGCAATCTGATCTTAACATTAGTTCCTCTGTTGCCAAACAAATCAAATTGACAGATACAGCTAATACTTAACCCAATATTTTAAGCGATTTCGCCTAATTAAATTTTGCTAGAGTCTACTCACTTAATTTTATTTCTGGTTAAATGCCATCAAGTGAATCTTCATATAATTTTAAAAATTAAGCTTATAAATTCTTGACTTCTTCATTTTCACTCAACTGAAGACTTTATTGAACTTCATTATAATCAAGTTCTAACTTGAAAAGAATCATTTATTATTTCTTTTCAAAGAGAAGGTCTATTTCCTATTTAATTCTGATGAAAATTTCTTAATGATCCCCTTTGTATTCGATTCTCTGCTATTTGACTACGTCTGATACTAAAAAAAGGTGTGGGAATGATAAAGCCCTTAATTGCTTTATAAACTTGATTAATATCTCATCACTAATGGTTTATGTAAGTTTAGGTTTTTGTTTCTTATCAAAGACCTACCATATATAAGCAGCCAAAGCTACAACACCGAATGTTCCAATTATTAAGGTTTTCTTTTAATCACCGAACATTAATAATTAAATTAAATTATGTAAAGTGTTATTTATTAAAATTTTCTGCATACCTGAGAAATTATATATTACAGTTGAATAACAAACTAAATCTAAAAATGCTAAACTAAATAATACCGCAGAGATAACTATTTCAATTTCAATAAACACCCTAAATAGTAATCGATTTCATAACAATTTAAATAATCTAAATTTGGGAACTCTCTAAAATTTATTTCTCGCTCCTTCATTTCTGATATGAGTTTAATAATTTGATTCTTCATTTAGTGGAGTTAATAAATAATATTAATTAATGATTGTAAAACTAATAATTCAACATTCTTATTTTGGCAAATTGTATTATATGCATAAATAGGATAGGTTATTTTTGATATCATATACTTGCTAATTATACAGATCTCTTTATCTTTTAATTTAACTCCAAATTATTTTTTTTTTGGAATATTTTGAGATAATTCTTAATATTATACTTATAAATACTTCAGATCTCTAGTTCTCCTATTTATTTTAGATATGAAATTGATTAATATTAGTTAAATCCTTTAACTAATTTTTGAGGTTTATCCTTTAGTATTAGTAATATAAGATTCATTAATACTAATGAATAGATATAAGAGAATTGAAGTAATTTTATAATTTAGTATTTGATTTTTATATAGCAATAATAATATTAAATAATTTTATAATATCAATCCTTATTTAATAATCTATGCTTTTTAAAATCTATCTCATAACCTTCCTACTCACTCTCCTCTTCTGGTTAATCAAAGATGATAGTTTTATCACTTGGATATTTTTTATCATTCACTGTGATTTTCCCTCTTACAGTTTTTAACTTTACTGATCTCTAAGTTACAACTGACTTTGGTTTCATGTATGCATTATTTAAGAAGAATTTGAAGTCTATCTCGGTTTGAACATCCTAAGAATCAGTGTACATTCTAAATTTGTAATCCATATCATCTAAGAATAATCTTTTGTAGACCAAAAGTTCTTTGTTCTCCTTGATTGTAGGCTATAACCAATAATCAGGCATCAATTCCTCATCTGATTTAATAACATTCTATTAAATGCATCTCAAATCATCCATGAACGAGATACAATTCAACAACAAGAAAAAGGTTTTCTTATTCATTCTTGGGGTTAGAATATCATACAATAAAGAGTAGTCCCTCTCATCTTCCAATGATAAATAACAATTTAATAGTATCTCCAATTGATCTGCCATTAATTTTAATCTTTAAGTGAAATCATCCTCTCCTGTCAATTCCTTACACTATAAAATCCTTCCAATTGATTACCCTGGGAACTTAGCTAATCTTTTTCGGTAATCCATTTTATTTCTTATGAAAATCTGAATTCCTGCTAAAATTGTGTTCTTGTAAAATCTGTATAATCTGCTTACAAATTTGTGCCTCGAAATACTAAAAATCATAACTATATGTAAAACCCTATTCCTGACACTTTTTAGAACTCTGGCAATGCCAATCTGATTACTGATCTATATTTCATGGCTGTAGTGACCAATAATTTTAATTGTTCAGTGTTTAGACCTGGTCTTGGATTCATTATATCTTGGTATATCGCTTTCAAAGTAAATGGAATTTCAATTTTTATGTCATACATCGATTCTAACACTTTTGCAATTTCTGGCCATCTCTTTTGTCCACGTTCTTAAACCAGTTATTTTAAAGTTTCTGCTATTTTTGGATTGTCTGTACACTTTTTTAGCATTGTTTTAATTATATTATTAGATTTCACAAGTGAAACACTACTTACCTGCAAAATATTGGAATATTAAAAAAAAAAGCATACAAAATATTTTACTTGGAAAAAAAATTAACTCTTCAATATTCAAACAAACTCTTTATTTAATTAATTATATTTATACTATTTCAATTTTATTTGTCCATCTAAAAATGAAGACAAAATATACTCTAATTATTTGAGACATTCTTCACATTCCTTTTAGAAATATAAACCAGGTTGAATTGAATAATATCAATTATAAAGAAATTATTAAGTTTTATAAAATATTTCAAAAATTATTTATGAAAAATAGAGTTCCCCTAAGAGAATAAAAGCCATTTGCCCATCTTTAATAAAAATAGGATATCAAAGAAGAGAAAGGACCTGCCAATTTTGTTGTCCCAGTTTAAACAACAAATAAAAGAAAATCAAATTTGCTCAATAATAAAGCATTTGTAGCAGCAATTAAAAAGGCTTGGCAAACTGGAAATTTGGCCCTGGTGCATTATGATTTATAGGATTTTCCTGATGAGATCATTAATATTGACACCATTAATTTGGAAGGTGAAGAATGGTGGTAGAAGTGTCCATTAACAAAATTGGATTTAACAAATAATAATATTCAAGATATCCCTCTTTATGACACGTAAACCTTTATTGTAAACTACTTAGATTACAAGAATTATAAGTGTTAAGATTGGGAAACAACAAAATTGGCAGATTTCATTTTGATTTGACAAAGCAATTTTAAAATTTGAAATCATTAACACTTCAAAACAATCAATTGGTAGAATTCTCATGTCGTCTTGATTCAATAGTCGAATTAAATTTAGCAGATAATAAACTAACTGGAATTGACAACCTCTACTTCCCAAATTTAGAGATACTTGATATTACCAATAATTAATTTGCACAACTTCCATCATACTTACCTCCATTGATCAAAAAGATATCTGCCATCGGGAATAAAATACAAGCAATCAAACAATCAGATTTAATAGAATGCAAGAAATTAGAAGACCTTCAGTTGTCTAAAAATCAAATAGCATTCATAGAAGAAGGAGCATTCTACAATTTAATCCAATTAAGAGTATTGGATTTGAAAGAGAACAAACTTAAGTATTTTACCCAGGAGTAGCTTGGCGATAATCATGAGTGTTTAGATTCAATACAGTTATCTTTTAATTAATTGGATGTATATAATTGCTATGAAGGAATCCAAAATTTATCAGTTCTTCTTCTCAATAATAATAAAATTAAAGAATTGCATAAAGAAATCATAAACTTAAAGAATTTAAAGACTCTTGATATATCAAATAATGATTTGGGTGACTTACCTTCTTAATTAGGATTTTTAGCTTAATTAGTTAGAATATAACTTGAAGGAAATCCATTAAAGTGCATCAGATCAAACATTCGAAGTGCAGGTGCTCTTCAATTAAAAAAGTACCTTCAATAAAGAACAGATGATGCTGCCAAACTGGAAGTATAGGCAGACCCTAAACTCAAATAATAATTATATTAATCGAACAACATATGGGAAGAATACTTAAGGAATTTCTTGCATAAAGATGAATTAGCTATTAGACAAAAAAGCATCAATCTAATAGATAATTGTGTATTCCGATTGACAAATCTGATCATCATTGATTTTTCATAAAATAATATTGAAATGATCCCAGATCAAATCCAATAATTAAGAAATCTAAAGAAGGTTAATTTTAATGAGAATAAAATTACCTAAATATCGCTCTATTTATTCAACTTACCAGATTTGGTCGAATTGGAATTAAGATAAAATAAAATTCAATTCCTACCATCAAGAGAATAAGTCTATTTACCAAATTGTAATTTCTAATATTATTTTCATAGTAATTCATCTTGATCTTGGGAAAAATTTACTATAAAATATTCCTAACTTTGTACCAGATTTAACAAGATTAAGGAGATTACTATTGGCATATAACTAAATAGACTCAATTGATAGTTTACTATAAAAAGAATCGATACTAGAAGTGCTTGATATTAGCAATAATTCAATTGATTAATTGAATGATGTAAATTATGCATATAAATATAGGAAATCTATTTTAAAATGCCAAATTTATAGCATTTCAATCTTTAGAATAATAATATGAGAACATTTCCTACGATATTAGGTTTCATGTCTCTGAAAACATTACAAATTGATGGCAATCCAACAAAATTGATTAGCAGATAGATAATAGACAAAGGAACTGTTCACATTTTAGATTACTTGGCTAAAAAGCATCCCTTAAATTAGATACCTCCTAAGATTCAACCTATCATCATAGAGGAACCAGTCATAAATAACTAATCCCAAATGTCTTAATAATAATAGTCTTTAAAATAAAGATAATCTAATTAGAATAGTAAATCATCTGCATCCTCATAGATGCTAGTAGAAGAACCAAGATAATAGAGATAATATGAGCAATAATAAATAATATAGGAATAGCCATAACAGTAGTAATAAAGATAGCAATAATATGTTGATATTGGATAACTGAGAGTTGAATTTCAAAATCTTGAAGTAAAGATCAAGTATGTTGTATTTTTATTTAATTTTAGATAGTTGGAAAGAGAATTAAATGAAAACTTTTCATTAAATAAGTTCCAGATTTAAGAAAAAAGGAAAGTTTTATAGGGTCTTATGCTTTAAAGATCTGCTATATTATAATAAATTAATAGTTTTTGATAAAAATGAACAAAATTTATATAATTTATATTAAAATAATAAAAACTCGTTTTTGTGTGGAATGATAAAAATAGGGATGCTCTTAGTAATGGTTAGCCTTGGTTAATGTTAGGATTTATTGACATCAATAAAAAATTATGCAGATGGAATTGTTTCATCAAATATCACTCAAAAAATACTTATAGATTTTGCCCCATTATTATTGCCTTTAACAATACTATCCATAATTTTGATATAAGTGATGAAGATTTGCTTCAAAAGACAAAAGTTTTATGATAAATTGCCTTAAAACGAATAATAAGCAAATGTCAAAAAAGTTAATTTACCATTAAAACACAAAATGCAATTGTACTTTATGAGATATTATTGTTAATTTTTGAGAATATTTACACGTTGATTTGTTATTTTATATTTAGCATTAATTAATCTTAAATTCAATACCAATCATTCTACTAAACCTGACTTTGATTGCCATAAAATTAGCTATCCGATACATCACTCATTCCATCCTGATTAAACGAATCATTCTCAAACATAACTTATTCTTTATATTGTTAATTTTATTATAACTAAAATATAGTATTATTATTTCACCTCTTTAGATTAACATTTTTTCATCAAATTTGATGCAGAATACGAATCATTAGTATCAAAAGTGAAGGCACTACACCAAGAATCCAAGTTATCTTACACTAAGTAATCATAACTTCTAAGATCACAATAACATTGGTTAAATACTTCAAATTAGTCCAGGACTATTGGGAGATGGAAAATTTTTCAATAGAACTGGTATTGCCACCACATGCATATAAGTAATTGTTATAGAGGATTAGTTTATTTCTCAAGTCTCTCCCTTCTGTCATCATACTAATAATCCTAATTGTTTGATTGCTTGTGTCAAAGACTTGTAAACTATTGCTAAAGCCTTGATTAGATCTTATAATAAGGATAAATGGATATACCCTCCTCCTAAAATGAGAATTGAATTATCATCATAAGAGAGTGCTGCTGCATTACTAAATCCTTACTTGAATTTGAATTCTAAGACCTTCCATTGATTATCTTTTACAGAAAATCTCTCAATGGTGTTTTGCCTCTCTCTTCCATCAAATCCTCCAAACACATAAATATATTTATTTAAGGCAGTAGCAGCAGCAAATGCACACTTCTACTTTTATAGTGGATCGATCATCTTCCATTCATCTGCAACCAAACTATACTTCTCACAACAGGATAACATCTGCTTTGTTGTACCATCATAACTTATTAGATCATTTATTTCAATTACCCTCCGATTGCATAAACATGTCCATCCAGATAAACACAAGCATGTTCTTTTCTGGGATAGTACATACTCTTCAAAGCCTACTATGAAAATCCTTTAGATGGAGAAATCAACATAACATTTCTACTAACTCCACCTCCAGTCATTATGATGTCTCCGTTAGGCAAACTTGCAGCAGCAGCGTAATAATTGTAATCAAATGTATTCTACTAATTAATCATATCATACATTTGCCATCTATCTATATTACCAATCATTTTTCTCAATGTTGTAAACTAAAATTTTATGCTTCTCTCCAAAATAACAAATCTAAGGATTTTAGAGTTCATTCTTGAACTGACCATATTTGATAATGTCAATTATCAGTTTTTACTCAAAATATAATTTGGGTAGTATTTTTAATTCACTTCCTTTCAATAATTTTAGTTGAGCGATGTCTCTATCAACAGATTCATCTAAATCATTAATCTCCTTAATGGGATCATTCCCTTTAAATACTTTTGTAGTCTCTATATATTTCAAACAATAGTACTTAATTCATTATACTTTGACTCTAATTTCTATAATAAGAGAGCCATATCAGTTAATAAGGATTGGTTCATTACTAAATTCGATTCTATCTATTCACTTTCTGAGTTGAACATTTTTAGCAAATTATCTTTCAATTCTTTTCTCCTTCTCTCACACTTTTCAACTATTCTATCAAATTAATCATCAATTTATTATATCTAATTCCTACTTTACAATATGTACCAATTTTATGTTATCAACTTCTAATTTCTCCTTACAATCATCGAAATCTTTTATCTACTTTTCCAGAGTCTCATATTGACTCCTTAGTTTCGATTGGATTCTCCCAACTCTATTAAGTTATAAAGAAACTAATTTAAGCATTTACTCAATACCAGAATGTTCATATTTAAAGAACTTGTGTCCATAATGATCACTTATACATTCTGTGCACATATTTTGTTAATCATCTTCGCAATAAAATTGTAATGGATGTTTAGAATGTATTGAGCATAGTTCAAATGATTTTCTAATTGTTAAAGGGTCCAGCTTACTATTCGTCTAAATGCTTCGAGGCCAAGTCCATGGCCACAAAATTCTTGCTTAGGTTATGAGGTTTCATATTTTGGTCATGCTTGGTCCTGCAAAGAGGGCATTCGATTCTTTTACTTACATTATACAATATTTCAAGACATGGGGTGCAATATGTATGACCACAAAGAAGATTTCTCGCAACTCTATCTTGAGCATAAAATTCAAAACACATAGGACATTCCATTTATTATATTTAATATTCCCATTATTGAATTAATTTTATTATAAAAATATTTTATAATTTCTCAAGTTCCATTATTTATTTTAATAAGGGAATATCTTAATTCTAAACATCTTATTGTTGAAATATCCCAAATCTTTTGTTTCTTCTTTTTTAATTGAAAAAATTTCAATTCAAATATGAAACTTATATAAAATGATACAATTAATATCTTTTTCTCATTTATCTGATGTTCAAACTATTTTACACTTTGTACAATATTCATTATTCAATTGCTCTAATCCGTTTTTATTAATTTTTTAAGTTTTAATAAGATCCACTAAATAGTAGTAAATCTATTTAATTTAGTAAAATGTTCCATTTAATCAGATATCATAATAAGACTGTTCAATTTGACTAGATTAACAATAATAATTATTTAATTATGTTTGTATACTGAAATCAGAATATGTTACATGATTCACAACTTCTTGGTTTCTATTTCTTAATTTTAAATGACCGAACTGATTCATTTTCATGATCAACTTATGTGTTAAATTTAAAACCAGAATCAGTGACTACTCTTACATCATCTAAAGTGTCGATCCTTTGATTTTATTTAGGCTCAATCTAAAAATAAACATTAATCTATTACAATCTCATCAATAATCCGACTGGTTTCAATTTCTTTTTCTTAGAAGTTTGAAACAGAGTTATTATAGTAATGCTTTTTTTAAGCTTCAAGTAATTCAATTTATTGCTATAGGGTTTACATTAGTTTTTTGTGACTAGTAGAATTTTTAAATTTTCGTTTTTTTGATGGATCAGGAGTTTCAAGTATTGGATTTTTTTATGGATTTCGGTAAGTGATTTCTTATTCTTATTCGATGTCAATTTCTTGGGTATCTTATTTATATTGTTAAAGTTTTTGTAATAATTGTAATCCTTGTTGTCTAGATTTTTGCAATTAAGATTAAATGTTTTCAATCTCATTTTGTAGGATTTCCAATTATTGCTAAGATTGTTTTTTTTCTTTTTGAGTCATTGTTTGTTTTTCCTAACAATATATTAATTCTGTTTTTAGTTCTTAGATATGATCATTGATTTCTTTATTCTTCATTTCTCTTTGGCTATTGTCCTCTTTGAATTATAAGACGAGTTCGGTGTGCCTTGTTTTCATTTCCTCAATATATTTGATTGAGTTCTAATTGCCCATGGACATGCGATTCCTGAGATCCCTTGGGGTAGAATACTGTTGAGGAGTGGCCACATAGCTTTTGGATCTTTCACTCATGACACTAGGAGACTTAGAATGGAATTGGAGAGGAGGGATTGGAACATAACTAGAAGAGGGGTGATCTTATTATTTTTGTAGTTCTTTTTCTTAGAGTAAAATTTCTAATTGATCTATAATTTCATGTGCTTTATCTAACTATTCCTAATAGTATCGAACTCTGGAGTTGGGAGAGAGAGATGGAGATGGTGGTTAGAGATCAAAAATCATATTTTAATTAATAAATGTACATGTATAATATAATGTATGTTTTTATTTGACTTTTCATAATCTTCTTCCTCTTCTACCTCCAGGTCTTCTAGTAGAGTCGGTTGGGATTGGAGTAACATCTTCAATTCTTCCGATTTTGAGTCCCAAACGAGCCAAAGCCCTTAGAGCAGCTTGAGCACCAGGTCCTGGTTGTCTGGTATCGACACCTTGATATATGGGATGGACGTAATACCTCCTCTTGCTCTTAATTTAATATGCAAAGCATTGATTTTGAGTGTTTTCAACTTCTCATAAACATCCTTGGCTGCTTGCATGGCTGCATATGGTGAAGATTCCTCTCTGTCAGATTTGACTTTCATTCCACCAGTGACTCTAGCCAATGTTTCTCTGCCTGTCAAATCGGTGATGTGAATGAAGGTGTCATTCCAAGTTGACAAGATGTGAGCTACTCCAAATACTAATTCATTTCCTGCAACATTTGGTCCCAAAGTAGCAACAACTTATTGAGTTGTTTCCTCTCCGGTTTTCTTTCCCTTCTTTCCTTTTGGCTATTAAACTGGGTTATTCTTTTTTGTCAGCCTTAATTTAATTGTTATTGTTACCATCTCTAAAAATTAATTTAAATCTTTTTAATATAAAAAATAGAAATCCTGCAA
Source organism: Paramecium tetraurelia (assembly GCF_000165425.1). Lineage (NCBI taxonomy): Eukaryota > Ciliophora > Oligohymenophorea > Peniculida > Parameciidae > Paramecium > Paramecium tetraurelia. The sequence continues at coordinate 332,354 of NW_001799333.1, read as the reverse complement.
TTATTTAATTAATATAGACATTCTCTAAAAACATAACAAGGCACTCAACACTCAATAATAATTATTAAAATAAATGAGCGAGGAAGAGAAGGTCAATCAAATCGGTTCCAATACAGTCAACGAATTAGTGAAAAACGATAAATATGGCCATTTAATTTAACTCTACCTAAAGAAAGATCCCACAAGGTATTACCATACTCCACCCTATTATAGAATTAAAAAGTATAATAGCATTCAAAAAGGCAACAAAATATATCATGTCAATCAAGATGTGGCTGTCTGTGCCCTAAATGATGATATCTATTCAGCTAAACTAATTAAAATCTACTGCATCAAGGATCCCTCAAACACTTTCATCCCCATCATTTAAGTTTAATGGTAACTCTCTTATCTCTATCCCTTAGGTATTACTCTAAATAGGATCTTAAAATTGATTAGAAACTGCTTAAATGCATTTCTGATAAGGAACTCTTCTTTTCCACTCATTCAGAATATTTGCCAGCGAACAAAATACAAGTTGGAATCAAAGTGCTCACTTTTGAAGAATACTCTGATCTTGAATTCGAAGAGGAAACCATCTTCTTCAGTAGAGCGGCCATTGACCTAGATTCAATGGAACCCAGACCCAACATTAAATTATGGAAAAAGAGTTGTGTTTGTTAGTTGCCTTAAAACCCTGATCTGTAGATGATTCAGTGTGATGAATGTGATAACTGGTTTCACTTGGATTGTGTTGAACTTCAAGATCAAGACATAACTAAGATTGATAAGTATTTATGTCCAAGATGCAATAAATGATTTTTCATATAAACAACATTTTTTATTGTACTAAATATGTATATATCATTCTGCAGCAAATTTGTTTTAGGTTTTCTTGGTTCTCTAAGCCTTGTTCTTCTCTCTTCTGTCGTTTTATTCTTTCTCAATCTTGTCAACTCTGACCTTCTCTTATTTAGTTTCATGAATTGCCTCGATCAACACCTTCTTGTTCTTATATTGATTACCCTTTGAAGCCAAATAGAATTCGTGATATCTACTTTATTAACATTCATTACTATTATCTATCGATTTTCTTTGCTGCTCTGTATTTTCTAAGTAATCTTCTCAAAACTCTTTGTCTTCTGATCCAAAGAACTTTGGTTGGCATTCTTGCCTCTCTTGTACCTCTTCTCTTACCAGTACCAGTGTGTCTACCTCTTCTCTTTGCTTCAAGGAATCTTCTTGCTCTAGCTCTTGAATGAATTGTTCTCAATCTTCTCATAATCAAACCATCTTTAATCAGTTTTCTAATTGACATTCTTGAATTTGCAAGACTGATTTCGCTTGCTTCATTTGGGTCTAACCAAACTCTGTTAACACCAACCTTTAATTATGTTGAAGCTAATCTTTTTTAGAGACGAAGGTTAACCATTAAAAAATAATATCTAAATTTTTAAATTTTTTTCACATGCAATCATATTATTTATCTAAAAAACCATATATTTTATCTTCCCCTTCCCAATTTTCTCTGATATCTCAATTATCTCCCATTCATTTTTTTACTAGACTTCCATTTGGTCATCTCATATAATTAAATGTAACTATTATTTTAGTTCACTATTTTACATATAAATACCAGATGAATTAAATTGGAAAATTAAAAAAATGTAGCAAAATTATAGCTATACCAAAATCAAATGTCTATTTAAAGGATATGCGGGAAAAGTCTTTTTAATTGAATAAAGGTCTGAAAACGATCCGCCTAATAAGCAGACAGTCCCCTTAGTATTAAAAAGATATTACAGAAAGGTAATGACCAAATTCACAAATTGTAGGCATCAGATCCTGAAAACCATACCAATCTGATTGAATATCAATTATTGACATCACTCCAACATCCAAATATAATAAATATCGTAGATGCGTTTACGGAACAGTATGAATACAAAAAATATCTATGCCTTACTATGGAATATATGGCACCTCTACATGAAATAATAGGAAATCTCAAAGATTATTAACTCTACATTTTTAAAGAAATCTGCTAAGCTGTGAGTTATTTGCATAGCAATAATATTTTACACAGAGACATAAAGCCAAGCAACATACTTGTTACTACTCAAGGAAGAGTCAAATTGGGAGATTTTGGGATCTCTACTAAAATCAGGTAGTCTATGACACCTTAGACCTGCACTAAGAACTATAGGGCTCCTGAACTATTCTTTGGATTAAAAGAATATGACCATTCTATCGATATTTGGTCCTTGGGTTGCACTTTAATAGAATTGTTCACTGGCAAAATGTTGTTTAATGGTACCTCTGAAATAGAAATAATGTCTTAAATAGCAGAACTCTTAGGAAGTGTCAATGTAAGATTGTCATCTATAATTAAGGAATAAAATTGGGAAGGAGTCTCTCAATTGCCAATGTTCTTGGAATTCGTCTATGACAAATAACCTCTATTGGATAAGGTGATTGGGAGATTACCCATACAAGTACAATCACTTGTAATTAAATTACTACAATTAAATCCAAAAGGCAGACTCAAAATTAATGAAATCTTGTTATATTTGGACGAATTATAAATTCCAGATCGATCCAGAGAACTATCATATATTGCACAGAATACTTTAAGAGGCAAGCAAATGAACTAAATTTAAATTATTATATGAATTTCGATTATCCTAAATTTGAGTTTTAAACTCTTTAAAAGGCAATATTTGTGAGAACATATCACAAACACAATTCTAGTTAATCTGCATAAGGACATAATGTTCGAGATGCCCAAGGCTCTAAAACCAGTTTTACTAAGGTGGGATAAGAATCCCTAAGACAATGGGATTTCTTTTCTGATCCCTATAGTCTACCTGATAAATGTTTATATAGTCTATAAAAGATATCTAAAACTGAATCATCTGAATTGGATTTTGATAGTCTTGATTTTATGTTGAGAAAAAACACAGAGAGACATAGTTCAAAATCATTTTAATCGTTGAATTAAGAAACTCATTCTGAAAAATTACTGGGTAAAAAAGTTCACTTTTCTAATTCTGTTTCAGTAAAAAATGATGATGGAAGCGAATCTGAAGATCTTATGAGGATATCATCAAGATAAAAGACAAGAAAAAGCAACTTCTCTAAGAAATTTTAGATGTCATTTATACAAGATTGATTTTGATATGTTTTTATTATAAAATCTAAATAAACTTAAAAAGATTTTCAAACATTTTTATTAGAAACAAATAAATTTATTAACTAATCGGTTAAGGATTCTGATAGTCCCATTCTAGAAGATAAAATTAAGAAAATATGAAAATGATATATGTATATTTTTAGTATAAGTAAAATTAAAATGTTTTAATAATTTAACAATAATTAAGAAAATCAAAAGCATTGGCTTTACATTGTTTAAAGATTACTAGCAACCGTAATTCAAAATTGGAAATATAAAATTGAGATAAGTTCCTCATTGAAAAATAAAATTAATAGTATTTAAGACAAACCATCACAAAAATAAAAATATAAATGATACGTAATTAGAATGTAAATAATTAAGTGATTTATCCACCCCAACCAAATCACATCTTTTGTGGAATTTAGAAGTTTTTGAAAGGTAAAAAGTCAAAGAAAGCGCATTAGTTAAATTAAGTTAAAGGTCCAGTTAGCAGAAGCAGAAATAATTAACTAAAAAATTATGATTTTATATTAATTCACATAATTATTGGATTTATAATAATTTAATTAATGTTACAAAAAATAAAATCAATACATTATTTGTTAAAAAAGTACATAAAATTATATACTAAGATTGTATGCTAAAGCATTTGTTAAAGAATATTTTATTTTCGTATTTTTAGCTTAAAATTGAAAACTTGATCTAAAGCAAGGTATTTGATGTCTAAAATACTGAAATTCTTCTACTCCCAGGATTTTGAGAAGGTGAAAGAGTTCATCGGAACGGATTAGAGAGCTAATATAAAAGCATTTCAAATTTATTCATTTATAATAATAAATCAATACATTCTTAAAAGCAAATGCATAGCAAAATCACTCTATTGAGTGAAGGATCTTCATCAAACGTGTTCCTCACTGAGGATCCTAATTACGTAATGAAGGAATTTAAATCTGTACACCCTACTTCATCGAGATTGAAGGAAGCTCAAATTTTAGAACTTCTTAAAGGAGAATTCGTTGTAAAACTGATAACCTTTACAGAAAATTACCTAATATTGGAAAGACTCCAATCACTTGATTTGTTCGAAGTAGTAAAATCCAAAAATCTCAATCCTCAGATGCTTAAGGAAATATGCAAAGCTCTAATTAGAATAGTAAACTCAATCCATAGAATGCAAGTGATACATCGAGACATCAAGTTGGAAAACATTCTGATTGACAAAGCTGGTAGATTGGTCTTATGTGATTTTGGATTCGCTGAGATGTTAACTAGTTGCGCGGTCAAAAGAACTGTGGGCACTTAGAATTATATGCCCCCAGAGTTGCATCAAGAATCATTATTAGGAGGATTTAATAGTGAAAACATCAATGCTCAAATTCTAATTAAATCTGATGTGTTTTCACTTGGAGTTACAGTATTTTAAATCATTTTGGGATTTCAACCATTTGTATCAACTAAACCAAGTGCGAATTGTAAACTATGGAAGCTAATTTTACAAAAGAAATGGTCATAATATTGGGCATTAGTTTAAAAGTTGAGCTAACTTCAAATTGATACTCTGACTTAGAATTTCTTGGAATAATTTCTACAACCAGATTTTACATCAAGATGTTCTCTGGATGAAATATATTATCACCCATTTTTGAAGGATGTTAAAGAAGATGTTCATTTAATTTTCTGATATATTATTAAATGTAAATTAAATTCAGCCTTTGTACATTCATCTAATTCAATTTAAATAGCGTATTGCCAAATTAAATATATAAGTATTGATGAAAAATAGGAAATAAAAGTTAAGTGATTTGAGATGTTCAAATAGATGAGATATCAAATATTTATGAGTTCTTTGAGTGTGTTAAAATATAATTAATAATGATTAAGATTGTATGTTTTCACATTTCTAGTTTTAATTATATAATAATCACTTGGAATAGAGAGATGTGAAGAACATAAAATATTAAATCTTTTAATTTTTTTTTTAAATGGCAAGAGCATAAAAAGACACTAGACCAATTGCAGATTAAAACACATCTGAAGCTGCATGCACATACGCTGCTCTCATCTTATATGAAGACAATTAAGAAGTAAAATCTATTATTAAGAGAAGATCAATGCAGCAAAATTGGCTCAAATCATCAAAGCTGCTAATTTGAGAGTTGAACCAATTTGGACTAAAGTATTCGAAAAGGCACTCAAAGGAAAGAAGGTTGGAGACTTATTACATGGAAACAGTGGAAGTGCACCCGCTGCTTAAGCTGCTGCAACAACCACCACACCAGCTGCATAATAGGCTAAAGCTCCTGAACCTGCTAAGGAAGTTAAGAAAGCTGAAGAACCCGAAGAAGATGTTGATATGGGAGGCTTATTTGATTGATAACATCATCATTCGTACATTAATATTCAAATATTGAATGAAAAGCATCACTTTTAAATTGAAGTTGTTGAGTACCTCCTCAATACAATCTCGAGTATTATAAACAATATATTCTCAATCCTATTGGTTTTGAATTCCTTTTTCTTAAAAACCAATTAAAAACACAATTCATTTATTCTAAAACTCATAGAAGTTATACTCTATAATATATTACTATATATTCTTAGTTTTATTATAAACATTTCATTCTGGCTTATCATATTTTTTATATTGTTTCACCATATCATCGATCTTCTTTTTCATGTCTACACTTAACTCATCACTTTCATTATCAGTCTTCTTCTTTTTTTGCCAGAATTAGAAGATAAACACAATGAAGATTGCCACCAAGATCATAGGAAATCTGAAAGATTCCATTAAAGAGAAAGAAGAACTCTAAGGCATAGGGTAATGAGTCAATTCCAATTATCTGATCGTAGTCTTATTATTCGAAGTGTAGAACTCATAAGCATTACTGGTTTAAGCATTGATCTTATGTGAGCGTATTGAATAGTATTAATACCATAATCTTTGATCATCCAATGATGTTAGATAGAGAACCTCATCTTAGTATAGGGACTTATATAAGGAAGTGTTATAGATTTACAAAGTCTTATCATATCCAATCAAATATGAATTGATTACTCTAATATTCTTTAGTTTTTGTAAGGTGGGAATCTTGTAGGAAACTAAATTTCATTTATTCATTAATATTACTTGAACATTCGTGATGCTTCCCTGATTTTATTTGATATATTAATATATCCTAATTGGATAGCAACACATAGATATTTTGACTGTAGATATTCTCCTAATATATTGAAACTATAGAGGCTGCAGGCTGATCACACTTTGGAGTTACAATGGTCAGGGATACAGAATTCAAGAAGCCAATCTATTTCTCTGTTTAAAACATAATGTGTGGATGTCTCCTTAATAAGTTTAGGATTGGGGTTGTTGATATGGTATTTTTGTTTTTTAATGTACCATTCTAAAAATAATAAGAAATTGCTCCATTTTCATCACCAACCAAAAACACTCTTGTGTTTCGACCAGAATTAACTAATATTGAGGTTGCCTCGTGATTGAGCTCAAAACTTGATGCCCACGTCAACTCAATATCATGATAAAATCCATTTTTATCAATTCTACGAATGTCATCGATTGGTTATTCTTTGATATTTTTATCGGTAATGGTCATGTTGATTATTGTTAGATTCCTTTGTGCATCGTACAATCCAATATAAAATTCATCCACATTATGCAAAATATCTGTCATCAATATATGATTTGTATGATTGTATTATGCTATTATTGTTCCCAATTAATTTATTATCATTATTTCATTATCACTTGATTTACAAACGAGTAATTGTGAGGAGGGGTAATGCAATTATTTTAAATGGAATATATGAATGTCAATTATATCTTTGTCCATTTCAAATATGTTTTTTATTTTAACTCCATCCAGAAATCTTTTTCTTGCCTCAAAGTACTCAATATTTTAAGTCAACTCTATTTAATTTTCTATGTATTTTAACTTATCATAAATTGAGCAATTTATATTTGAGAGTAATGCTAACAAAAATAACATTCAATAAAATTTATATTCAATAAAATTATTCCCTTGAGTTTGCTAAACTGCTCAAACTTATCATCCCATTAAATAGTTCCTACAATTTTTGTGTTTCCTACTATCTTACTGACATTAGATCTTATCTGACCTTTTCAAATAAACGAATTAATTACCCTATCAATTTCAGACTTGATTTTGATATCACTCTCCTCCTTCTAATACAAGGATTAGATCTCTTATTTCAATTGATCGTTTTCATCAGTTAAACTCCTACACCTCTCCTCTAAATCCTGCACTTTTTAATTTAATTATTAATAACACTCTTTGTACTCTTATAGTCTTTCCATTTCATTTTTAAAATCTTTGGTTACCACCTACTTAAATTCCTCTATTTGTTTATTGATCTCTTGTTTGCTTTACTTCATGTCCTAATGAAGTTTCCTCTTCTCTAATTTATAGTATTTTAATTTTTCCTACAACTTCTCATTCTCAACCCTCATGGGTTCACATGAAAATAGGATCTCATCCAACTTTAATATCTCAGTCTTCAATCTGCTATTCTCTTCTCCTAAAAGAATTAATTATTCTTATAATTATCTTTGTTAATCTTCGTTCTTTAAGTAAAATGTCTATAAATTCCTTATTATTTTCTTACATTCAGAGTGTCATTTTCTTATCTCAAATGATCTATCATATCCTTCAATTCGATCATATCTTTTATTAAACTGTCTTTTTCTAATTACAATTTATTCATCCGATAAAAATCCTGCTCCTTCTTTTTTATAGAACTCTAATGCACCTCCTTCAGTCGCTCATTCTCTTCCCACAATTCGTTTACTTAACACTGTAAATCCACTATCACTTGATCCTTCTTTAAAAACTCATTTTTCAATAATTCCATCTATCATTTATCGAAAGGAATGCATTACCTTTTCCCTTTGCTCCTTCAAGAGATTGATATAATATTATTCTTGCTCGATCAGTTTCATCTCATTAAACCTATGATTCTCATGACTCTATAAGAACTACATAAGTTATTACGAAGCCATACAAAATAATTTATAATAAATCAATTCATCATATGTTTATTCATTTACTCAACTCTACTAATAGGTCTATCCAAATTCATATCGTTCAATTGAGGCTACTTGAGACATGCGAAACTATCACTGATGAGATTCTTAGCATTCTTAAGAAAACCCCTCTCTCTGGCCTAATCTATTCTCCTCTTCTCTTCATTTGACATCTTCAATATTGTCATAATAGCATTCATTAAAATAGTTGCCTCCTTATAATTTCTAGTTTCTTAATACAAAAAGTATTTGTAAACTACATTCCTTAAATATTCAAAGTTAACATTTCTGCTATCACCACTTTCCTCTTTATTCTATATAGTTTGATCTGTTTATATCTATTTATTTGATATCTGTTTGTTTATAATTATGTCTTATTGTTTTAAAGCAGCATCTTGTTCAAATGGATTAATTTCATCATAATCAGGAGTTGGAGTTTCGTAACTCTTTTAAATAACCTTAACAGCCTCTGCTTTTTATTTAGATTACAATTACGATTCCAAATCTTAGATTTTAATATTCTGTTTTTGAATCTCTTCCAAGAGTTTGTCAATCTATTATTTGAACTTTAATTATTCATTCATAAGATCTGAGGAGTTTATTTTGTTTGCTCTATCTGGCTATTGCAATTGTAATTCTTAGACCATTAGTTAGGTTTTCAAATTAGCATTGTCTTCTTCCAATTAATGAAGAGTTTGCAATTGCTAATTTTTAATCTGTATAATGTCATTAAGTTCTATGATCTCTTTGGCCAATCTCGTATTATTGACATCTAGATCATTTATTTGCTGCTTTAGTTGCTTGATTATTTATTGAGTCTTTTGATCAGTGTTTTACCCTTGTTTCTCTATCATCTAACGATATTTCTCTTCTAATTGAAATTTTTCATTATTAGTTTCTTTAATCAGATTTGTTAAGGCTTTAGATTTGTCTTCATCCTTTTGCTTAAATAAATCCAGAATTTGATTTTGATCAAATTATCCTATTTTTATTAATAAATAAAACCCAAAGGCTTCGATTCAAATTTGTAAAGTTCATCATTCAAAACTGATGAGATCGCTTAAAACAAAGTCTCTCTGTCCTTTGCTATTAATTTATATTCCTTATAGGTCTAAACATATTTCTCAGATAATTTATCTAATTTTTTGGTGATGGTTTTATTTTCCTTTATCTTATCATTTATTTGGTATTAAATACTTTATCCTTCAATTATGAAACTAATACTTCTTTGCTCAGATCGTCTAACGCTTATTCATTGTTTTCTTACATTTAATTAAAATAAAATAATGAAATTAGAAAAAAAATTATACAACATCATTATATTATCCTTTCTTTAAAATATGTAAGGACAGTGACAAATTTATTGTTTTTATCTTCCCTTTCATAATTCTTCACAAGTGTTTATATACCTCTTTACATTGGGCAAGGAAAAAGGAATTGGAGTTTTGATAACGAAAATAAAGGTGATCTCTTTATTTTGATGAAGTGTCACTTATGCAAGTTCAAATATCTGATTTTGAAAAGGATAATTTATAGTTAAATTTGAGACTCTCTTTTTATAAAGACCTATTAACACTAAATAGATAAAATCAAAAAATATCTTAAGAATATCTATTTATTACGACTAAAATACTATATATTTAACGGAGAAAAACTGTTTTGGTTGATTTTACACAATATTCACTGTCTACTGATTTGATACTTTCATACTATGAAATTTGATATGAATATAAAGAATTGAGTAGAAATTCCTTGAAAAATCAATGCTATACTCCGTTTTAATTAGATTGTAGGATACTATTAATTATGCATTTTCTTGCAAAAATGAATTTATTTTAAGTAACCACTTTTTTGGGAAATATAAACAAAGTAAAGATATATTAATAATAATAATTCAATAATGAGGACAAATGGAATTTCAATTGAGGGTCTTAGAGAAAAAGTAAAATTTGTATGAAATTTGCATTATTAAGCTGGTTGTCTTTTAGTTACTAAACTTTAATTGGGATCTAGTCAAGACTTTAAATTTATAAATTCGAATACTTTTTAGCTGACAGATTGTTTCTAGATTAAAAATAATCAAAATGATAGGACAGTATATACAATGGAACTTGAACGAGTTCTATTTTTAAGGACACCTACTTTGTTCCTGAGTGTATTTTTGTTACTAACTTACTCAACTATGTTATTTTTAAAAACAAGTATAATTCTAATTAATTTAGAATATGAATTATAGGATTAATGATATTGTTTCTATTTGAAGCAGACTACTGTTGTGGTTTTTTTACATCTATAAAGTTCCAACTTTGCTTGGCAAAGATAATTAGTCTATGATTCAGCAGAGTATACATTGAGATGCTATAATAGAACGTAGAAGTAGATATAGATTGTATTATACGACACTAAATTAGGGCAAATAAATTAGAGAGATACATTAATTAGGACTTTATGCTATACACTTGTGTGAGAAGTTAGATATTGGTTGTTTATAATTTTAAAGTATTTCTATCGGTAACTATTGGTACATGCTGATGGAAATTCAGTTCCAACAATCGTTTAGGAAAAAGAACATTTTTGATAATTATATTAATTAAAATTTATAATGGAATTCGAAAAGCAATTATACAGGATTCATAGAAGAATACTATTTGGACCGTTGATACGAAAGATTTTTACTGCCGGAGCCTATTTCTTTTCAACATTAACATTTTTGGGACTCTTTTTCTTATTTTTATTACAATTCAGAGAATAGTACAAATCTTTCTAGGACCAAGAATCTATATGTATAAAGCATGTTAAAGCATAGATAATTTTGATAATGAAACAATCTATATTTTCAATATCACTGATAGCGAATTGTTAAACTAAAATGAATCATACCTCTCAATGAAATTTACATTTAACAAAACCCTTCTTTATATGAGTAATGAATTTCAACAGAAATATAATTTCACTGTTGAAACTCATTTGGTAGAGATACAATATTACACTAAAGGATTTAATGCTTTTTTGTGTTTGGCTTCAGATTTAGAAACTATGTTTATTATTGATTTTCTTGATTTCCTTGGTTCCAATTATGATGGCGATGTACAATTATTGAATCAAAATACAAATGAGACTTGGAGTTGGAATAAGCAATAGCTTCAAAGTTTAATATTTGATTAAAATTAGGAAAATATGTTGTTGCTTACGATGAAAGAATCTACACAACTTTAACAGAGTTCATCAAGTGCATTTTGGGAATATTTCTACAATCAATTATAGCCTCAATTTACATGAAGATGTCCATAATATGTGCTCCTATTTTAATAATATACATGAGTATTTGTTATAAATAACCTAAAAGTGAATTGCATGCAAATCTGTTAGAATTAAGATATTTAAGCACAAGCCTTAATTGATGCATTTCCTTGGGTAGGCTAATATCTGACTATTTTGAATAGAAATCAAAAACTAAAAAAGGAGCTGCTCAATTCATTTATCTAAATGTTGATTTTATTTTACTTGGTCTACTTTTTGTAATTCACTGGTTATAATAGTTCAATTCAATTGTTTGCAAAAAGTTACCCAAAAGGATTGGCTGAAAACTTTTTCTCGTAACAATAATTATCCATCATATTTAGATCATTCCTATTAAATGAATTTGTGAGTATCATATTTTTGAGAACCAGAGCATCCCTTTATTTTGTGCCCAAGTACATAGTCTCAACCTATATGCTGTTCACATATTACTTTGAATCTACTTCATATGGATATTACAACCTGGCCTTTTAAATTTGCATCTTCTCACAATTTACCATAATTTCCTTCTTTGTGCTCAACTTTGAAATAGCAGCTCTGGATTGGCCTATAGAATCTCCGTACACACCTACACTTGATCGTCCACGAGCATACTACTGTCCATTGTTCAATATGAATTGGATCAATGACATTCCCACTCTATGGACTATGTTCTTTCCTCTTTGCGGAAGAAGGTATATATATATTGTACTACCTTAGGTTCTTCTAAATCTAGAATTTGGCTCTGGTCGATAAAAATTACATCTTATTAAACAATCTTTTGAATCAAGAGGAACTTCTACCTGTCGAAGGGAATGCTCCTGCTTAAGTTCCCAATCAGCTAGTCTAAGAGGAAGTGCCTCAACAATAACAAGCCAATAATTAACCATAGGCTCAGGATGGTTAAAATAATTAATAGTTTGTAATCAATGTAGATAATATACTTGGAAATGATTAGCCATAACAACAGAATTAGCTTTTGTGATTAACATAACTTAATTATTAAAATATTAGATTTCTACCATTTAGAGATTCCAAGTCGTTTCTTTTGTTGTTTAGCCATTTAATCAATTTGATTAATTTCAATTTAGTATCATTAATTAATATTTAAAGGAATTTTTGATTATCAGTTATTTCATAAAATTATCATCTAATGCTCACTCATGTCAATGAAAATCCTAAATTCGCCGAAACCTTAAAATAACTAGTGGAATGTGGAAAAGATGGGGCAATCAGATGGCCAGAAATAGCGAAAGTCCTGGAAAACATGTTTCATATTACTATTTCTAAGCCCTGTCTACTAAAGCCAGCATATCAATCTATCATAAGTCCAAACGTGGAATTAGATAAATAATAGCTGAGATTATTGGTTACAACTGTCATCAAGCATTCAGCCATAATCAAACAAGCCTTGCCTGACTTCCAAAAGACATCAGGAATATAGTAAAATTGTATTATATCTGCAGAATTCAGTCAAAAAAGTTCTAAAGCAGAATGTATCGCTCCTTTAAAACAGCAATAGAAAATGGAATCTAAGTATTCGTGCAGAAGAAATCAGAATACAGAAAGAGACTAGTTAGAGTACCTGGATCAGCAATATCTCGCGTATTGTAGTGCAAGGTTCTTCCATCAGATGATTCATTCACTAATAAATTAAAATTTATGTCAGAATAGCTTTCTCTTCTACTGATGATTAGTATCGATTATGATGGAGAAGATATCACAGAACTCTACTCTACAGTAACTTAGAAAATGACAAGGAAGAACTTCCATTTATTATTAAATTGCATTTCTTTCATGTTCGATTTAAAATGTATTAGCCAAGGTTAAATTACACGAGATGATTAATTAACTCCTGACTATTGGTTATAGCCTACAATCAAAGAAAACCAGAAATTATATGTGTATAATTATTTCTTTGAGGATGACAATTGTTAAAAGTATAAGATGTATTCAGACGCAATTGATGTCTAATAAGAAATGGAATACAAAGTGTTTTTAAATATTAATCCTATATCCTAACCTAAACAACAGTCGTTCTTAAAAAGGAATGTCAAGTTGAAAACAGTAAGAGGAAGAATAACTGTGAATGATAAAAAGTATCCCAGTGAAAGAACTATTATCTTTGCTGAACCGGAAGAGGAAAGTGAAGAAGAATTTTATGATATCAAATTTGGTAGAAAGTAGAATTGCTTATGAAATGATATAGATATTTAATTAAATTGATGTGGATTACGTTAATAAATTTAGATATAAAAACTAATTCAATCTAATTCAATAATTTGGTTGTTTTTCTAATGATTATCTATTTTAGATGGAAAATTGGAATTATCAACTTTTACATCCTTTACAATCTATCTCAGTAATTCATCATCTTCATTGTCTTAAGCAGAACTCGAGAGTTCATATTCTTGAACTGCTAATAATAAGGTACTGGCCATAAATACAACATCATATTGTTGATGCTCTTTATCCACTTTATTTGCAAAATTCATCAATGCCTCTTTGACTTCTAGTCCTAAACTCTATTACCAGAATTTCGTATTACATTTCACACCATTAGGTTTGATGTGTTCCCTTGATTCCATCATTTAGAATAGTTGAGTATCATAAAATAAAATCTTCTCAGGTTCTTTCAAACCTTTCAGTTTATTTTCGTATATACGCAATCTTTACTGAAATTCCTTTAAATCTCTTTGGTCATACTAACTTCCATTCTACATTTTTTACTAATCTATTATCAATACTTAAGCAGTTTCAAATTATTCAATTAGAATCTTCATAAAATCAACCATATCCAAAGGGTTTTCAAGTGTTTTAATAGTATTTTAAAACTTTTCTCTGATCTTGTATGATTCCCATCTCAATTTTCTTACCATCAAAATATCAGTATACTTTTAAACAACTTCTAATAGTATTTTGACTATTAATTGCTTTGGACTTCTATTGCCAGCCTAAACTTAACTTTGCTCAACATTTTTAATTGTGATCAATTCCTTTGTTTCTTAATCATTAAATAATTCACAAGCCATTAACTTTTGAATATTGGTTTACAATTCTCTTTCCTTTACACCACAAACATTCAAAGTCTTAAATAGTTATTGCACTTAATTTTCATCTAAGACTCTCCATTCTGAACCATTATTTTAATAGATGTGATCAATATCATTCGAGAATATATGGTAATCAAATCCATGAATATCGGAACCCAAATATAAGCATCCATTAATGAAGAGCCGATTAAATTCGACTAATTAAAGATATTACTTATAAACCTTTCTGTATTACTGTTATTACTATTGAGTATATTGACTATCTTTCTTTTATAATGATTGATTGATACTGTTCAATTCATCTTGCACATTTTCTAAAACTAATCCTACTGCCTCCGTAACTTCTTATCTGTACTCAATAATTACTTTAAAACTATCAGTTTCACGAACTCCTTCAATCAGATTACTCGTTATGTCAGCTCTCTATTTAGCCTTCAATCCAAAGTAACCTAATTCGTTCTGACCTATACTCTTGATGTTTCTAAGTTCCTAATCAGTAAATAAGGATTAGACATATGGCAGTTTGATTGATTAAAGTAAGAACGATGGCCAATTCTGAACCAAAAACTTAAATAGATTATTGAATCTCAGCATTTCTAAATCAGTATATCTGTCCTTAATCTTAAATGATTTAATTTAGGAGTATTATTTTGTTTATTTGCTTTTCTTTTTACTTTAGTCCTTCAACTTGCAAAGCTATTAATATTTACTAATTATCTATTATCGTCTCATCTCAATGTTATCTTAACTTAGTGTTTCCTTATTGACATTCTGAATCGTTTCTGGCTGTTCATCCGAATCCTATTCTATATCCATATCCTATAATTTTGTTCTTTGTGATTTCTTTATTATTTTATTAAATGACTCATAGGCTATTTTCCAAAAAAATTAACAAGTAGGATCCAAGTAATTTTCAAATTCATATTTCTAACTCTAAATTGTTAGATCCTAATTTAAGTCCTTTTCTTCCTCTTATTATTTCTCTACAATTGATAATAAACTCATTTTTTGAGGCTTGTTCCCCTTCTTTTTTATTTCATCCTTCACTTACCTTTGTTTTGCTATGTCTATTGGCTTCAACAAACCCATTTTATACTTAAAGATATCCTCCACTATAAAGGCTGCCAACTTGAAGTTAATACGATCTGACTGTTCCTATGTATCAAAGGTTGAGTATTGATAACTATTTGAAAATGTCGCATTAGTATGATAGTCTTTGATTAAGTGCCCTGTTAGCTTTAGTAAAGGGGAGAGCAACAATTAAAACTAATTCTAGCTATCCGACATTGCTGCGAATTACTAATTATAAGGAAAAGCATTTATGAAGGTTGTAATCTCAATTTATTGATTTAAAGGAATAGGTGAGAAAGTCTTAATTACATTCCCCTCTCTCATCTTCCCAAATTGATTGCTTTAAGGAAATATTTGTGAAAATTGAACTATTATCTCATCCATGATTGGAAATATTACTTTCTTGCCATTCATGTAGTTTGGAAATCTCCTTTGAAATTCCTTTAATTTAGCCTACTTCTCATTCTCCTTATTATCCATTTTTATTAATACATTACAATATTCAACTCTCCATATTTTAATTAAAAAAAATCATTAAATTTTTTTGATTCCAATAATGCCAAATTTAGAATTTTGCAATATCTAAATTTTATTCTTCAACAGCCTCCTAATAAAAAGCTGTATCAACTATTGCTGTTATCCACTACAGTGCTTCGCTCTTATTTTTAAAACAGAGTTACTTGTATATTATATAAAATTATTATGGTTTCACATCTTTTGTTAGATAGATAGATATTACATATACATTTTGTATTCTATTATAAAAAAAAATAGCTCTAAGAATAGATAAAATTAATTGATGTTACATTTATTACTTTAGAGATTAGAATTCCAGAATAATTCAAGGATTAATAATCTGATTGATAGAGGCCATCGTTTTTAAAGTTACTGAAAGTCAAGTAATCATAAGAGGATACGATTACTATTACCTAATTTGATACCATAAAAATTTCAAAAATAAAAATAGCAATAATAAGCTAATTTTTTGATATATGATTATAGAATGAAAGGAGATAATCCAATAATTATTAATAAAATCTCTTTATGGATATATTTATTTGAATATAAAAATATCAGATAAATTATTTTGAACGATGTTAATTAAATTTAAGATAAGATTCAATAATAAAACTCAGTAAAATTAATCTATAAAGTAATTAGATGACTAATTTAAGGATATTGATAATTGTACTTTAAAAGGCTTGAATAAAATAATAACACATGGTAGTCATGTAATTAAATAACAAAATCTCTTAGTTACTAGCATCCTATTAACATAAACATGAAACTAATTTATTCGAAAATTAAGCATTCGATTTGAGGAAAATTAAATTTGAATTCTTAAGAATTCTTCTATATATAATATTTAATGTTAAAATTAAATAAAGTAAAATATATTTATATATATAATATTTTCAAGTTAAATAGGTTTAACTATTGATGAACGATTATTTAAGCAAGGGTTTTTATAAAATACTGTTTTAATTAATATTAATTACAAATAATGAATCAATATGTTTATTTTAATGATTTGAAGGAAATGCAACACTATGCCAGAAAAAATCAACTATCATTATATGCATACAAGAAATCTGTGTATAATTTGACAGATTATGCTGAGAGTCATCCTAGTAGTGCAGCTTACGTGTAACATTATCAAAATCAGGATGTTACTCATACTCAATTCAATAAGAAAATTCTCAAAACTCACATTGAAATCATATCAACTTTGCAAGAATATATAATTGGATATATTCAGAAGCATGACAAATAGATTATATCATTCAAATCCTCTAAATCCATTATCGAATAAACAAAAAAAAGATTAAGAGAAACCACTGTACCATTTTATGAAGATATACCAGAGGATTGTTCTATTACTAGATTGCCCATACTAACTACCAATAAAAGATTTCACTCTCAAAAGGACATTAGAATGCCTCATTGAATCTTTGAATTTATATAATAATTAATATAATTATTAGAAAAAATTAAAAGTATTTATTAACTCTAAGTTGTTTGTCTCATATTTTCTTTATACTCAGCCGCATGAAATCTATTAATATAAATTCAAAATATAAAAATTATGCTTGAAAACAAGAAAGAAATTTTAAAAACTCTAAATATATTTCAAAATTCATCACGATCAACTGAAAAACCTTCAAATTAGCAATCAGCTTATCCTATTTGGGATTGAGGAGTTTCAAATATTTTCTTGGGAGCAACTTTGCATTCTGTTTATTGCTATTCCAATATCTTAGTAACACTTTGTAAAATTGGTGATTTTACTTTTAAATTATAAATATCCTCCCAATTAATTTAAGAAAAAAATAAATGGTTCTTTATTTAATCTATGGATCTGCTACCTAAGTCGGTTAAATTATATTTACCTAAACGTTAATAAGGATCCTTATTCAAGAGTTGAGAAATAAAATCCTTTGCTTCAGTGGATATAAAATCAGGAAATACTAATTCGTTTTATATAATTTTATTCTCTATCACCCTTAAATTATTAGATCTATCTCTGAAGGGCGTGTAACCTACAAGCATTTCATACAACAGTATCCCTAGGCTCCACCAATCAACTGACGAATTGTGCCCAGACTTCAACAAAATTTCTGGTGCTATGTATTCTGGGGTTCCGACAAACTAGACTTTTAAATACATCTAAGTATTACGGTAAAGAATTTCATGTCCTAAGAGTCATATTACTTCGATAATCCGAAATCTGTTAATTTCAGATGGCCATCTGAAGTAACCAAAACGTTATCCGGTTTTAAATCTCTGTATATGACCTTCAAGGTCTCGTGGATGTATTATAATGCAAGAACTATCTCAGCGGCACAAAACTAGGCTTAAAATTGTGTGAATCGTTTCTCTCGCTACCTACCAAGAACTTTGGCAAGTTGACCTCCAGTCACTAATCTAAACATTTTATTTTAATATATTACTCCATTACAAAATAGAGTTTTTAATCTGTTTAGAAAGAGTATTTTAGCTTGACAACAAAAGGGTTTTGGCTTCTAATTAGCACACTCTTTTCAAGCATCGTATGTTCCACCAACCCATATTGAATGATGTCCGACTTTTTAATAACTTTCATAGCGTATTCTTAATTGTTGCTCTTCATTTTAACTTTTAAAACCCTTCCAAATTAGCCCTAAATAAATTTATATATTCCTAACCCTTCCTATCTAACCTTAACTTAGAAAGTCCTTTAAAGTGATTTTACTTGCATCCAAGTCCTTAGGGGACTGAGACTACATATAATCTACCTTCTTTAGTGATTTAATGGATGTTTTGCTATTCTCATCTTAATTGAAGCAATTACCCATATTTGATAAAAATTAAATCCTTTTTTTTAAAATATGTCTTCGCAAAAGTTCAAGGTGAAAAAGCTGAGAGAATAAAAGCCAGAAGATCTTGTTAAAGATTTAGAGAAGCTCAAAGGAGAACTCATTTAATTGAGAACAGTTAAGGTATCAGCTGGTAATGCCCAAAAACTTGGCAGAATTGGAGTATACAATTAAACAATGAATTAAGCTTGTTAGAAAGCGAATTGCTAAATTTTTAACAGTGATCAACGAATAGAGAAGAAATTCTGTGAAAAATGCAGCCAAGTCAAGTACTAAACTCCCAGTTGATCTTAGAGGCAAAAAAACTAGAGCAATTAGATAAAGACTCACAAGAAGCGAAAGAGGTAATTATAAATGATAAATAAATCAAGCATAAAAAACACAAAGACAATGGAAAAGATTGAACAATTTCCCATTAAGAAAGTTTGCTTTGAAAGAATGATCAATTATATAAAACAGTACAATATTGATATAGCTATTGTAAATGTCAATCGTCATCTGATAGATCTTCAAATTCCCTTATTGGAGGAACATATTATTATTTATACATTCTACCCCAATCAACACCATTAAAAAATTTATCTGATTTTATTGCATTCAACGTAATTCTTTTGCTATCATCAACTTCAAGCATTTACTAAATACTCATTATAATAATATTACTTGAATTAGGTCTCTAGCTTATTATGAAATATTGCTTGGATATATAAGTTTAGTATCCTTGATATTTTATTTAACATTTTCTTAGTTTTTATCAAAATATGGAGATTTTCCTGTTAATAATTCATAGAAAATAGCTCCTAATCCGTAAATATCAGAGGCTTTTGTTGCCCCTCTTTGCTCAATCACTTCTGGTGACATATAATAAGGTGAACCACAAAAACTGAAACTTCTTTCTCCATCCTTTATCTCAGTCTTACACAGTCCAAAATCAATTAGTTTTATATGGCCTCTTCTGTCTATTAGAATGTTTTCTGGTTTCAAATCTCTATATAAGATATTCTTCTTATGTAAATATTCTATGGCAATTATTAATTCAGCCATATAAAATCTACTTTCATTTTCATTAAATTTCCCATGAACAATAAGATTATGTATCAGATCTCTGCCTGGACAATACTCCATTATGATATAATAATACTTTTCATTCTATAAATGTTATAATTTATAACATTACTTCTAAAAAAGCATAACTTTTAATAATAAATGGACATTCCACACTTTTTAGTATCTCCATCTCAGTGATTGCATATTTTAAAAAATTCTACTTTTTCAAAAAACTCTTCTGCATTTGTTTTAAGGCATAAATATTATTATTTTTATATTTAGCCAAAAACACTTTGCCAAATAATCCCTCTCCTAATTGCTTTTACAATTCAAATTATTTTATATCTAATGAAGAGATGTCATCAAATCCTTCTTTCAGATACTAATAATTTTAATTTTGTAAAACATTATCCTCAATAAAAACCTTATCATTATTATCGTCTTCACAAGCATCTGAGACAGATATTGATGAGTTTTATTTTTCAGTTATCCATTGATTGTACAAAAGAGCTTAATTAAATGACTCAGCCCATTTTTTAGCAGCACGTTCTGTTTTAGCCATAAATTACGCCTTTTTACCATTCAGAAAATTGATTTCAACTAAATCCTATTTTTTTGAGTTTTTTTAATGAAACACTGAATGAATGTTAATCAAATTGATGATTTCACTATTTAAACTATAATTCTTACATAGGTTAAGCATTAAAGGATTAGGATTGGAATAAATAAAGCATCTAGCCTTAAGGTTGCAATTACAAAAATATCTCATTATCTCCTTATTTTTATTTTCCTTATCTAATTAAATATCCCTCCGTTATTGGAATTTAAGGACAGTTAGCTTGACTCAAAATTAAGGAATTCTATATATTTAATATCTCTTAATACTCTGATAATCGATGTTAATCTTCTTTCATTTTATGGGAAATCATTTACATAATTTTGATGCCATTCAACAATTCTAAATGAAAATTAATATTTACTTAATATTATTGTTTTCGTCTTATTTTATTTTCATTTCAAGCCATTTACCTTGTTTGTTTCCAAATTCATCATAATTTCCATAGCTCAAAATCTAGTTTGCTATTAAATCAATTGTATTCCATTCTCCAATTCTTTTATCGTTTATATATTATCCTTGTTCATAAATTAACTCTATGGGTTCTGATCTTGCCCAAATTATCTCCTTCCATTGTCCTTCCTTTACACCATATTTATATTCTCCTCCCTTTAATATGTAAATATAGGATATACTTTGAATTGCAAATCTTAAAATTTATAAAAATGGCACCCATGTTTTAATCCAAAACAATGATTACCTGTGATTTAAACTTGATTATTAAACAATTGTTCAGTTTTGGATATCTCAAATTTTAATTAATGAAATGATTTAGAATATTAAATTAAAATATTCAACATTTATAGTATGTCATCAAACTTTTCTTGCTAGTATTTTTGTTTGAATGGTTGATCAATCAAGGATTACTTTATTTTTTCTTATGAATTTTGAGTTAATTTGTATTGAAATTCAGTAGTTTTTAAGGAATTTATTATCTTTTTAATTTCTTTTTTCGTTTCTTAAAAATAATCAACGACTATTTATTATGCTTCCTGCAGAGTTTGAGATACCTACTTACGGTATTATTTAAATTAGAGAGTTTCTTATTTAATTGCATCTGCCAATTTTTGCTATAATTCAGGTTAACATTCAAAATTTTCAAATGTGGTAAAAACACTCTCATTTTGTTTATTCATCTCATAATGTGATGCTTATTATTCCAATAGACATTTATTCTATTGGGATTATTATATTTTGAATGAGATATCATCATAATTATTGAGTTAAATCTCTTACTATTGCATAATTAAATATTATACTAATAAAATTTTTAAGTGACGATATTTCACCTAAAAATATTGCATATTAAATATAAACATACATTATTTTAATATATTTTCAACTAAGAGAATGTAATTTATGCTGCACAACAAATATTCCTTTATAAAAAAAATGTATCAAGTAAGTCAATGGAAATAGAAATACCAATAATATTCTGATTCTAATATAATTTTAATTTAAGACTTACTTTTTGATTTTAAATTATTGATAATGGAATTTAACAGTGATAATTAAACAAAAAAATGGATATATTAAGAGCAGGATGCAGAATATTAGTATGAATGCTATGATTTTGGGTAGAACCATCAGTAATCGTAATAACATGGGTTATTGTAAAGGCTCTATAGATCTCATCATTGATCCCGGAACTGTAATAATTTACATATATTACATGGACATCCAAATATATTCCATAATCTATAATGATATTTACTATATTATCCTTTGCAAATCCAACAAAACTCATATTTACATTTACAAACCATATGATTACATCCGCTAATTTTTTCTATTGGAATCAAACAGTTTGGGCATCTTTAGCTACACTATCCAGAGTGAATTTCACCGCACCTTGAACAAACCTTGGTACCACACTTGTGGGTTTTTAAATCCTCTTTACAGACCTAGATTGTAAATAGTTTGTAATACAGAACAGGTTATTATAGCCTTCTGCTTTAACTCCAAATATTTGGGAAACAAGTCTTCGCAATATTGTTTGATTACTAAAGCGTTGTATTTTGCGGTGCAAGCAGGACATGTAATCTTAAATACACTACCACTCTGAATTGCTTCTTTCAAATACATGATGACGCATTCTCTTTTTGATTTATATATGCTTACTTGCAAAATTGATGAGAACAATCTCCAGGTTTAATCATCTATTTGTCAAGGAAGCAAATTTAACAATTCATAATTTTATTACATATGGGAAATGATATAATTTGAGAAATAATTAGAATAAATAAATCAATAGCATAATAAATTTTGTCATATTTCATTTAATTTGACGATCTTTCTTTTAACTAAACAAACTAATTTTAAGGGCTTTTGTAATTGATTGTAATCAAAAATCTATAAATGATACTCTTGATTTTGTGAATCTTATGTTTCTTCATTCTTCAGAGGGTATTTGCAGTCCACTGATTATTCAAGTTATTAAATGATAGATTTGACTAATATTTCATTCTTTTCATCTTTTGTTACTTTGCCTAATTTAATTTTATTTTCCTCTTATTTTAATAAATTATAATATCTGTTTTTGATTGTATTTTCTGTTCTTCTCAACTTAAAAACCTTCAATGAAATCTCAGCCCATCTCTTCCCTCTCTTCTCTATCTCTCTAAATAGTTTCAATTCCTCTTCCTTTGTCCACGGAAGGCTATACATTTATATACGAATTACTTCACTATATTTGGGTCCAATTTATTCACCCACCTGTCCCTGCACTATTTCCCCTATCGAATGTAGGGAGTCTTGCAAATTTTCATCATCTCAATTGCAATCTCACACCATTTATTTGGATGTAATTACTATAACTATATTAAAACTTAATCTTCCGCTGGAGTCCAACTAACCTTTTGATGACACTCCTCCAGCCATCTATTCCTACAGCCTTTCCAATTATGATATCTGAACATCCTTGAAATTTATTCCCATTAATAGGAGGACTATGAAGAATAATTCTAAATTATTTTACTAAGTCAACAGGACTTTCTTATGTTTTCAAGCATGTACCAAGCACCAATAAATTTAAGAATTTGTCTTAGCAAGGAGTCCACATTCCCCTTTTACTGTTGTAAGCTTTTTCCACAGAATTTAGTATAGAATTAATTTCCTCTACAGTAGGCAACTATTAGAATGAGAACTAATAATTTTTAAGAAGAAATTATGCGAACCCTTATTCCGGTTAGTAAAACATCTCCAAAATTAAGTGTCTATCTAATGGCGTTTTTTTTTGCATTTTCAAAAAGTTGTTTATTATATTAAATGAAATACTTTTTATGCATAACAAACTGATAAATCAAGGCAATTTGATATGATTATTGAAGAAAAATAGTATTATATTTTCTACAGAGATTATTTATTATTTCTGCTTTTTAGAATTAATTGGATGTCCTTTATTCATGAACATAATTATATTTAATCATAAGAATATAATTTTGAATAATCTTTACTTTTGTAATTCAATATTACAGATGTTATTGCATCACTCAAAGTAACCAACAAATTTGATAAGGTGACAAAAGTGTGTAAATTAATGAATATGAATTTGCTTGCTATGGTATATTCAAAATGTCTTGTAGATTCATGAAATTTCATTCTGTAACCTGTCAATTAGAAAGAAAAATATAATTTAAAATAGTTATTAAATAATTTGTTATTAGAGCTATAATTTTGATTCCTACATTATAAATCTAAGAAATCCATGCTTTTGATTCTAAAATCGAATAACCATATTTTTCGGGATCTTTGATCTTCAATATAAATAAATTTTGTAAAGGACTTATTTCCAAAGCCTTAATTTATTACACATGAATAAAGTTTATTATATATATTTTATTAGAAATTATATTGTTGTCTTATAATTCGATATATATAAATATAAAAAAATAATTAAATTTATTTTATATTTTAGATAATTTTTAAGTTTTATCAAAAGGATTATTAGGTTCAAGCGAAGAATTAGGAAGTGATTTTCAATTATAAAACCACATGAGGAATAAATTTTTGGACACAAATAAATTAGTAATATTCATGAGGAATGATTTAAAAGTATTAAAGTGAACAAAAATAATATTTAAACTAATATATTAAATGATATTGAAGGCCTTCTTGATTGGAAAAGACTCAAGTTTAGAAAAGAGGAGATTTGTTGAAGTAACATTATACAGAATGCTCCATAAAATGACAGCATTTTATGGAATCATTTGTATAGCGTTTATTAATTTATTCAATGTTTATAAACCCTGTTAACTCAATGTTCTTCTGCTTACCATATTTTTATTCTTTTCAGTTGCCTTAGCCCTTAGTTAAGGAGGAGGCTTCAGATACTGAGAAAGAATAAACCGTAGAAAATATTCAAGAACAAACGAATGCAAGCGGAATAGTGCGAGGAAAAGGATAGTTATGGTCTAAAGAGGAGGTGGACAACCTAGTAAAATACTATAAGTAGTATCATGGGGATTGGAAAAAGGTCATAAAACACTTGAAAGGAAGAAACATTTCCCAGTGCTCATAGAAGTTTCGAAAGCTTTAAGATTAAGATAAAAGAACAAAGAGTAAATGGTCGAGTCTGGAGGATAAAATACTGTTGGAAGGTTACGAGTAGTTTGGAAGACAATGGATTAAGATAGCTGAAAGTATTATGTCAAAATACTAAATATAGAACTTCCGGGAAGGACATCCAAGCAAGTCAGAGATAGATATGTAAATCAAATAAACCCAATACTCAATCATAAGGAGTGGAGCGAAGGAGAGGACTAAATAATAATGAAGGAATTTTAGCAGAATGGACCTCATTGGGCTTAGATAGCCAAGCAGCTGAACAACAGATCTGTAATTCTGAATTCTTAAATTCTAGGAAAATTAAGTCAAAAATCGTTTCTATTATACTATACACAAAAAGTATAATGGAGAGCTACATCCATATTTGAAAATTCAGAACTGATTCTCCTAATTTTCACTCTATTTTAATATAATACATATTTGAATATTTATAAAATATTTATTAAGCATGAATTAATTACTACGAGAAGAAGAGGTCCTCTAGTAGTAAAAGGAAGAGAATTTGAACAAGTAAGCAGAACAAGTCGAGCCAGAGAATGAGATACAATAGGATCAACAGGAACAAGATGATGGCGAGGTGAATGAAGGTGAATAACAGAGAATAGATTTTCAAGATCCTCCCTAGTAATAGACAGAGGATCAGCCAGAGAATAGATAATAGATTGTAAAACCGAATTCGAAAAGGTTTGATTCTCAAGAAGAGGTGAAGACCACTACTCAGAGAAAGGAGATGAATAAAAGAATGGAAACTGAAAAGTAATATGGATAAAAAACATCGTCAGAAAGGACATTTAAAACTTTAGAATAAATATATAGCAAACGAAATACTCAATCGTTGTTGCATTTCAGAACATCAGAATAATTCGATACAAAAATAGTACATGATTAAATTAATCGATCTCATTCAAAACAACAATATACATTTTCGAAAGCTGAAAGATTCTCGAAAGCTAAGGAAAGCTACTGCTCTATTTAATTTTATGACTCATAGTATTTTGTAATTTTATTGTAGAATCTAAACGCAATTGAATAAAAGGGCAGCTGCTCTCGGATATGGAAATAAATCTGATTTCACTAAGAAAGACAAATATATTCCAGGACCTACTGATTACAATGTCAAATTGGCTCTTAATCCAGGGATTAAATTTGGATATGGGAGAGATGAAACCATGATCAAAGGAATACATGGACGTCCAAATAGAAATCCCGCTCCTAATCTATATTAAGTAAAAGATATAGTAACAACCTTCAAATATTCAATGGGTGAAAGAACCTCAGCAAAACGTATAGCTATTTAAATTACTATCAGATATCTATCTCTAATCTACAACTCCAGCTCCTGGTCGATACGATGTGGGAGGTCTCACGGCAAAAGGAAATTACTTTTTTGGAAGATTCAAAAGCAGTGGAGCTCCTGTAATTTCTCCCTCGACCACTATCGCTAAAAGACTCAAGAGAATTCCAGGTCCTGGCACTTATGATCCTCCTGGAAATATTGGAGATCTCAGAACCTATTTACCATCATAGTATTCAACAAGAAGTGGTTTCAGATTCGGATTTTAGGATAGACAAACCTAAGATATCAAGAATAAATAATGTAAATTAGTTAAAAGATTAATTAAGTTCCTGGGCCTGGTACTTATTAATTACCATCAGAATTTGGTGACTATGAATACCCACCTCTTATATGATATAAATAATTAAAATCAGAATCTTATATTACACAAGGCTGCTACTATAATATCAACAAAATCAGCTAGTTGTTTAGTTAATGGTTCTTCCATTCCTAAGACTCCTTCACTTGGTGAGAGTAGTTGATCCTTCTCAACCTATACTTTTAGTTTACATTTTAAACAAGTCTAAAATAAATACACATTTTCGTTACTTCTATAACAGCAACTGTATTATTATTTTTATCTAATAAGGGTTGGGCGAATATTGGTAGAATAGACTTAATGTCTACTGCTTGATTGAAATGAATTGAGTTTTTTACATCATTTATTATCAATTTCTGTTTTGTATGAGCCACCATCCCGGCTAATCCATACTAAACATCGTATTTCTTAACATCTTGACCACTGTAATCAACTAGTTGACTATCTTCAAAGAAGTAAAACAAGACTTAAGAGAATCCAAATATTTAACTAAGACTCAATTACACTTTAGAAGAGAACTCCTATTTGCTCTAACTCTTCATAAGATTAGTAAATCCATCCATCATCATCCCTCTGTATTTCTATGTGATTAGCCATGATTAACTAAATCTAGTAGATTTGTTACTTATCAATTAATCTTTATAATAGATGCCCAAGTTAATGAGATGCCAAAATACCAAAGTATTCTTCGTCAAATGAAAAGAATTCATTCTCAGTATTGGTTACTTCCAAAACACCTCTGATAGCATCATTGGTTTCACAAAACAAAGGCAACAACAAAGCATTTCTAGCATAATCAGGTTATTCCTATTCATTTATTCTATACAACAATGGTTTCTAAGATGCTTAAGAGATATTCTAGGCAGATCTCAATTTAAAGACATCAGCCACTTGACCCTTATGTTATAAAGCTCTAATTTGATTGCCAGTTTCTAAATAGGTAAATATGGTTCCATTCATTCCATCAATTAACCATAGTCTCACCTATTCGCATCCAAATACTTGAGGTAATACTCTATTGACCTAGTGTATAATCTACAATTAATAAATGTATATTACATCTTCAAATAGGAGACATTTACTAAACTGTTCCATATAAAAGAAAAACTGATTCATCTTTTCAGCAAATTCTTTATAAGATAACAATTATTAGGCTATGATTTAGAATTGTTCTTTTTGGGATTCCACAGGGAGTGTAAAATTATGTTGACAAGTGGCTAACACACCTTTATCAGTTAGATCGTTTAATAAATGTTAATTGTTTAATCTTTAACTAACTACTCTGAAATCCAAAGTTTAAGGTATTCTAAAATTTACTAATAAATCAATGTCATCTTTTCTAAACACTGATTTTTCATCTTTGCCCATATCATCTTGATTTTTCTTCCTCATATTGTCAATTGTCTTCTATAAGCGATTAACTAGCTATGTGTATTAACTAAGTTTCCCTTGGACTCTCTCTAATTCTTGTTTCTTGTGTTCGAACTCTCTTTTTATTAATTCATTCTCTTTGAGTAATTCATTGAGACTGCTCCTCAATTTGTCATTGGGATTCAAGGCAGAATTAACATCGTTTTCCAATAAGAACTCAATTCTTTTTTCTAAGGCTGTGATCTTTTTGGAATTGGATGCATTTAATTTCCTTTCTTGTTTAAGTTGTTTCTATAATTTGGAATTCTCATCCAATAATTTATTTGTCTTCTAACTATGTACATCAATCACACTTTGCAGAGATTGATTTTTATCTGATAATTTCAGTTACTTCATTTATAATGATGAATACTTAACTAGCATAAGTTAATTAAAATACTATTCTTCCTCTCTATTTCCCTCATCTTGAATCCTAATTCAATTTCAGTCTTTGCAGATTGTTATAATGTTTAAGAAATGCTCTTTAACAATTCTTAAATCTTCTATAAAGTAGTTTGATTTTTTATGTTGTGGACAAACTCTTTGCCACCAATTACTGAGATCAATAGATCCAAAGTGCTGCATCTAGATTTGAGAATTTCATGCATTTCACGAATTCGCTGCATTTTAATAAATAGTTACTAAGAGTTCTTCATCCTATTGGTCTTGCTATCTATAACCATATGAATCCTGCTCTTCAGCAATGGTGATTGTGGGTCTCTCCGCACTTATCAATTTCCTAGTGTTTGAGTTTGTAGTACTCACTGAGTTGAATTGAGTACTCATCTTAGGCAATGCTTGCATATAAGACCTCGGAGTTCCCAATTGTTAAGGTCTTTGAAAGTCCTCTGAAAAGTGCTGACGATGATGCTGATTGAGGAGCAATCCCAACCCTTTGCGTGAAGCTTTTGCATTATCTGATGTTTACATTATTAATTTAATTACATTATAATACAATTATAAAGTATATATATATTTCTTTATATCATCATTCATTAAATTAATTATCAAATTTAATCAAAACTTTACCGATTTCTAGAATACAACAATTTATAAAAATCAAATAGAAATTCTTGATTTTCGAAAATTCTAGAGTTTCAACCTTTTAAATACCCTCACTTTGCCATCAGAACCAACAATTAATTTAAGCAATGTCAACAACTCAAAACAAAGAAGAACAATTCCACTTCAATGCAGATATCCAACAATTGATGGGACTCATCATTAACACATTCTATTCCAACAAGGAAATATTCCTCAGAGAACTAATTTCCAATGCTTCAGATGCACTAGATAAAATCAGATACAAGTCCATTACAGATCCAGACAGTGCAGGATTAAATGTTGAACCCAATTTCAAAATCAAAATCATTCCAGACAAAAACAACAACACCTTAACCATCCAAGACACCGGTATAGGTATGACCAGAGATGAATTAATCAATAATCTTGGTACAATTGCAAAATCTGGAACAAAGGCCTTCATGGAAGCACTCAATTCTGGAGCTGATATCTCTATGATTGGACAATTCGGTGTCGGGTTCTATTCAGCTTACCTAGTTGCAGACAAAGTAGTCGTGCTTTCAAAGGCAGTTGGTTAACAACAATACAAATGGGAATCTTAAGCTGGTGGAACATTCTTTATCTATGATGACAGTGAGAACCCCAATCAATTGACTAGGGGATCAGCTGTCATTCTCCATCTTAAATAAGACAACTTAGAGTTCTTAGAAGAAAAGAGACTCAAAGATTTAGTTAAGAAGCACTCAGAATTTATTGGGTTCCCTATTGAATTGCAAGTTGAAAAAACCCATGAGAAAGAGGTTAGTGATGATGAAGAAGATAATAAAGAGAAGAAGACTGAAGAAGGAGAAGTATAAGAGGAGAAGAACAAAGATGAGAAGAAGAAGAAAAAGAAGATCAAGGAGGTTACCACTGAGTTTGAATAGGTTAATAAGAATAAACCTTTATGGATGAAAAAGCCTGAAGAAGTCACAAAAGAGGAGTATGCCAATTTCTACAAATCTTTAACAAATGATTGGGAAGATCATTTGAGTGTTAAATAGTTTTCAGTTGAGGGTGGTCTGGAATTTAAGGCTGTCCTTTTCATCCCTAAAAGAGCACCTTTTGATTTATTTGAAACAAAAAAGAAAAAGAATAATATCAAATTATACGTTAGAAGAGTTTTTATTATGGACGATTGTGAAGAATTGATTCCAGAATACTTAGGATTTATTAAAGGCGTAGTTGATTCAGAAGACTTGCCATTAAATATTTCGAGAGAGTTCTTATAGCACAATAAGATTTTGAAGGTTATTAAAAAGAACATTACTAAAAAATGCATTGAAATGTTCTAAGAACTTTCAGAAAACACAGAGGATTATAAGAAATTCTATGAGTAGTTCTCCAAGAACCTCAAATTGGGTATTCATGAAGATTCTGCTAACAGAACTAAATTGGCTGAATTCTTAAGGTTCCACACTTCTAAGAGTGGAGAGGAACAAATCTCCTTAAAAGATTATATTAGTAAAATGAAGGAAGGGTAAAAGGATATCTATTTCATAACAGGAGAATCAAAGGCTTCTGTAGCTGCATCACCATTTGTTGAAAGCTTGAAGAAGAAAGACTATGAGGTAATTTATATGGTGGATCCTATTGATGAGTATGTTATTTAATAGTTGAAAGAATTCGATGGAAAGAAATTGAAGAATTGCAGCAAAGAAGGATTAGAATTAGATTAAACTGAAGATGAGAAGAAGAAATTTGAAGAACTCAAATCTTAATTTGAAGGTCTTTGTAAATTAATAAAAGATATCCTTGGTGATAAAATAGAGAAAGTGTAATTAGGATAAAGATTAGAGTAATCTCCTTGTGTTTTAGTAACTGGGGAATATGGATGGTCAGCTAATATGGAAAGAATCATGAAAGCTTAGGCATTAAGAGATCCATCAATGAGTAGTTACATGATGTCTAAGAAAACTCTAGAAATCAATGCATCTCATCCAATAATGACTGAATTGAAAAAGAAGGCAGATAAAGACAAGAGTGACAAAACTGTTAAAGATCTCATTTGGTTATTGTATGAGACAGCTTTATTGACATCAGGATTTAGTTTAGATGATCCAGCTCATTTTGCCAGTAGGATTCATAAGATGATTAAATTGGGGTTATCAATAGATGATGCAGCAATTGAAGAAGAGGATGAGAAATTGCCAAGCTTAGAAAAGAAGAGTGAGACTGCCAACACAGAGGCTACCAAATCAAAAATGGAAGAGGTAGATTGATTTTTATATATATATATAATTTAATAAATATTTACAAATTTAATAATCAATTCATCCAAATAATTTAAGATAGATATTCAGCTATTAATTTTCTGTATTGATAGAGTGCTTATTAATTACATTTGGTTTTCTTTAAGGTCTAATACACTTAACAACAAAAATTGAGTTTGATCATTATCAATAATTGTTCTCTGATTGAGATTGTTGAGAATGAATTATCAAAACTCCAAGGGTCAATTATTTAGATATAATATTGTTGTTGATTGATAATTAAGTTTAATGCAATGCAAGGAATTTTCATTTACGGAAATATTAGTCGTTTTATCATAGTTTATTATTGTTGCTATTTTTTTGTATTGATTAATTTTTATTATTCATCTTGATCTGATTCATCACTCAAACTCTCTTATTACTTTGCTTATTCCTATTGATTTTATTGAAGTTGTTGCTATATTTCAATTTACTTGGACTATAATCTTTAGTCAAAATGTCCCATAACCAATTTTGCAACATCTCTAACTAAATCAATTAACATGATGGAAGTTCTAATTATTCTAATAGCATAAACGAGACAATATCTTTAATAAGATTCGGTGGTGTTTATGCAATCAGTCAATGATAACAGATCAACCACAAATAACATAATCTGATAAAAATTAAAAGAGGATTTGAGCTTTGTCACTTTGCGAAATAAAGTTGATAACAAAAATGGAATCAAGCAAAACCTGAAAACCTATTGTAAACTCATTACCTACTTTTGTATATTTTCCAAATTCATAATTATATAATAGGTTCTTTTCCACTCGATATGCAAATTTAAGAACTCTCCCACTCATTTTAGTTTCTTCTCTTCCCACTTTTATAAATAGACACAATCCAACAGACAGCAAAAACTCAATTATTTAGAATACAAGTTAAAACATTAATTATTATTAATAATATTTTTATACTCATTATCCTTTTTTTAATTACAGTTCATATGCTTTAAGTTAATTTCGAAAGCCTTCATTTGGATATATAATTTCCCTCATCTCATCAACATATTTATAAGAATCCTTGTAACTCTTTTTCTAACTCCACATAATATATGCAATTACTATAGAAGCACTTCTTGAGATTCCAGCCATGCAATGTACTAATACATTGCCTTTCTATATTTGTATCAACAAATTTTTACTTTTAAGTTGTCTTCGATAAATTTATTTGTTTATTCAAAGTATTACATTATGTTTTCATCCTCACTATCATCAATATTGATGATTAGATGATTATCCAATTGGATATCTTCAAATTTTGAATATTCACAAATACTAATTGCAGCCTTAATTTAAATGATTTCTACTTTAACTTAGTTTTGTTTATACTTCGTCAATGAAGTTATGTTTCCTAAAAGTAAAGCTCCAGAATTATTCGTGGGTTCTAGGATTAAGGATGTTGATTCACGCATTTGGTAAATTGCTTAGGGTAATTACATCTGATTATAAATAAAAAAGATTTAAATTATAAATCAAATTTTATTGAAAGGAAATGGCAGCTAACAAATTTTGGAAAAAGAAGGAAGTAACAAATCATATCTAATCTCAAGTTATCAAGCTTGGAATAATAAGTAGGAGCAGCTTTGACATAAATTGAAACAACAATCACCGAAGTTAAAAATCTCAAAGTGTCATCAGTTGTTGACTACACTGCTAAAATTAATGCATAGAAGTAGGTCTATTTGGTATTGATCCCATATCCATGTTTGAGCATTTATAATAGGATTAGGTAAGGTGTTGATTTAATCGTAGCTCAAAATTATTACCTGAATTGGAAAAGAGAGTCAAAGCTACAATCTTGGTAGCTGCCAAAAGAACAATTGAAAGCAAATGGGTAAAGAGTCACAGATCTTAAACCAGACCAAACTCAAGAACACTCACATCTGTCTATGACGGCTTACTTGAAGATTTGATTAGTCCATCAGTCATTCTTGGAAGAAGAACAAGAGTCAGAGTCGATGGCACCAAGTTTTATAGAATGTAAATTACTTCTCAATAAAATCTTAAGATTCCTCGATGAAAGCGATTAAAAGGAATTAGAGCACAGACTTGATGCAATTAAAAATGTCTACAAAGTACTCACAACCAGAGATTTGGAATTTGAATTCAGAAGAGATGATACATTCTATCAAAAGAGAGGAGCAAAGAAAGTAGCCAAAAAATGATTATGATTATCATTAGTATAGTAAAATACATATAGTATATCGACCAATAAGATTTCAAATATATATATATATATGTTAATGTTTTTTTATTATTCATATCTCACTATTACTTAATTTCAAATTTTTCTAGTTCTCCAATGAATTGATTATAAAAATTAATTTATTGTGGAACAGCCCTTGCACTAACTATTGGCAATTCATAGGTTATCAACAAGTACACCCTCTTACCATTATGCTTTTTACAAATCCCCTAAACAATAATAATCCTTGCCATATTACTCTAGCCAATGAAATCCCTTCTCCTACATCGGCATCACCTCTTCTTCCATAAATCAGAGGGGGATGCCATCTATGAACTTCATAATGTTCTCCCAACAACACAAATCCTGCTCCTATTGTGTTGTCTCTTACATCATATGCCTTCAAGTATGGCGCTAACTCTTCCTTTGAGGCTGCGCAATTTTTATGAGTTATCACATTTAGATCTTCATCAAAAATGATAGCTTTAGCCCACTATTTAGTTATTGTAACTAATTTACTTCATCTTGCTTCTTTAATTCAGCCAACAATTATGCAGCGTCTAATCCTTAATCCATAATTAATTTAAAATAAAAATTATATTTAATTATCACATTATAATCTCAAACTATATATACAATCATAAGCAATCAATCAATCAACTCAATTTTTAAGAATATAGAATTATCAATTTTAATATCCAATTCATATAAAATCAATAGGGAATATAAAGGTTTAGTTAATATATATACTTAGTATAGTTAAAAAACAATTATTATTATTATTATCTACTTTGGATAATGTAAATGATATACATATAGATATATAACAATATAGAAGATAGTTATTAAATAAACCTTTTAATTATAATTTGAAGGTATTTTTTCTCAAAAATTATAATTATAATTATAATTTTATCGCAAAATAAGCATAAATAAAGGAAATTATGAAAGGACAGTAGAGTTCATCATTAAAACGGTAAATCCATATATCAAATTAGATTCTCAGATTTAATAAAATATCCTCCCTTGCAGACACTTATGATTATATTAAAAATAGTAAAACCGACTCTAGATTATTAAATACACCTAAAGTAATTTCAAAAGCAATAAACCACCCTCAATATAAATAAGACACATTTCTAGACTTGGCTTTTATGACTGTAACAAAACGAGACTCAAGATATGACATTAACAAGTTTCCTAATTTGGAAAAAAAAACAGATGTCTAAAGAGTGAAATGGTTTATTAAATAAAATAAATAGATAGATTAATAATAAAATTTTTTAGAATTCTTAAACTCAACAAAAGTATAATCTTCCAAAAATTTTGATTAACAAATTGTTGATCAATTAAGTTAAGTTTAGGATAAGAATTAATAAAATAATTGTAACAAGTATTTTGTTGTTAAAACACCAGCTAAACCTAGTTTAATTAAGAATAAAAATACCAGTAGATGTAATCATATTTATTTAGAAAGAACTAATCAGTATTAGCTCAACTATCAATGGAGTTAAGAAAAAAGAATTTACTAAAAACATGAATTTAGAATGTACTATATAAATATAAGTTAAATAGAATTTATTGAGAAAAATAATGAATTAAGAAGACATTGTTAAACTTAATAAGAGTAGTAGTATACATAAAATTCCATATTGGAATAATTGCAAATTCAAAACATTCAACACATAAATTTATATTCATCCGTCAAAAGAGGTATAAAAAATGATGTTTTGCATAATCAATATAAAACCGAAATTTAAGATTTAATTGAAGTTAACAATGAATGCTCTGCTTAGGAATATGATACTATTTAAGAATTGAAAAAAAAGTCAATTTTTCAAAATCCTTTCTCCAATACCCATCATTATGAAATTAATCAGTTCAATAAATAGGTTGTTGAACATGAACCAAAAGTTATTTAGTAAAACGAAAACGAATAAAATTTAATTATTTAAAAAAGAAAAAATAAAATCTAAAGAGTATTATTGTAAATAACTTTATTTTTACATTGGATGATTGAACATAAATTAAAATACGAAGATATTATCAGTTAATAGGTTTTTTAAACAAAACCTTATTAAAGCGTTAATTCTAAGCAATGCTTTTAAAAAGTAAAAGCTAATGATATAGAAGTTGTCAAATCATTTATTACATCAAATAGATATTTAGTTTATGATTATGATAATTTTAAGTTATCCATGCTTCATCATGCAGTTATTAGAGATTATCCAGATATGGCAATCTTAATTTTGTAAAATTATGCTGAAGTTAATAGTAAAGACATTGTAATATTTCTATTTAATTATAGTAAGGTAGAACACCCTTATTTTATGCTATTAGAGGCAAATGCAATTAGTGTGTTTGCATCTTATTATAATTCAAAGCCTCCCCATGGGGAAATTCTAAAAATAATTATGACAAGTATTTAGACTTATTAGATCCAAAAGTCAGAGATCTATACAAAAAAGCAAAGACTGTATAAATTTGAATAATAGATTAGATTCATCTTCGTATGCAAATACTCAATGCTTCTAAAAGGGAACATTATTGGTCATAATAAAAATTAATGTTTATATATAAATGATTATTCTGTATTTTAATTCTATTTTCTCTCATTCTCAAAAAATTGGATTAAATTACCAAATTTAAATCATACATAATTGTTATTAGTTTTAAGAATAAATTAGATTCAGAGAAATAAAAGATATTATAAGAATTAAATAAGTTGGATTAATATATAGAATTCAATTTTTTTCTGATTTCTCTAAGTTTTCTTGCTTGCATTTTCTTAATAAATTGCTAACAGTAACATCGATAGAAGCTACGAGTTTCTAATTAATTTCATTATTTTGATCTGATAATATATGCAAGATAGCATCTTAGGTCATTCCTTATTATTTTATTTATTGATCACTATTTTATTTTACATCAAATGATTAAGCTTTTTAAAGGATATTTTTGGATTTTTCGAAAAGGATAAGTTAATTATCATTAAAAAGGATATGCTTCAATTTTTCAACATCTTATAATCTCTTTAATATATTAAATACATTTAGTTGACTGCTTATTTCTTAATGAGCCTCCCTGAATTTAATTATATTTTCATCATCCTAAAATTACTATAAGTATTACTTTAGTGACAATACACCTCAATGCTTAAAATGCATTTAAATATCCAAATTTATATTTTTTATTTTTTCGAAATAAAGTTTTTTGTATATATAAAACGTATGTTTAAAGGATTGTTTTGAATGATTTATCCTTTAAATCTTAGTTTTTACAAATATTATCCTTTATCGATAATGTCTTATTAGTTACAATTTATTCATTATATATTTAAACTTATTCTATTTATCTCTACAAAGGAGAACCTGGCTTTTCATTTTTGTTTAAAGAAGAATCCTCCTCTTATTGTTAAACGTCCTAATATTCATACAGCGAATTTATAAGCTCAAGTAGAAGACTAATTTTATTAATAGGTTTTGAAATAATGTAAAAGAGACAAAACAATACCTACCACAAACCTCCTAATTCTGCTAAAATTTCTTAGATCTTTGGATATGTCCTATAGTCTATATATTCAGTTGTGTCTAGTCTAATTATTACACTCATAATCAAATCACTTTGATTCAAATCTAACATTTCTGTATGTCTACCATATCTCAAAGTTTTTTCATATTCCAAATCAGTTTAAATTAAACCAACATCTGTAATCGTAGTCAAAGGTTCTAAGTATATTGAAATCTCCTTGTATATATTGTTTGAGATTGTTGTGAAGAGATCTTACCCTTTTGGTTAATAGGGAGAATTAGGATTTTTTAAATTTGTAGTGTAAGATGAGATTTAAAATGAAAAATAATTCTGCTTTAATTTCTCCTCTATCTCCTTCTAGCTTTTACAAGGTTTGCTTTTTTGGGTTTATTCAGTACAAGTGTTAATTTACATTGCTATGAATTCAAATTTTGGAGCATCAAAGGTACCTTGAATTTAAATATTAGGAATTTAATTCCAATCAATACAATAATTATTTGGTAAATCAATATGAGAAAAATATTCTTTTAGTTCTTCTTATTGAATCAAATTCTAATTACATTCTACGAGAGGTAGTTCTTGCTTCTCAAAAACATCTATTTTTTATCCATTTGATTCTTTAACAATCTTCTTTACTAAATAAGCATTAACAACATAAACTGATTCATCTATGTATGTGTTGTATGTTGAATTCTGAAAGGCCATGGTCATTGTGAAGTTAAAAGGAGTTAAAGTGTACAACTCAGGTTAAGAATGATAAATTTCTGAACTTAATGAGGAGGGATTGCTTTTGTCAAATAATGTAACTAATTTTTGATAAAATAGATTTGAGAATAATGCCAACAATAAGAGTGTTAGAAATGACCCATATAAGGTTTAGTGATATACCTTTTTATCAACTAATAATTATAATGGTTGTGCGAACAAATCAAACTATTTTATTCCTTCTAAGAAGATCTTATTCTTTTGCATTAATATCAATAATTTATCAATAAATTAATTAATATAAGAGAACTTCTTAGTTGAGTATATTATTTGATAAATCAATTCTCATAAATATTTAATAATGTCATAATTGTATTAAATATAAAAAATTATGAAATCAATTTTAATTATGTAACAACTTATCACATATTGCACTAAATTAAAATGCTAATTTCCCTCTTTAAAAATTAAAACCTTACTTAATTTTATTGATTGCATTATTAGAATAGGGTGAATTAAACATTACTTTTAAATTGCAATGTCAACAGGTTTGGGGGTAACCAATAACTTTGATTTATATAAATTGACTGATATAAATGGTTTTTAATATTTTAAATAATTACTTACCTAAATTTCAACCCTATGGAAAAGAAGATAATTGAATTCATTTAGGATTGTCAAACTAATATTGGAAATTGCTAAGATCTTTCTTAAATGGAAGAAATAGTTCATCAACTTATCTCAATTGTTTGTATGAGTTATTATAATATTCCAAGACTTTCTTATTGAATAAGGACAATAAACTTTTGAAGAGGAAAAATAAAAATATTAGACTCTAAATTAGGAGTTTTTAAACTTATAAGCACTCTACAAAGAATCATTACAGGAAATTGAGGCACTCAAAGTCCACCATAAATAAGATGTGGAGGAATTCTCAATAATAGAGGATAGATTGATAAAATAAGAATACTTCATTGAAAAGGAGAAGGATGAATAACTTTATAATATGAAATCAAGCACTAATGAAATGATGCAATCGTTGAGAATTCAATAATTTTAATTAGAAAATGTAAAAAAATAAAATGAAGACCAGTAAATGGAGATAAAGGAACTAAAAAAGCTATTAATATAACAAAAATAGTCCAATATTGAACCTGCCGCTGTTCAAGAAGAATCTAAACTACAAACCTAATTAATCCTTAAGGGAAACATAAATAGTAGATCTTCGTGTGGAAGTGTGATGGTAAAATAGTAAGGAAGCTGCTCTAGCATAGAATTAAATCAACAATCTAATTAAAAAGAAAATGTATAAACAGAAAATTGCTCTTAAACCATTCTATGTGGAAGTAGTCTTAAAGAAGCGGGTCATCTTTTGAAATATACTCATTGTCATTCTAAAAATTAAAGCATAAATTGGGTTAAGTTAGCCACAATTGCTTAAACTCAACAATCCATATCCAACAGTGACGATGAAGATTCTGTCTGCTAAAAATCTGTTAGGAGGTTATCAAAAGATTTGAGCACTGGATACGAGCCGTTATTATTTGGCAGCAGAAACCCTTACAAAGACTATTATTCTTTGGTATTTTAGATGAATATTTCTTAGATAAGCCAATCAGTCAAATTGAACCTAAATCAGACAAAATATTATGTTGTTAATGTGGACATGCTTTACGATTAATTTTTGGCGGAAGGTGTTCCATTCCATAAATGGTATAACAAAATAAAAGATTATATTTTAAGATAAGCTTAATGATTCACCTAAAATTTTTGTATTTTTATTATGAAGAAATTCAATTATTTAATATTCATTTTTACTTAGATTTTATATCTTCTTCATCAAAGATGGATGAAAATAATTAATTTTCAAATTATTTAAAATATCCAAAATTCTCTTTTACAGAAACAGCCTAAATATATAAATTAGTTTTTACTAAGTCTTGGGATTATAATACATTGAAGAGAAAGTTTTTAACATAGATTTTTAAGTTGAATTCCTAATCTACAAAATTATCGTCAAACCAAAATTAATACTAAAAGTTAATAATAATATGGAATACTTCTATCCAATAATCTCTCTAATCATCTGGTTCCACTGTTTAAATATCATCGACTAATTATTAAATTTCCTCTTAAGTTGGCACTCTGCACTCATATAATATTATAGTAATAAGTAAAGTTTGATAGCTAAATCTAACATTCTGATAACAACCCAAATTGGCAATCTTATTTATATTTATTTTGAATTAAGATAGGAAGTTAGATCTTCTTCTTTAGAAAGATTCGTATATCTCCAAAGGAATCCAGGCTGAATCACTAAGAGATTTAACTTCCTCATAGAATTGGATTGCCTATCTCCATTTCTCAGATTCAGGAATTAAGTGTTACTACATATAAACCATTTTGAAGAACTCAGAAATCGGACTAGGCTCAGGTATTGTCAATATGGCGGGTTATCTATTTTCAATTTGTTGTTTAAGATAATTAATTGATTCAAAACAAAAGTCATTTTCGCTAAGGCTAGATTACTAATATTTACTTTTTAATTCCACAAATAATCCAGTCGTCAATTCTCGAATATAAAATGTCCTCCATCAATAACATTTCTGTCATTTTACTGTGAGCCACGCTTCTAATGATCTGACCCCTTTTATATGCAATTTCTTTTTGGATTTTAATAATTAATGATTCTTCTCCTTAAGTAATTTTATCAAGGCAATCAAAGTAATAGGAAATAAGTACTTCCAGTTAGGGAAATTTGTATCCATCAATTAATTACGATTATGGGGGTTCAAGAATAAAATGCTCGCTCCAAGGTCTTCCAAGCAATTGAATTTCAGTTAATAAATTTGTTTCAGTTTATAGAAGCATAAGGACATGCTACATAAATTATTAAATTTAAATAGCTACAAACCTATCCTTCTTCAACTTCTTTACAAAATCTAATGCTTAATTTTTCTTTTAATTTAAAATATCCCACAACTATTCATAGGTTTTTTGTAAATGATCCTTTAATTATTGTTTGGCATTTTTTTATTTGGATAAATCATCATTCTCCTATAAGAATTTGTTATAGTTTAATTAAAATTCATGCATT
The DNA here is from genome assembly GCF_000165425.1 of Paramecium tetraurelia. Taxonomy (NCBI): domain Eukaryota; phylum Ciliophora; class Oligohymenophorea; order Peniculida; family Parameciidae; genus Paramecium; species Paramecium tetraurelia. Next base: position 291,248 of record NW_001799333.1, on the reverse strand, counting down.
AATTTTAATTTGTTATCAGGACTCTCGAAGAATTCAATAAAGCTTTTTTGAGTTTATAAGAATATTTGTTAGCATTTTTTCCTTTAATGACTCATTCTCCTTATGTATATCGTACTTTCTCTGATGTAGGTATTAGAAATTTCATCCCATTATTTTAAAATCCCCTTGAGTTAATCTTAACTTAAAAATTCACTTTAAGCATCCTTTTATCTTGATGCTAATTGAGATCTACCTCTCTCAGTGGATTATTTAGCATCAAGGAGGCTCTGCTTATCTTATAATATTTATGCCTATTATTCTGGATTCTATTCTTCTACCTTTTCCAAATCTTGATTCTCTTAACTTTAGATTTATTAAGATTATTATTCTTATTATAATTCTGAAGCCAAGACTTCTTCAGCTATTTGATTTAAGTACTCAAAATTATGAGTGAGCACTTTGTTAATTAAACTATCGATTGACTTTGCAACTTCGAATCCTTTACCTGCAATTTTTGTATTATGTAATTACTTAAAATCTTCTTCAAATCCAAATTATTCGCACCAATCAATTAATTTAGGCAAATTTTCATTAAATTATTGAAAATCTTTTTATAACTTTCTAATATTAAATGTAAATTTACTCTTCAGTTTCAGTATCTATTTTTAATAGTTTATCTGGCTTGATTTCTGGGGGAGGTGGATTTTCTTCTAAATTGTAGACTGTCTCTGTAAGTGGATCTATTCTTCTATTTTACATCCTTTAAACTCTTTACTCATATGGAGTATCCAGATTAATGATTATATCTATTCCTGATTATTAAATTTTATTGGATTCTTCTTATGTAGGTATATCTAACAATTCTTGAAACTTCTTTTTCTTTTCTTCTGCTATTTAATTTAGCCTTTCTTCATATGGAATATAACCTGTTAATTATTCTTCAAGCATTTTAGCCTAATTGGCATTTTCTGGAAATCCAATCATAACCCACCCTTTGGTATAATAAAATTGTTTGGAATTCATATATTCTTTAATTAAATCTTCTTAAGTGGGTCCGGTATTCTGAGGGGCATCCTTTTTGCCAGGTTTCTTTGAGGTTTTTTTAACTTCTTCAACAACTGGCTGTTAATCTTTCTTTAGTTGAATTTCTTTTGCTTCCTTCATTTCTTGTGCAACTTATAATGGGGTTCTCTAACCAAAGGTCTGATTCAATTTAATTAAAATTCCCTTTAATAATAATTCATCTGGGATCACTGAATCTTTATATTCATTAATTTACAATCCATATTCCTTCAATTCTGGATTTTCCACAATAGGAACTTCAACTACTTTTTTTGTATCCTTTTTTTTCTTTGGATCTTCTATTGGAGGAAAAGCAAGTTTCAAGGATTCTTTTATTATTGATTCTATATCTATAATTTCTAATCCGTATTTTTAATTTAAATATTTGGCAGTAGTTTTCCTACCACTAAATTTACCTCCAATTAATGATATTTTAAGTGGTAGATAGTAATTGATACCCTCTTTTAATGGTTACATAGGATACAATTCATCTGTTATTTCGAATAGAAATTCAGCCAATGAAATATTTGCCATCAATTGGCTATCATTTTAAGTAGACTTCCAATCTTTGACTGCATGATAATATTCAACAAAATCCTAAGTAATGGCTGCAGCTATATTATCATGAATTGGTTTTATCTATGATAATTCGCTTTGCCATTCCTCAATAAATTTATTCCAAACCTTTTTATCTAATGTCAAAGGCTTTCCATTTTGTTCTACACTCTCATTCATTTTTAAATAACATTTATCAGCCAAATCTAAGATTGTCAATATTAATGGTTGCATTTATTGAACATGTTTCTATCTCTACTACACTTTCCTATTGTAATTCTACTCCATATATTAAACTTAAAGTATTCTCCACTCCTTTTATCTTTACAATCTAACTTCCTATTCTCTTGCCTTAGCTTCACTTCTTAATTACTCAAAAAACGTTTCTCTTTATTCCTCTGAAGCTTGGCACATCAATGTTCTTTCATTAAATTATAATTTCCCTCTCAATTTCTCTTTCAATCTTATGGCAGCCTCTTAATTAGCTATTTTTCCATATTCTGAGAATCTATCCACTAATTCATCCAATTTTTTCTTAGCTTCCACTAACTCTTACTATTTTAACTATTCAACTAACATTTTATTTCTTCGCTTCTGTCTTGCCTTTCTAGCTTCTTCAGTCTTATGTGTCCTTTCTCTTATTTTCATCATTGTTGCAACTGCTGAAAATTTAGCCTTTTCAGGTACTGGCTTTTTTGAAGGATCCTTTTCAATTTCTATGCCTTATCTGATACAAGTTTACAAAAATAGATATATATTGTTGTCCATGGCCTTTTAATCATCCTTCTTCTTTTAATTAATTTCAGCGACCAATCTTCCAGTCATCATTTCGTTAAATTTCGTCTCTTTTTCAATCCTATTGTGTTTAACTGCTTCTGTACTCCTCCAGAATTCATAAATTTTTTTATCCTACTCTTTGATAAATTCATGATTTGCTCTAATCTTCTCCAATTCATTCTCTCTCAATGATGATAACCATTATCTCTCCTTTTCTTCATCCCTCTACTTTAATTTCACTGCCTGAATCTCATGGATTAGTTTTTCATCTCTGAATCTGTGTAAACCCTCCTCAATAGACTTTAATTTCTTTGGCAATGAGTTTATGAACTTCTCTTCATAACTAAAAATTGATATAACAGTTTCATAATTTACTTATTCACCAAGGATTGAACTTATTTTTTATCTGCTACTTTCAACGTTTTAGTCAATTCATTCAAAACATCCTTTGTCTCTTTACGAGCTATCGAAAGTAATGAATTAACTGCAATTGGCTTAGCATATGATTTGATTGCTTTCAAATATTCTTCAATTTACGATTAACCTTTTTCAACTTTTGGTTCAATTCCTACTAATTTTATAATGTGCTTTTTAACTATCTTAATATTCTTTTGCGTAGAATATTCATCAAATTTATTTGTTAAGATTTTCTTAAGAGGATTTCCTGTTTTATAAAGCACTTCCTAAAAATAAAACCAATTCTAAAATTATTTCTCAATATCAAGAATTGCTGGTTAAAGCTTGATTTCCTTATTCAACCACCTAATTAATTCAGGATCTCCATATATTGATTTCATTTAATATAAAATAAATAAATTATATAGTATAAAACTTATTATTTACTTATTTAAATTTGTATTATTACCTTCATAAATCTCTAGCAAAATAAGCTACATGTACTAAATAATGATACCTCTTTATTAAATAAGTACGATTGACAGAGGGGTCTTCAATTTTTCACATTATTCTAATGATGAGGAGTGATGTAATTAATAATAGCATATATGCTAGTTTATGACAGGCATATATAATTTATATAGATATGAAAGCATTTAATTTATCCTATTTGAAGATATATTAGATAAGGTGATAGTTGATATTAGAGAAATACAAATAACTACAATCAAAATTAAAACCAAGGATGAGCAATCACATCTTCCAGGTTAGGTCTTTTATATGGATTTTATTGCATCATTTAAGCTGCTATTTCCTAGGTTTCGTTGTTATTTATCAATTCCAATAAAATTACTCCTAAACTGTAAACTTCAGAAGGGTAGGGGAGGTAGGATTATCCGTCAACAATTTCTGGAGCAACATAAGGTTTAGTTCCAAAGAATTCAGCAAATTTCTACTTGCCATTTGTGACTGCACCAAAGGCAAAATCAATGAGTATAGGCTCATTATTCTAGATCAGCACATTGTTTAGGTTTAAATCTCTATGAACTACTTCTAATTCGTGGATCTTTTACACAGCTAATATATAGATTGAATTTTTGTACTTTATAAAAGTTTGTAGTAGAATTATTTAATAATTCTTTCACTATTTTTATCCAAGGGTTATGCATCAATGTAGTCTAAGATAAGGAAATAGTTGTTTAGAGTTTTCGTCCTTCTAGTACTATTATCAATGGTTGTGTAGAATCCGAACCCGATTAATTAAACTACATTTGAGCAACCTTTTAATTTGGTCAGGATAGTAATTTCGGTATCATATGTCTTTCTGCATTCGGATTAAGATAAATTCTTAATTGATAACTTCTTCACGGCTACTATTCTATTGGTTTAAATGTGTTTATATAGATCAACTCTATGATAATAGATTAAAAAGCCTTACGTTGAAGAATATCCTGATCCAAGATTTTTAATATATTCGAAGTCATCTAATGATTAAAGTTCTGGAAAAAGCATGGTTTAGGTTATTTTTAATATGTTTTTATTATAATTATTTAAAAATTAAACATAAATTTCTATTTTTATTCACATTTAGTGCGTACTAATATAAAATATCAGCAATAATTCGTAATTAATATCGTTGATCATTTTAATTCTGATTAAATTTTTTAAAAACTAATATTAAATATTAAATAATCTTCATCCTTTTAATAGAAAATGCGTCAGTGCAAGAGCTTTAGAAAATTGGAAATTATAATAGCTTTCATTTAAAATGAAAATAATGTTCATTTTAAATGAAAACTATATTTAATAGATGCTAATCAACTTGAAATGATTAAAATGCAATTAGTTTTAACGATATAAAATTTATATATTAATTAAATTAGTATAGAATATCAAAATGGATTCTTAATAGGATGTTGAATGTGATCAATGCTAGACAGTCCCAGAGACTTATGTAAAATTGGAATGCGATCATAAATTTTGTTTGATATGTTTGGCCTACAATTACTTATAAATTCAACAAGAGAAGTAGAATCTAGAAGAACTTGAAAGAGTGGCAGTGTGTTTCAAATGCAATCAACTGACTAAACTTGATTAAGATACAGTTGAAGCCCTTCATATGGTCATCAAGGAAATTATAGTTCCGTTAATTGAATAAAATTAAATTAACCCAAAATTGAATAACGATAGCGAAGTGGTTGAAGTGATTGATGATTTACGTGATTTGGGAGTAGAAAGTGTTGGATCTCAACATTAATCGAATCAAAAGAATGCTATGGCCAACGAAAGACTATAATTGTATTTAGAAAGATTAGAAAAGAGTTTTAAATCTAAGTTCGAAGCCATCAAGGATATTTAAGATTAGAAACACTAATTTCAATCAAAATGCAAATAAACTAAGGATGAAATCAATAGTTAATATTAGCAGGTAAATATTACTAAATTATCAATAGTTTATATTGAGTTTGGAATAAAAGAAAAATTAGACTTTTAATGATATAAACAGTCTTGAGATGATTCAGTTATTGGAAATTCAGAAATAAGAAAAGGATCTTGAATAACAAATATAGTAAATGGCATAGTTTCAAGAAGAGATCAACTCTCTTATCTATCAGAATTTGAACAAGACTTAAGAAGATATTAGCTAATTATTAATCGATATAGAAAAGGCTCTAAATGCTCCATCTTCTTCTCTCTAAATTGTAATGATTATATTTATAACATTATAGAAATCTTCAATATTAACTACACAGAGACAATTACTTAAATTATCAACAAATGCCTAGTCCTAGTTATGTGCCACTGTACCTAATTTGTTATAAGATTTCTCGCAATCCCTAAAATAGAAAGATATATTCATGAGGGATCGTAATTCAGATGAGAAACCTTTGGATCCAAAACTCAATGTTCATTTTGAAAGACAGGATCGACTTAGCAAGTTTAGTCCTATTAAATCGGAGAAGCTTAATGAATTATGGCCAAAAAATGATAAACCTCATCTATCCTTGGAAAAGAATACGATTAGAGAGAGTAAAGATCTCCACGAGTTTAAGGATTATAGAGAGAAAGAAAAGGATAAAAAAAATTAAAAGGTTTTGACACAAGAGAGTGTGAATGCTAATCCTAAATCAAAATTCAAATATGAAGATAGTGACGAGAAGAGTAGGAATAATAATTCTAAGAAACTATTTGATAGTTAGATATCTTAAAAGAATAATTTAGTAAGCAAATGGAAGGATTAATTATTCGATGTTTTCGATAAAAAAAATTTGAAACAATCAGCAGAATCTCCTAAAGTACCAGAAAAACCCAATTATGCTTCTCGTGATGTTCCTTATCAAAGAGAACCCTCTACTCATTGTCCAAGAGAGAACAAAAACTCATAAGAAAAGATGACCACAAAATAGCAGTTGATAAATCGAGCTTGTACAATCCATGATGTGTTAAATATGCAATATCAAAATTTCATGACCTAAAAAGAAAACCTAATAAGAAGATGATTAATCAAATTATTCTATATAACTTTTAAAAAGAATTGTATATTTCAAAAAACTAAATTTCCAAAATAAAATTTATTATATTTATTTAGTTACAATTTCAAAACTGTTAAGAGGGGTAAGATATGCTCTGGTAGGTTTAATATAACTCCAGAAAGACAAATCGATAAAAAGTCCTGCATCTACATGTTATTAGAGATGACACCTAGATAAAACTTCTTAGAGGTGCCTAACCTACACAATCTGAGTGATTGAAAATTCATCATTTTAAATTACTTCTATATATTTTAATAAATAAGATAACTGTAATTCTTATTGTACTAGATGGATTATAATAATCTGATGTATTGCTATATACAATTCATTATAATTTAAAGTCACTTACTAATTCTTAAAATGAATCAAAAACATTATGGAAATGATAGCAATTATTTCTATAATATTGTTTACTTAATTAACTTAAATTCTATTAATTTTTTTAGTTTATATTAAGTATTTAATTGCCTTCAGCTATTGAAAAAACGATTTTCTCTGCTTGTGCTTCTGTTTCTTAGAAGAGACCAGAACCTACGACTAGAGCTTGTGTGTACTTTTGGTGCTACTTTGTTACTGATAATTTGGGTTGTGCCAAATAAAAATGGCGTTCTAATAGTTTTCTGTTATTAATCATGTAAACTTTGTTTTTCCTTTATACTATTTGAAATAAACTATTTATGTTGATATAATAAAATTTTCGAGTAATATTTATTATTAAATTATTCAGTCTCCTTTACTAAAAAATGGGAGTATGTACATCTACCAATCCAAATGGTCATATGATTAATACAATTTACTAATCGAAGAATTAGGAATAAGTTTAAGATAGTTTTGAACCTCCATGTTGGGAGGAAGAACAAATTGGTGGAGAGAGTCCAAATTCAGAGATATGTTTATTAGACACAGACGAGCTACATTAAAATTCTGAAAAAGCAACATAGGAACAATGCTAAAGGGAGTTTGTAAATAGAATAGTCAGTGTGCATGACTCACCAAATTCAAAAAGATACTATTTTGTTTATGATAAATTATACAATGTAAAACGAAAGGTACCAAAGCTAAAAAGTATCAACTAAAGTACTTTGATTCAAAAACGTAGGTAATTAATACTTTGATTTATATAAAAAATATGTTTATTGTAACATCTCTTTGTTTCTCTTGATCAGTAACTTTTCCATAATTCAAAGTCATTATATATATCAAATAAAATGTAAAAACTAATTTCATGAATTTTATCATGTGGTTTAAAAAAATATATATAGTAAATTCAACCATTAATGAATGGACTATCTGTATGTTCTAAAACCTATTCAGAAGTGTGATTTATGAATTATTATTAGCATTTACTTGTTGATTTACACATTAAAGAAAAATGAATACATTTTAGTACATATAATTATTTAATTAATATGAGATTGTTGGTTCACAATTTACTTATGTGTAACAAATGTGATAAGAACAATTATCCTCTTAAAATAGAAGTCAATAAAAGCGTAATAATGGAATTAGAATTCAAAAAAGACGCAATTTTAAAATTAATTCCAAAACTTGATTTTGAAGTATTATCTAATACAGTCAGAGAAGTAAAAGACTGATTTATCATGTAGCTTGGATTCAAGTAATTCCCTAAGCAAATTCCTCCAAATGTGGATTAAGACTTAGTCTTTTTAAAAGACTTGCATCGAGTTTTATTTGAGGTAATAATTTAAAGAAAGAATTTTTTATAGACCCACATTATGGATGGCCAATTGACTTGCCCTAATCCATCATGTAAAAGAAATTATCCAATCACAAATGGAATACCTAATATGATCCTTACAGAAGATGAACAATGATATAAATTGGTAATTTGTCAATAATAATAATTCTCACTTATTGAATATAATTCAATTCCCTTATAATTAAGATGGGTTTTATATTTTGCAATTCATTCTACTTTGAGCTTTTCTTGTTATTAATTATTCTTATTGAACAGCCTCTTAACTGAAATATCTTACAAAGCTATAAGATAAACATCTTCTTCCAAAGATTAAAACCTACCGAACAATAAGATCTACAATTAGTTAATCGCTTTGATCCATTGAAGTATATCAAGCCGAGGGACTTGACAAGGATGATGTCTTTAAAATCAATGATTATTTTGAAAATTTTGATTTTGATGTTGATAAGAGTGGTCTCTATCTTATAATAAATTTCATAAAATCTCTTTTTAGAAAAATGAATTGAAAAATGCATTGTGCCCTTCAATTTGAAAAAGAGCATTGAGGACATGGTTAATATAATTCAAAATCTTAATTAAGGTGGATCAAGGCAAGTTAATTTTGATATTTTAATGGTAATTTTTATTTAATTCCAAGTTCTATTAGAGGATGATGAAGAGTTGAGAGAGTTGTACAAATAATATTGATTTGGTAAAAAAGTAAAAGTATATTTGAAGATTCAAAAGAATTAATGATTAATTTCTGAAAGATACACTCTCCAAGAGTTCAGAGAAATGGATTAGTATGCAAAAATTAACAATTACGGTACCTTAAGTTGAGATTAATTCAAGAATTTTTGTACAAAATAGAGAGCGAACAATAAAAAATAAAAGAATAAATAAAGAATAATTTTAATATCACATTTTATTTTCTTCACTGGAATATATTTCACTAATCTCTTTAAATTTATTTATATTTCTAAAATCTTTATATAAATTTCTCATTACTGTTATTTCTCAATATACAATAATACCATAATTGGTAGTTCCCTTTTAGATATCAATCCATGATATTCATTTCTACACTTTTATATGTGATATTGTTTGCAATATTATTTGAGAATTGGTTGAATTGTTATTAGATATTAAGATAAAAATAAGTGTAATTTAAAACTCTCTCATTTTAAAATAAAATTAATATGCAATAATAATAGGTGGTTCTGAATTTTGAATATCTAAGACCAGCTTAATATTTAGTTGATGCAATAGTGCATGATCGTATGAATACTTTTAATTGATTTAGCATAGTACATAAAGAGAAAGGAAAGATCAAAAAGTTAGAGAAGAATTTGGGAGAATGTGCCGTATGATGCTTATGAAAAGGAAAAGATGGCAGATTTCATGAAAATAATCGCAAAGAATAAAATATAATTACCTGCAGAGTAAAATAAATTAATATCTTCTTAATAGTTGGCAGGACTGTGATACATTGAAGATGGTGTATTGTGGGAAATTCAAAGATAAGAATTACTTAAAAGTCTTACAATCTCATTTAGCATGGAGAGCAGTCCCAAACAACTTCTAACCTACTGATATCAATGTCGCATTTTTACAAAAAGGCATAGTTTACACCTTTGGAAGAGATAAATAGCAAAGACCAATCATAATAATGAATCTTGAATTAGTCAATTTGAAATAGGTGAATAATAAACATAATTTTAGTTTAATGAAGAGGTCTATATCAATGCATTAAGCTACTATTTTGGAATAATAAAGAAAAATTGTTTTATTCCAGGAAAGATCGAAAACTGGGTTTTCATAATGGATACAAAAAAATTAGGACTTTCTAAATTTCCATTTAAAGTATTAATTTCAATATCTATATGATAGGCAATTTAAATTGCAACAAAGACAATGCAAGTGAATTTTTGTGGTTGTTTGGACAAATTATATTTGTTAAATCCTTCAAGTTCTTTGAGTTTTTCATGGAAAATGGTTTCAGGTATTTAAATTTGGATTATTCAAAGCGGTTGCTGATGCTGATACTATGGAAAAAATACAAATGTTGAAGCCAAATGAATATGCAAAAATTTAAGAGCGCATTCCTGCAAATTAATTAGAGGAATAATATGGAGGAAAAGTAGCTAATTTGACGAAATTCTGGTAATTATTGATTGTAAGATTAGGCCACCTATTAACATAGAAATTCCAGGGGGATACACTGAGGAAATTCTGAAAGCAGTAGAATCTATGAAAACAGCTGACATAGTAATTCAAGCAGAAGTACCTGCTTCAGAAGAGGACGAATTGAAATTATAGGAACAGATGGCAAAAATTCAAATTAAGAAAGAAGACGACGATGATGATTGATAAAATGTTTAATACATTCAATAAATATAATATTAATATGAGTTTCTTTAGGTCCAAAAAGATGAGATATTATAGTTTAGTAATTCCAAGAGAAAGTGCCTGGGTTGTGATGAATGAATTAGCAAGATTAGGATAATTGCATTTTGTAGATTATGATCCACAATTACCTATGATTAATAGACCCTTTGCTAATTATGTTAAAAGGTATCAATAAAATTAATCCATATATAAGATGTGATGATTCACTTTTTAAATTGAGTTGTCTAGAGCTACTCCTAAAGGAATTCAAAAAAGATCTTAATTATTGTGAAAACGTAGACGGTTTGCTGGATCACTTCCAAGAAGTTCAATACAATCGAATGAAGCCAGGTCATACGTATTTTGATGAATTGGAGTCAGAAATAGATCAAAAAAAAATATAAATCCAAGAGTAATCTGCTAATTTGCATAATATATTGGATAGAGTGAATGTAATAACAGAATAATAATTGGTCTTGGAAAATGCAAAAGAAATTCTAGGTCAATCAATGTTCTAATAGTATTCTAAAAATTTTTATTAATATCTAGATAAACACCACATAATGCAAATGAATATTAATAATTAAAATTTGGTTAATTAATAGGTGTAATTGATAAAGAAGAAGAAGTGAGATTTAAAAGAATTATATTTAGAGTTACTAAAGGCAACGCATGGGTCTAAATTAAAGATTTAAATAATGAATAAATAGATAATTCCATGAGAAAATCATTTCACCTTAATTAAGTATAATATTAATAGATAGGTAGAATAATACATCTTAACCAAGATGTCTCTTTGTAATTGTATATCCTGGAGCTGAAGAATCAGGTTCTTTGAGAATGAAATTGATGAAAGTGTGTGACTCATTTAATAGATAGAGAATTGAGTATCCAAACTCGATGGATTAATTGCAAAAAAAAATGATAGACTTAACTTAGTAATTATAGGAAGCTAAGAATTTAATAGAAATGACAAAGAAATAATTGGAGTAATCATTAGATGATTTGGTTTTGTAGAAATAGGGATGTAATTGCTCTTATTTTGAATACATGCGTTTATATGTATTGAAGGAGAAGTATCTTTATGTAAATTTAAATTACTTAACAATGAGAGGATCAATCTTTACAGGATATTTTTGGTTGCCAGAAGGATTGGAAGTAATGGTTGAAGAAAAACTCAGAAATGCTATGCAAAATAATCGAGATCATTATCCAACTGGTTAAATTCAAGAAATAAAACCATAATCAATAACTCCTCCTACTTATTTCAATTTGAATGAAGTTACTATGCCTTTCTAAGAAATCGTTAATACTTATGGCGTACCTCGATATTAGGAAGTCAACCCTGGTTTATTCACCATAATAACGTTTCCATTCTTATTTGGAGTAATGTTTGCAGATATAGCTCATGGTTTTATGCTATTTCTGTGTGGAATTTATTTAATATTTTGGAAAAAGTAACTCCTTAAATAAACAGATTCAATGTTCAATTTGATGATACCATTCAGATATCTAGTAGTATTGATGGGATTCTTTGCACTTTATAATGGAATCATTTATAATGATTACCTATCGATATCTTTGAATCTTTTTGGCAGCTGTTATACACCAGAAAATGGAGAATGGAAAAGAGAATCAAAAGATTGCGTTTATCCATTTGGTGTTGATCCAGTTTGGTAAGCTTCTGGTTCAAGTTTGAATTTCATGAATTCATATAAAATGAAACTATCTGTCATTTTAGGTGTGATTCATATGTTATTTGGTATTCTAATGAAAGGAGTCAATACCTTGTATTTTAAAAACTATGTAGACTTTTTTTGTGAATTTATTCCTCAATTGTTATTCATGATTTGTACCTTTGGATGGATGGACTTAATTATAATAGTCAAATGGTTGAACTCATATGAAAATAATACTGATCCAAGCATTATTGAAACTATGATTAACCAAGTCTTGAAACCATTTGACAAGCCTGTTAATCCTGTTTTTCCAAACAATCCTGAGTTTCAGTTACAAATAACACAAATTCTAACATTGATTGCTGTTGTCTGTATACCTTGGATGCTTCTTCCTAAACCATTGATTTTGGGTGGTAAGAGTGATAAGAACAAAGTGTCTATGTCTGATTCTCAATATTAGCCTTTGGTATTAGAAAAACAAGTTTCAGATATCGATGATGATAACAATTCACAATTTCATAATGACTTACAAAATGCAGCTAATCATAAAAGTTTTACTGAGCAAAATCACGAATAACATGATTCGGGCGAGATTTGGGTTCATTAAATGATTGAAACAATTGAATTTGTTTTGGGAGGAATCAGCAATACGGCATCATATCTTCGTCTTTGGGCTTTATCATTAGCACATGGTTAATTGGCGGAGGTGTTCTATGATATGTGTTTGGCTGGCAAATTAGATACAGGAGGCATCATAGGTGGGTTTTTGGGAGGGTACTTTTATATCATCTTTGCTTTGCTTACTTTTGGAGTGTTAATGACAATGGATGTTATGGAATGCTTTTTGCATGCTCTTCGTTTGCATTGGTACTGTATACTTTAATGAAAGGGTTGAATTTCAGAACAAGTTTTATAAAGCTGATGGACATTTGTTTAATGGGTATTCTTACAAAAAATTATTGAATGACAACCTGAAATCATCGAATTCAAAATGATATATTATTATTTCAAGTGGCATCCAAACATCTTATTTTTATTAAATTTATATTATTAAAAAATTACAATGATCAAATAAATAAAGTTACAGCTTATTTAATAGACAAATTATTTATTAATATATCTAAGACGAAATTCAATATATAATGAAACAACATCTATAAAGTATGTATAGTTTAATGAGAACTCCTCATTTTCATTAAAAAGAAAAGCAATTAAGGTTTTGGAATAGATTTAGTAAATTAAGGATTCAAATGTTGATTTAATAAGTTATTTATGATTGATTTAGAATAATTGCTCTATTAACTATAATGCAGAAGGATTTAAAAGATTGTTAAATTAACTCGGTTCTTAATATTTAATATTATTTGGAGTGATAAAATTATAATCATAATGCAAACTGTTCCAATAGGGACTCTACCTTTTATCCTAAAGTACCCTAATTTTCTAACAAACTTAGATCAGAGTCTCTTAGATCAGAAAATTAAAAAAATTGACTAGACTCAATAATAGAAGTCTCTAACTCATCTAAAATAGTAATTTCTTCAGCAAATTCTTTATCTTAAGTTTTTGTTGGTTAATTTTGCGATCCTTATGAATACGATTAGTTTAATTAAATCTATTTAAGTCTTTTTAAAGCATCTCTATAAACTAATTATTCAGTGTTTCTCTTATTAACTCCCTCCCTTTTAATCAATAATAGATTATTCAATTCCAATTAAACCTAATATATGTTGATTGGGTTTCCATTCTAGGAAGAGTCTTTCTTCCATTCAACAGAAACTTTTGGTTTCAAATTCGTACACCCATTCACAAATTCCAAAAATGCTGATTTAGGATTCTATTTTAGCTCCACCAAAGGCACTGCTTGTCCTCTACATTTTAGTAGTTACATTTTATTACTTATCCAAAACTTATTTCAGTATAGGCTAGACAACTTCTCTTAAATGATCTAGATCGTAACCTGAATCATAATACTAAGCAGCTATTATGGATTTAAGAGTTTCAGCAAGGATTTTGGGGTTTTTTCTATTATGCACAATATTTCTTACTTTAAATTGATCTAGTTTCCTACTTGCACGATATTATCAATCTTATAGCTAAGTGCAATATCAGCCAAATTCCTTTCACTTAATAATCTTTGTCTCAGCAACACAAGATCGCTAGACTTTTTTATTTAAGTTTCTTTATTTGGATAACTATGTGTAATTTCAATATTACTTACCCTCTTTAAATCAAGTAATCAGAGAAAAAAAACTCTAAAATCATCTACCCTATCCCCACAAAGTCTTCATTGTTGCCAAAAGGGTATTTGGTACCTTTTTTTGACTGGTACTCCAATTCATGTATTTTATTGGTTAATGCTTGAGCTAAAGTATTTGTGTTTTAAAATGAGAAGATTTTGTTATTCATTTTGATGAATAATAATATTGTCTTTTGATTTTATAAGAACCCCATAATCTTGGTTCTTCTCTCGCTCATTTCGGCTCCATTACACCCTTTAATTTACATTGCACATTATTTCGGAAAAACTTCCATCTCACTTAAACATTGTTGATCTAGATTAATATTTTGATATATTATCAATTTTTCAAGAGAACTACCACTCTAATGATTAATTTTGGATAAACAAAATATATTGAAGATCATCCAAATTTATAGTCTTCAAATAGAATTATCAAACTCCCTAATTCCAATATAGATCTTCTTTAAAATCAACAGTGATTCCTCTCCTGGTCTCTATTGCAAACATTAATCATTGAAAAAAATATTGTACATTTTTTCTATAAGTTGAAAAAATAATTGTACATTTTTTCGATAAGTTGAAAAAATTAAGTCAAATTATGCTGAAAAAATGTAAGAAATTGTAATTGAATTATTATGCAATTGTATAATTAAACAATTGTTACAAATAAAACATTAAAGAATTAGATTTATGTTTATTAATGCTATTTTGAATGCATTATATAATTCAATCTAAAAGGATCTCTTCTATTTTGATCCTTACAAATACCTTAAACAAATGATAGAAAAACGCAAAAATATTCATGATTTTGCTATAGATAAAGTCCAACAGATTTATATATAAATTACATATATGCTGATTTAGAATGGCTATTAATGATTCTCCATTTAAGAAGAGGTATAAAAGCTTTCTCTACCAACTCCACATTCTCTAATCTAAGAATTCAACTCTGACTTCAACCAATAAGAAGGTTTAGGATGAGTAAAATAATTAATTAAAACAATTAATAAAGTACAAACGAAATAATTTTTATTGAAAAACTTAAGTGTAAACTCAACTTTATAGCAATAGATTATTAATAATAAAAAAAAATTTAACCGAAGTTAAAATTCTTAATAGACTATGCAAACTTAAAGGTACCAAGTTAACCAAATAGTACAGAATTAATTCATCAATTTTATTCGAAAATATAGAAAAAGTTGTTTTGTAAATTTAACTTCATTAATTTTCTCTTAATGAATTTTTATAATAATAGATACATCTTATTTATGCTAGTTATTATGATATATGAAGTATTTATACATTTATTTGCTGTACTATAATATCAGAAGTTTTATTTCTAAAATTATCTATTTACCCTCTCATAAATGATTTCGATCAATTAATGGATTGAGAACTTGTTTATATCAAGGAATAAGAAATAATTTTTTCTAACTTACTCTATTAAGAAAAACAGCATCCATAATAATTAGTTTAATAATAAAAATTCCATATGAATTTGAAATGAGAAATTAATATTTATTTATTTTTGAAGTCATTATTTGCTTATTATGAATAGATATATAATTCTATGATAAAAGAAGTTGTTTATATTGAACATAAATAGTGTAGAAATATGATTACGAAACAACTAATAATAATTAGAATAAGAATTAATAATCCTAAATACAGTGATCGATTAATTTAGTATGGCTTTTTGGATAATGCATAAAATGAATATCGGATTTAGTTAAAGTTTGAGATGATTATATAAAAATAAAAATTCATTTATGATGATAAGAGCTAGATCGAATTTTAATGATATTCTAAGAAGGGTCGCTTTCATTATTTGAACTCTTAAATCGAAACCTTTTCTCAGGATAATGACATTAGGATAAGGTAGTTGTAGGAGAACTAGATTAATTGCTTAATCTGAAAATTGGATATGAGTTTTCTTCAGCATCCATATCTCTTGGAGAACCCTAATCAAACCAAATTGATGATAAATACAATTCAGAATGTCAAGTAACCTTTCCTCAATTTGATCTTATCTCTTGCAATGACAAATAGTTGAGTATAAATTATTATCCTTTCTAATTAACAAATCTTGATAAATTTGATAGTTACCCTTTATGCATCCCTTTTATTCCATTGAAATCTGATTGCGTTAATACATAGTCCAAATTGCCAATAATATTTAACTTTCCAATGAAGTTGACATACTCAATATTTTAATATTTTTATTAATTAAAACCCTTATGATATAATATTTTACAATATTAGCATCTAATAAAGGAGCATTTATAATTAATCAAATGAAATTTGCATATATAAAATAGTATTGATCCTTTATTTTAATATTAAATAAATGGATTAATTAAAAGGGATAGGAATGCAGGTGTTCTATACAATATTAAAGTAACACAGAAGAAAGTTAAGGCCTGAGATGAGAATACTGGGAGATGCTTACGTAAAGGAGGAATTCAGACAAGCTCACCAAAAAGCAAATCAAGAACAATACATAGAATTTTTGAAGAGATGGTATCAATTTATTAATTCTGAAGGGCTATTTACATTGAGGAATTGGATAAATCAAAACAGATTGGAAGAGATTTAACTTCAGAGGAAAAAGCATTATTGAATGAGGATTAGATAGACAACTTGGCGAAGCTAAAAGAATTCTCTAAATAATAAAAATCTGAATGACATATATGTTTTGATGTTAAAAAATTTGCAAATTATTCATTTTATCTCAAATGTGGAGACATTTATTGGTTAACTTAAATAAGAATATAAATAGTTTAATTGAAAATGTGAGAGGAACAGATGAAAAATAACATTAATGCAATAATCAGAATCTAAAACTCGAAATTTAAACAATTTTTTCTTAAGTGGTTTCTTAGTTGTCCAATTATTCCAAGCTCGATGACTTCGAATTCAAACTTGATTTATGAGAACTCTATTAATCACTCTTGTCTCTTCCAGAGTCCTAATTAAACTTGGTTTTTTACAGAACTCACGAATTCATAATCATATGGATGTTTAGATGTCTAGAGATAGATTTTCCTTGCTCCCTCTAACATTTATAAATATAAAACAATATACTAATATCAATTGATTCTGATTCGGAATCCGATGGCTAATCTAGATATGATTGGATTTTCACCATCTATGTGAACGTGCCACTAAAAGTAAATAAGACACTCTACGATTAGTATCTGATTTAAATAGCCCTGTTTTCACTCTATTCCCAAATAATCTCATCACTTTCAATAATAACTGCTTTAAATTGAATCAGAGTATCTACAATTTTTATTCAATTGTACTTTATTCTAGGTCCTCATAAATTTATCCTACCCAAAATGGATATATTTCTCTATTGGTATGCAAAGTCAGACTATTATATGGATTCCACATGCCCAAAGCTGGAATATCTCCCACAATTCTTAGTTCCTGCGATGAATGCGTATCGCATCTGACTTTAAAGTACACCTGTATTGGCATATAGGTTAGCTAATAAATTAATTTAAATTGCAAAAAAAGATTGGAAATTAATTAAAATTATATTGCCATTTATAAAATGTTTCATAAATTGGGAATGTTAGTTTAATTTAGAATTTTCTATATCTATATTCTTGGAAATTTCTAAAATATAAGTTTATTGGATTTTTTATTAGATTACTAAATATATTCATATAAAGAGAGTATCAAAGATCAAAACTTCTAGATTCCAAGTTAACTTGACAATCTGGCTCATTTGATTCCTTTTTTGGACTACTCTAGACCTATTCATTCGAAACCAAAGAAGTTTCTTCATCATAAAACTAAGAATTCTCTTCACTTTCTATTTCCTGATCCTAACCAATATGATTTAAAATATTACTGAGTCCTCATCTGAATCATATAATTTCTCTTTTAGATGTATTGAAACCTTTCTTGCAGTGGCTAAAGATAAATTATTTTTAAATACACTCAGTAATATTTGTTAAATCATTATTTGAGAATAGTCTTCTGATGTTATGGATTATAATGGGCGGTGAATTAAAGGTTAAAATTACAATCACCTATTGGCTTAAAATTTATATCAATCTGTTGGCACCTATCTCCCATTGGGAATTCTTTCCATCACATATAACTATTTTGAATTCCATAATTAAATCTAAAAATGCCGAGCATTTTATTACTTGGCTCAACTTCCAAAGGCTTTTCGCCTATCCACAGAGGGTACTGCTCTGAATTAGTAATTAATTTAAATCCATTCTAGGGATTCCAATCCCCTAAAGCTGAGTTGTTTCCAACAATGTATACCGATTATGAAATTTAAGTTTGGCATACCACACGAAATAAAACCTATGCACTCATTTATCTTTTATTTTTTTTAATTAAAATTAAAGTTATCAATAGTAAATATTTATATAACAACTCTTAAATACTTATAACAAATATGCTATTTTATAAAAAACCAATATATATTTATATTATGAAGTGAAATTTGAAAACATCATAATACTAAAAACAAATATTTTGGTTGATGATGTCTTTCTAAAGTGATTTTACAATGGCGTCGATAACATGTGATTATGATTTCATGCAATTTTTAAATCATATATTTTAATTATAAATTATAATTAATGTTACCAGATGAAAAAGAAGCCTAATAAAGTAAGTATAGAGAGTAAGTCATACATGCTGAAACTTTGAATATGATGGCTAAATACTAGTTAATATTTTTAAAGATGGAAATCTCTATGAGGAAGGTAGCACTAATACTAAAATTAAAGTAATACTAACTGTTTATTGTAGAGGGAACTCATAAAAATCTTTTGCCTTTAGGAAACTTAAGTAAACTAGCAGCTATAGTGTTAATCATTTTAAAGTGTTATTTACTTAAATAGCATTGAAATATCAATAAGTTGGATTAATTATTCAAAAAAGATAAAAAAGGAATTTGCATCATGCCTTCTTAAAAGTTCGCCTATTATTTCCAAAATATAAAAATGATAAAATCAGAAGATCATTTTTGTAAGTCATTGCCTCAAAGGATGCTGAAATTAAAAATCTCTAAATCAAAGAACAAGAAATTACAGAAAATATTACCAATTAGAAATTAAAAGAATAAGAAATATTATCTAAATTAAAACAGAAGGAATTAATCCTAACTTAGCTTGAAAATGAATTAAGAAAGAATTCTTCAAATAAAACTCTAGATTCTAAAGTATTTATTGAGTATATCAAGTTACGAAATTTAGAAGTCGAAAATCAAGACATGTAAGATCGTATTATGGGCACTGAAGATTCTGTTAGTCTCTTTATAAGAGAGATGAATGACATGTTAGATAGTCACGAAATTAGTACAAATTTAGGTAGAGATATGTGATAATCCAATAGGAATAGATTCAGATGAAAACTAGTCTTACGAATAACCACCTCAAGTTATAGAATATTAAAGCTAACGTTTGAATTAAAATTCAAGACAACAAAAATCTAAGAACTTTTACTCTAATTAATTGACAAGGAGTACTAAAATTAATTGAAATTATCAATTCCAAAATCAAAATAACTATAATTTTATTATTTAATCTTATGGCCTAATATTGGTTCAATACACTTAAATAATTAGTTACTTAGTTTCCGGTTTAAATAATATAATTCAATTACAACATTAAGTTCCTATTATCCTCAAGTAACAAATGTTATAATAGATATTTCTCATTTATAAATTCTAAAGAATTAAAGAAAAATTTGTGTTTATGATCCTTGTATTAAGGTTTCATCAAAATTAAGAGATACAGCCTAATAGGTAGATGATATCAAAATATAAGTAAAGGAAAATAATTCAAATTAAATGCAGTAAACTATATTATTATGATACAAAAAACACTAAAATTATAGAGATAACTTCAATTAATATATTAAATTTATATCAAAAAGTAAATTAATATAAAAGTTATTTAACTTAAACATCAATTAACAAATAGATTTCTGAAACTAAGATTCATTGCTTAATAGACTTTTAATTAAATAAGTGATTTTTTTATCTATTAATTTGCTTCCTTTATTACTTTTTCTTTTTTTTTCTCTCTTCTATTCATATTTAGCAACCTCAATTACTCAAAATTCATCTCGACAAAATTTTTCCTATTTTTAATTTCTGTATCAATTTCTAAATACTAATAGTAATGCTACGAATAATTCTAAAATTCCTCAATGCCAAATAAAGTGTCAACATCCATTAATTTTGGAAACCCTTTTTCTTAGGCGATTAAATATTAGGACATAACTATTGAAAAATTTCCTTCTGGTTGAAAGTGAGTAAATTCTTAAATTTAATCAAAATTGGAAATAGAACTGAATTAAAGTTATTTGAATTTTTCCTCCATCTCTTTTTTTCTTGCCTTTAACAATAAATCATTTAGTTTCTATGAGAAGCCTTCTATATATTTTTCGCTTATTGATGTGTAAGTAATCATACGAGTATACTTTTTTGTCAATTTACCATTCAAATTTCTTATACTCTTTATTTTACTTTTCCGCTTGAGATTACAAATTTGATACTCAGGATTTTAATTTTCTTACATTTCCTCTTCAATTAAATTATAACTATTAAGAAGATCCTCTAGATAATTCTTTCTTTTAAATTTTAGATTGATTAATTTTGAAGTTTCAAATCTTTTTTATGCTTATTTTATTTATGAGATACATTTTCTTGCATTAAAATCAATTCTATCTCTTCGAAAGTATGCTGATTAATGTAATTTATCAAATAATTTTAGGAATTTAATATAATGTGTAGCTGATCTAAGATAAAACTTAATTTTACACATTAAAATGTAATTTTTCACAATCTCTCGAAATATGATCATCCATTGAACATACATAACAACGAACACCAATAGATCCATAATCCTTATGAAAGACTATCTTATTCCTTATCGAGTAGTACTGCTCTAAATCTAAATTTGGACAAGTTGAAGCTTATGAAGAATATTGAAATTCTTTTAAACTCTTCTAAAACTGGCTTTAAAAAATTCGAAATACGCTTGAGAAATTAGCACTTCTCGCGCTAGCAGATCTGGGCAAATTTGAATAAAAGCTGATTTCCCCAAAATATTGATTTTTTCTCTTTTGATCAATCACTACACCAGTTTTTTTAAAAAAAATATCCACTAATCCAAATTTTATTATGAAAATATCATAGTTCTATTAAAAATCAAATTCATCAAAAATAACTTCCTCCGGATTATAAATTCTTTCTTTCATATTTGGCATGACAATCTCAATTAGAAATTATTAAGATGTATTCTTCAATAAGATATTGCAATATCCAAGTAATTTTCCATTGATGCATTTCCTTAAATTATGAGCTAAGTCATTTTAAACTTAATTAGTTATATCCTATAAAACTAAGGATTTAGAATCCATTACGAAATGAATATATCTTCTAATTCTATTCTATAAGTGATTGGAAATGCCGACTTTTTTCATCAACTTATTTGCACCCTTAATTTTTTCTTTTTTCAATTTATTTTGTCCATCAATTTCTTAGAGCGCAAATCCTATAGAATTCATTGTAAAAGCAAAGCCTCCACATGCTATTAATAGAAGGAGAATTCCAATAAATCTTTCTTGAGGTGTTTATGGACTTATATCACCATAACCTACAGTAGTCATTGTTGCTATTCCCCAATACAAAGAATTTACATACCTAACAGTCCAATCGGAAAAATAAATATCTCCAAGCCAAGAATGATCACTTGACTCTTAGTATGCTATATAATGGAATATACAACCAAGTACATGAGCAAAATATAACACAAAGAAAAATAACTTACAAAAATTGATGATTGCTGCTACACGAGGTCTCATTGATAATAATTCATCAAATTTGTCAATTATTTTTTTTAACTTTGCTAACCTTATTAATTTTAAAACTTTAACAAATCTCAAAAATTTCAGTAATCGTATTAATTTTGCACTATGAACTAATGAGGAAGATTCATCCATTATTATATCATAAGGGAATGCTGAAACAAAATCAAGCCAAAACCAAAATCTCATATATTCCTTTAATATGTCTTTTCTATTCATATTTAATTTGCCCTCCAAAAATACACCTGTGTTAAAATTGACTAGGATATCAAACATAAATATAGTCGAACTTATTCTTGAAAATAATTAACTTATTTCAATCTCAAAACCTATAATCAAAGGGACTGTTATCATTTCGTAAATTACTAATAGCAAGCATAATAGATCCCATAACATTTTCATTGAACTATTTGGGCTAAAAGTATAGGGCTATTTTAAAGTAACTGCTGATTTTGCTTTTCTATATAATCTTCTAAATTTATTAGCAATGCGTTTCCAGTTAAAACTAAACTTTCTCTTTACTGCATTCTTTGTCGATAATAATCTTCTCTTATAATAATTTTGGCCGAAGCGTCGCCTTTCTTTAATTCTATATCCCTCTAAAGGCTTGCCTGCTAAATCATAATCCGATCCACTAGTTATTGCTTCATCTGATAAGAATTTATATTATATTTTTGTCAATACATCTTTGTTTTAGGTTTGAATGTATTATAGGTATTATTCCATTATAAATAATAAATAATTTCATTTAAAATCCAATCTTTTTGATTTCGGCTTCAACTCCAATTTAACTTAACCATCATATTATTTAAGTATTTCAGTACTTTTATTAGATTTATTGTCAAAGAAAAAATACTTTAGTGGATGAATGTGTGATTTTAGACTTCATAAAATTGTCTATTCCATCATTCACAAACATTTTCTTTACAGCCTCTCTGAAACCTATTGGATTCTTGATTTTATGACTCATTTTAATTATATAATTAATGAATATTGATCTGATTAAAGTAATTGAGAAAAATTAACAAAAACTTGATTAACATAGCCAAAAGCTATCTGCTTAAGCCAGAGATATTTATGCATTAGTATTGGATTCAAAATAAATAGACTGTACTTTACGGGAATAGTAATTTTAAAAGCAGTAGCATTGAAAGGAGTTATGTAAGTACTAGAAAATCAACAAAATAGAATTCTGTAGTTCCCAATAAATCTGAGCTCTCTCGTCTTATCGATTCGGTAAGAATACTATATGACCTTCAAGTCTTCTCCGATATCTGTTAAACAATCACATATTGATCAGATTGCTTCAGTTAGTCCTAATCGAGATGACTTAACTAGAATAAGAATGGAAAACGCTGCTTTGAAAGAAAAGATGAATTCAAAAGAAAAGTAGATCGATCAATTAGATAAGACAATCAATGCATTAAAAAAAGAAAAGGATCTTATGATTTAATAGTATTAGAGCACGATTAATCGCATCACTAAAGAATTAGAAATTGGTAAGAAAAATGCCATGAATGTGGAACAAGCACTCTAGGAATAAATTAAATTTTTAGAATAAAGTCTAGAAAAAAATTAAAATAACGACTTTAGATTAAAAGAGATGGAGTCCACTATGCAGACTCTAATTTTAGAAAATGAATAATTGAAACAATAAAAAAAAGAAGATGCTAAATGGTTAAGAGAATTACAGGAATAATTTGAAATTTTTTATACCAAAAGTTAAGAAACAAAAAATAAAATAGAGGATACCAAGCATTTCATATTCCAACTATCAGAAATTACACAATATTTGATAAACAAGTAAGCACCTCCATTAGAATTTTTTGTTCATATGAATAAATTACAAAAATAATAAAAAGTTGATTCCACTCCATTACCAAAGGGAAGCTCAATGAAGCTAATATTTGCTTAAGTTTTTTCATTGCAAATAGAATCATTGGTAACCTTAAATTAGATTCTTAAAGACACGAAGACCCAAGTGGAGAAATTTTCTAACTAATATATTTCTTAAGTTGGTTTGTAATTGGTTTCATTATGATTATATAATTAGTAGACAATATCATATAATTAAAAAATTTTGTATTCTTAAGAATTTTCCTAGAAAACCTTTTATTTCATATGTAGTATTAAATTATTTGAACTTTAAAAGATTGGAATTATTCAACCCTAGTTTGATAAATCTACATCAAAAAGCTATTTCATTCTCAATCTCCTAGCTAGAAGATTATTGAAAAGACTTTCAAATTTATCATTTATTATTACAAATTAATTAATAAAGTTGGGATCATTCAAAGGGATTATTGGAAACCTTTTTGAAGTCCATAATTTTAAGACAGTCTATTTATAAAAATTAACATTTTAGTAAAATGGCTATATAATGTGATTTGTATCTGATTCTTCTTTAGTATGAACTCAAACTCAATAATTATCAATACATTCTACGAAATTATTAATTAATAATATATTTATTAATAATATGTTTAATAATATATTTGTTAATGTTTTGTACTTTAATATATAAATGCTTGATTTACAGTTCTATATACACAGGGCGCTAATCCATACACTAAATTTTTCTTCTTTAATAATTTGTTCATAGAAATGAAATTTGAATAAAAATATAGACATTATTATAAAATGAATTTTTGAACATTATTATTTTTCAAAGGAATAATTTTAATTATAATTTATTAAAATAATGCATTATTTCAAAAATCTATGACCCATTACACCATAATTTTCAACTCATTATATTATTGTTATTCATTTTGTGCCTATAAAAATATTTTCTTAGAAGAAGATTTTGATATATTTAGAGAAGTAATTTTAGAGGATAATAATCGTAGATAATTTGATTATTAAATATTTATTTATATATTAATTAATAAACCACCAATTACTACCATGTTTGCAAAAATTGCCTAAAAGTTTAAATCATTGACAATGAAAAGTCAAATCATATTATTTAATATGATGACGCTTCTTGCTGTGCTATCACTTAGTTGGATTAATTATTATGTTTAAACAGAAATATTTTCAGTAATTTCTTCAAGTTCGTTAAATCAAATACTTTAATCATAGGATTAAGATTAGATTGGTTTTATAGCTTAAAATATTGCAATAATTGTTGAATTCAAATTTGTAACAGGTTCCAATAAATATAATTATTAGTTCTAAAATAAATAGAGTCAATAAAGAACTTTTATAGTTTTTTTGAGAATGAGAAACAAAATATAGCGAATAATTAAAAATTGAATTCTTGCGTATCGGTACAAGAATTTTTGAATGATAAGAGGTTAATCTAATCACAAAGATTCTGCTACTATGCTATAGGAGTTCCTGATTATACTACGCTGCCGTAAAATGAAGAAGAAGTCTTCATTCTCAACGATTTTATTTCATTTCTCAATCACTATAGCTTAGTTATAAATGTTCCGTTCACTGGTAAGCTCCAAATAGCATCAATTTCTTCGACAAAGTATTTTGCTCAATTTCCTTCAGCTCTATTAGTACCTGCCTATGATATTACTACAAGATTTTGGTATATAAAATTTATATATTGAAGGTACAAAAATCACATCGATAAAACTGAAGCCGATTCAAATACTGGTTTTGTTTTCTCACCTCTTAATGATGCCTTTGCATCTCAAATAAAAGAGATGTCAATTACAAATTCATTATACAAAGATAACAAAATGTTCGGAATTATCAAAGAAGGACTATTAGTTAGTAACCAATTGATACCTACTGTTCCTTATAATGTGCTATTATTAGATTAGGATGGTTTGGTAGTCTATTTTAACATGGAATAATTAATCAATAAAACGAACTATTTTTATATATACGATTAAAATATTACTGGATTTAATCAAACTGATTGGGAGGAAATGATTTAATTTTCTAATTAAAGGGACAAAGTAATTTTGGTTTTAGAAAATAAGTTATAAAAGGAGAAAGTAAACATTTACTCTCTTGAAGTGTTAAAGAATAATTTCACATTAGTTGTGTAATTAATATTAATTATAAAAGATATACTAATATAACTACGAAAATAGATTATCAGAGTCAATCACAAGTCATAAGAGATAAATCTTTCATTCATTTTACATATTCATTTTTTACCTAAATATTTTTAGGAGTTATAGCTATAGCTCTTTAGATTATTGTGCTATTAGTGGTTTTCAAACCTTTAAAATAATTTATTTCGATTATTAAACAATATACACTATCCCAAGGTAATAACATCAATAGTGAAATATTTAAAATGATTCATACAAAATCTTAAAAATAAGATGCTCTGTCTAATTTACAAAATAAACTTTTAAGTTTTTCATAAATCCTAACTGAAAGTTAAGGAAGAAAGTGTGAAATGTGTAAAATTTGGGAATCCTTTGCATACAATGAGAATGATCCTGAATTAGAATTTGATGAGTTTAGAAATTAATTTAATTTTATACAAAATGAACGGTCAGAATTCGGCAAAAAAATGTTAAAATAAATAAAACTAGGAATATGTTGATTCGAAATAATCTGTATTTATATTTAAGATATTGAATTGTTAATTAGTTTTTTATAATTAGTATTCAATATTATGAAAATTTTCTATTTTTAGCATATATATTGATTTGTTTCAGAAATAAGAAATTTAAAGTTGTTGAAATTATATTGTTGATTACTTAAATATATTTATTTAAATCTCCTAACTAATTAATTTATTATTTTAAAAAGAGAAAATGGATTGGTAAAATTACATTAATAGATTCAATATTACTAATTTGTTATTGGAATTCATCCTTAATTCTCATCTTCCTCTTCTGAGTAATAAACCTCCATGCAGACAGAGTTTTCTAAATATTAAATTAGTTTAATACTTTTAAATTTTGATGAATTTTTTGAGAGGCTAGGGATCATTTCAAAATCATCTAGATCTTCATCATTTACAACTTTATTGTCCTCTAGTATAGTTTTTGTTAAATCTTTGGATACATAATAAAAGTATTAAAGGTAATCTTGTAGAACCTAAAAGATTAAGATGAGTATATTACCCTTGGAATTTCTCTTTCATTATTTAATAACTCAATATCTTGATTTTTTTAAATTACTTAGATCCAGCTTCTATCAAATTGCTTTGTATAATCAATGAAAATCTAATAAAGTTTGGAAAATTCAGAATCATTTAATAGAAATTATTTAGCAGTTTTAATTATCTCCTCTGGAACATCTGCTGAATCACAGTTTACTAAAACTATTTAATTTAAGTTTACATTTATTATTTGAGTATGCTCTCTGGATTGTTGTTGGTCTATAAAATTCAAATTAATCTTGAGTTTAAAATTAATCAAATTGATCATGTTCTGCTATTTATTATTCAAGATTCCTCTGAGAGAGAGCTACTTTTATCACTTCAAATAAGGGTTCTTGATTTTAATTTTTTTTCCTAATCAAAAGTTCATCTATATCAAAATTACTATTTTCTAAGGCAAAATTGAAAAATTTTTAAGCATCATTTAATGTTGCATCAGATTAAGTATCTAAATTTTCGTTATAATTTGATGATGCGATGGATGTTCTTTCTTGATTTGGAGTGATTGATTTTTGTTTACTAAATGCAACAGCAATTTAATCTTTATGAATTTAAATAAACCTTTAAAGATAAGAGTGCTCTAAATAATAATATAAATAAGTGTAGATGTGTTCATGCTGTAAGTTTTCAATTTTAAAAATTAAAGGCTCTGGTAAAAATTGTGATACAAAACTAAAATAATGATGAATATCTATTTTACTCTTTATCAAATCTCATGAATTCTATAAAAGAAGCTACATTAGATCCAAAAACTTATTTAGTTTCATCATAATACAAACTTGTCTCTTGTTAAACTCTCTCGCTTAACTATTCATAAAATTCTTCATAACAACAATCTAGATGTCCAATCCAATGGACAGAGACCTAATTATATATTATTACATAGAATACTTCATTTATAGAGAGATCTTAAATTGATTTATTAAAATTTCTAAGTAAATCCACTATCTCTGTATAAAATTTATGAGATGATTCAATCTGAAATTAATCCTTTATGCTGTTCTTTTGTTTGAGTAAAAAATTATCATAAATTTCGTAAGTTATCTAAAAGGAAGGAGCGAAACCTAGGTCTTAATTGACACCTTAATCAAATTCTTTAAGAAACTTAGACTATCTTTCTGCTTGCAATGTTCTTACGAAGCATTCAAGGAGAAGCTATTAAAATTATTCATTTCTAATTATCTTTAATTAATATCAATATTACATATTTGATCCATAATTAGCTCATTATTCTCCAAATGGAAAATTTAGGATATTGGGGATATTGAGGAAAGTATTTTTTATGCAATTCATTCACAATGTTTTCCAAAGGATACATTATGCTATTTAACTCTATAATGGAATTACTATATGCTTCCCAATACATGACGTATTCACTCAATAGGTCTACACTATTTGTTGAATTAATGGTGATGAATGTAGAAAAATACATATATAATCCCTACAGATAGCATTCGACTGAACAATACAATTATTCTAAAAGATCAATTATGCAAATTTAATCAAATTACACTTCTTCTTCCTGTTCTTCCGTTTATATATTTTTAGACTCTACTTTAAATAGAGGCAATTATTCAAATTCGAAAGGTTCACTTTATAAATTCCATCTGAATTTTAAAAATCTTGATTTAAGTACCTCATTTTTATCTAATTTTTCACCCATTGAATCTATAATTTATTGTTTGTTTTATTTTAATTAGTTCATTAGCTTTAATTTAAATCATATTTTGAATACCTCATTTGATATCATTTAAAACTCAAACAGACTTTCGAACCCCTTTTATTCCCATTCCAAACGCTAAGCAAGCATTATTTAGAATTCTGATTCGCAATATAATCCTATTGTTTCTCTTTTTAAAATGGGTTTTGGAAATACTGATTCACAAAGTAAAAATGGAATTTTCAATGCTTTTCTACATCAATGTATTTTATATCTTACTTCTGTTGTAACATTTGTTTAAACTGGAGTTTCCAATCAAAAAAACATTTCTCAAAATTAGTTTAACGAATTTGATCTCTCTAAATAATATCAGGATAATAAATTTCAAGAGCTATTTCCAGTTAATCTTTGAGAAATTATTTATAGTAATTCTCTGCAAAGAATTAATAATGTTTCTATCTATAAATATTAAATATGAAACTTCGACAAATTCATTTAAAATACGAGAAGTTGCTCCCAAAGCTAATACATCTTTTAGGCTTAAAAACCATGTTATTCTTTTAAATATTTCGTAATTATAGAGATTATTGGTAGATATTTCTAAATTAGTTTCTGATTGAAAATTTTAATCCTTTAGATCCATCTATAATTTTTATATATATGTAAATTATTGATCGATAATTTTTTAATATTCATTAAGAGAATTTAATATCTGATACATACTGCAAAATGATGATAGTTCACAATTTAAAATCCTATATAGAATGAATAACTATCCATCACACAAAATCCAATAAAAAGAAAATTTACACAAAATATATAGAAAATATTTAAATGAACTATCATAATCTCATTTTTAATTTCTATAACAAATTTTTTCAGTCAACTAAGAGGTGATAACATGAACAGTATCACAATCTGTTATTCCTTTGTCCCTCAGATAATCATTATCTTCCAAAAGCGAGGTTTCAAATCCAATATATAACCTATCTGAAGTTAAATTAATAATCTCGGCAAGCTGTTGCTTCAATTATAATACAGTTCTTGTATCCTGTTTGATATCCAATTCAACAGTCATTCCTGTTACAAATCTGCAGTACAGCTTTTTTATGTCATTCATTTTATTATTTTTAATATTATTTTTATATTCTATCAATATTCCTTTAATATCCTCTGTCATTACTAATTCTAACTATTCCTTATATTGTTGTGAAGCTTCATTTCTGGATTGCATAAGACCTTAACACTTTACATTCTCGAAAAAATTAAATCGAATCAAAGTGCATTTGTAAAGAGTGAATTCAAATATTTTTGATAACTTTAATTTCTATTTGATAAATTATACACCTAAATAATCAAAGGAACTAAAACTGAAGAGAAAATGTATTTAAGCCTCCATTATTTACTATTATTTTCATTATATCTTTTTTTTCAATTTATTTTAGTTAGCTTTCAACTAATTAAGAGTCTATCATTTATGGTACTATCAATTATAATCATCTGACAAAGTAGTTTCAGGAGGATGAAATGAGTATTCATTAATTCTATAATGGTCATTCCCTGCTCTACAACAATTAAAATAAATTTTAAGAAATCATTAAAGTTAGAATTCTATATTCATATTCTCGTTTCAAAATTGTCTTTCTATTTAGTGTGCAAGTGTTAGACCCTTATTAATCTATATAGCTTTATTATTATTATCTAAATGCAATTCAATAAATTATACAAATTTTCTTAAATAATTTGCAGTTTATGATGATACGATTGATTGATATAATTTATTCTTAATCTTCTTCTTGATCGAAATATATTTGAGAAAACTAAAACTTTTTTAATGATAAAATACTTTTATATATTTTAGGTCATATTTGATATATATTATAGCAATTGCATTATATTCATGTAAAATATTGAGATTCCATGCTAATAATTAATTGCAAAAATAAAATAAAACTTCTCCTAATAATTATCTTAATTCAATAGTGTTAGTTTATAATTATTAGATATTCCATGAATTAATATTCAGTAGTCCAATTAAAATAACCCATTCTAACTATTAAAATGAATAGTTTGATGAAATTTCCTTAGTTAAACATTTATGTATCTTAGCCATCCAAATCAAGGAGTCCATTTAATAATGCATAGGGGTATAATAACAGATGTGATGCTGATTTAATATAAATAAGTCATCATTATAGCATTTCTCAAATTAAAGTGATTTATATAATTATAAAAAATAAAATAATCAATTAATCCGTTAAAATGAGTGACATAGACTAATCAATTGAGGCAAGAATAGATAAATTTGAATGTATTCAATATAATCAATATTTTATAGCTGATTTAAATAGAGTAAATTTATAATAAGATGCTCTACTCCCTCTATTACAAATGATTGAATACATTCCATCAATCTAAAGAACTGAAGCCAATGTTAAACAAGTTTAAAAGAAACAGGATGTTAATGAATAGAAATAAGGAAGACTTGTAATAAATATTCATAAATCTTATAGGAAAGATGTGCTGAAAGAAAATTAAGAGAAATAGAATCGATGCCCTAAAAGCCATAATTAGAGGTTTAATAAGTAGATTTGAGAATTAAAGATTTAGAATCCTCTATTAATTGTTTGTACAGGTAATATTCAATTCTACCAGTAGGTGGTATGAGGCAAAATTAAGAGAAGGATCATAATAAATAGTTCGTAGCATTGATGATAAATTGGGAACTGATCCAAATGCAGAATTTAATGACTAATTATTAATCGTTGTGAATTAGACTATCAAAAATGCACTTGATAAAATGAGTGAAGACTTCAGGGGGCAACTTTGCGAAATTAGATAAATGCTATGATCATAATTTTTTATATATTAACTGCTAAATATATTAATAATCCAAGAATTAGTATATAAAATAATTGAATTTTAGACTTTGGACTTGAGAAATTATATTATAACTTTTGTAAAAATAAAGTGAGAACGGAATATTTCAAATTTTTATATAATTTTTATTTAGTATTAATTTAATTGAAATACAAAGTAACCTCAAAGTCTTAAAGAGTACCTATTATCAAAAACTTCGTTTGCTTAGAAATACAATGAAGATTGATTATTATCTTGATTATGTTTACCTTTTTAATATTAAAAAGAAATAGACTTTTAAGAGTAATAACTTATAAATTTTAAAAGTATTTCACCTAAATAATATCTTGGTCAATCAAGATTAAGACATGATATAGTTTATTAATGAGTCATCTTTTAGAAATAACTTCTAAATATTTAGGCCTAAAGAATAAGAAATAAATGATATTTTAATAGACAAATATATTCAATAAAATCTTTATTTAGCTGAATAATATTCTTTTCGATTTAATAATTATACTAAAATACAAAGAACATAGGAATCATTATTTTCATTTATTTAAATTCCACTAAATAAATTCTTTAATAACTTTATCTTCTAAAAAAATAAAAATAGACTAAAATTAACTGTTAATTTTATATTCTTTACATATAAAATAAATTTTTTTATATTTTGATTGACTTGTACTTTAAGCAAAATTCAATCTCCCTATGAAATATTATTTTAATTAAATTAGTCCTCTTTTATTTTTCTTTCTGTTTCTCTATGGAATCACTTGTCTATTTTTAACAATAATTATTTTGGATAGTGTAACTCTAAACTTTGAATTCCTTTATGTAATTATTAGATTTCTCTTTTTAAATTAAATAAGCTTAAAATTTGGTCAATGCATATTAATTTGATTGTGAATTTCATATTTTAAATCCACTATTAAAGTTGTACAGTATATCTTCTATTAAAATTTCTAGGCTTTTAAAAATGTGTGCAAAAACACAAAACAATTAATATAATTAAAAAAGAAAATGGATTACGTATCAAAAATTACACCTTAAATTATAGATACACCAGATGAAGAATCGCAAGCTATGCTATCCTAATTAGAGAACAATAATCCAGATATCTACGAACAGATGAAAAAGAATAGCCCTTTTTTTCATTAACTCAATAATGCTTAATAAGGACTTCTATCTACAGACTAGGAATTATAAAAATTGAATGATGAAGAACGATTGACACACGAAATGTACACCAGAAAATCCGCCTTAAACCACAAAAGAGTCGAGGAGAAGCAAAAGTTAGTGTTCAAGAAGGCCTTTAAGAAAGCAGAACAGAAGTTTTATTAGAATTAGTTGAAAATTAGTAAAAAAAAGAAGTAAACTCAATAGTAAATTGATTTCTATGAGGCTTATTTCAAAGAGCTCTCTTTGAAAATGAATAAAGACCTAAAATATTTTATTCATCCTTAAAAGTAAGTTTAAATTACTATTAGAGGAAAATGTAAATAGGGGTCATTAATTATTAATCCGGCTTTAAGTCATTCAACTAGCCCTACATTAGAACAATTTTGAAATCCAAAAGTTTTAGATCAGAGATCAAAGATTACATTCTCAACCATTTCGTTAGAGAAGTCCAAGAAGAAATGAGTTACAAGCTACTAAAGTTTATAAAGTTTTGTTCAAGAATGTATGAGGAAGCCTTAAAGGATTTTTAGATGAATAGTGCTAAAAATGATGACGAGGAATATTTTAGAAATTTTATAAGATTGAAAATGGAATAGTCAATATTGAAAAATTCTAAATGTAAGATTCCTTGGTCTTTATAAGAAATAATTGATGCCTAGAAGTTTGCTTTAAATTTGATTGATTAAGAGATGGATATGGAAAATGAATGAAATATATAATATATATTGAATTCATTATGAAAATTATTTATATATAATTTTTGTTTTAATTTATTGAAATTCTATTATTAAAATATATAGTGAAACATGATTGGAATATGCAAGAATAAAGTGTTTTTTATAAATTTTATCATCTATAGTTAATAAATAAGATTAATCAACCCTCTAACATAACTTCTAATTGTTCTTCTTAATCCTATTGTACTATTTATATATATTATTATTTTTTTTATTGTTATTGTTATTATTATTATTATTATTGTTATTATTATTATTATTGCTATTAAGTAATTTCAAATGGTTAACCATTCAATTAGAGAGGAACAAATTAGTTTTGAGTATTTTAATTTAATTGATTCTATTAAGGAATTTATTCAGTTTATATCTATTACATATCTGGTTAAATCATAGTAAAAGATGATTGTTAAAATTAGAACTTTTTAATTTGTTCTAAAACCTATTCTTTTGGGATCAAATCACCTAAAAATGGATAAAGTAAAATATTTTAGGGTTCAACTTAATTTTAATTTTCAGTATTCTATTAAGTTAAAAGTCTATAATCATCTTGAGACATGATGAATTTCTTGTTTGATTCCATTAATTTTGACTTCATACTTTATGTAGATGGGAACAGTTCAGAGACAGTGTATTAAGATTTAAATTCTTATGAAATTCTTCTAACTTCGAAGTCACAATCGTCAGGACTATTTGAGGAAGACGAGGAACTGTGAATTCCATTGAAATTGTTCAATCTTGATTTATAAAGAGTTGGTACTTTAATGGTTTTTCTAGAGGAATGAAAACTTCGCAGTTATCCCTGTGTTTATCGATCCATCTCAATCTATCAGCAATTGGTCCTTCCAAAATTTCCTTAGGAACAACAAAAACAACAGGAATATCATCAATATTATCTTCGGGAGGTGGGTTTTCAGGTTATTGTTATTTCTGCTCTGGTTCTGGTTGTGTTTCTTCTGGAGCTCTATGGAAAGAAGATGATAATTTATTGATTAATTCAGACGCACCCCATTTAAACCATTTCGGGAGTTGAAAGAGGGCATTTTTTGTGCCCTATAATTTATTATGTATATTCTACTTCAACTGCTGTCTAGCCGGCATGTTAAAGTGGCTCGACGATGTACTTTTGCATTATGCTAGGTCCCTCAACATTCATTTTTTAAACAACTAGAAAATTGAAATTCTTTAATTGAGGTGCTTGATTCTGTTAATGAAAATGATCTAAGGGCCTACTGCTTATTATATCTAGAAATATTAAATTAGAATTAGTACCTTCATCAAAATTTTCGAATCCGTCTTAATTCATTTAATTTTTATATTTAATGGGAGCTTAGTGTTGCAACAATTCCTAGTATCCCGAAGATATGGAACCATGTGAAGATGCAGAATCAAAACGACTAGATCCTCGTTAAATTAACATAAAGTACAATTACAAGAAGAAGTAAAAAGGGATGAATTCTAGTCAAACCACAAAAACACAGGAGAGAACTAAATAGTTGGCTGTGACACTGAAGAGTGGAGGAGTGTATTTGGGTGACTGGATGGGCAATAAGAGGGAAGGCTTTGGAATTTTGAAATGGCCTGATGGTTCCGAATATTAGGGAGAATGGAAAAATAACAAAGCAAATGGTTAGGGCAAATTTGTATATCCCGATGGGGATTATTATGAAGGACAATGGGAGAACGATAAATAGAACGGTCAAGGAACATTCCAATCTCAGAATGGAGGTAAGTATGAAGGGTAATGGAAGGATGATCTATAATAAGGATTTGGGATTGAAACATGGGAGGATGGGAGTAAATATGAGGGATATTTCTACGAAGGGATAAAGCAGGGTTAGGGTAGTTATATATGGAGTGATGGCTCACAGTATACTGGATTGTGGATAAATAACAAGCGGCATGGTTAAGGGGTATAAGTTTGGAAAAGTGGTAAGGAATATTAGGGAGAGTGGTTTGAAGATTATATGTGTGGATAAGGATCAATGAAATGGACAAATGGTTGTCAATATATTGGGTTATTTAACAAAGATGCTCCAAATGGGTACGGAATATTCAAGTGGGGAAGTATTAGATTTTAAGTTATTTTAGATGGAAGAAGTTATGAAGGTAGTTTTAAGTAATCTAAGCCTAATGGGAAGGGGAAAGTAGTATTAGAAAATGGGCAAACGAGATTTGGAGAATGGCAAGAAGGAAAGCTGTTAAAATGGTACGATAATTAATAGGAAGTGTAAAAGGAGAACTTTGATATACTTAATTTGGAAGATTTGTGAATTCATATATATATACTAATAATCATAATGATGAATGTAAATAATATTGGGGATTGACTGTTGGTGTCCGTCTAGTTGGTATCATTATTGGAATTGTTACTTTGATTATTAGTGTTGTTTGTAAAAGTGGTTCCACATTTTAAGCATTTAGAATTAGCAGAATCCCAGGTGTAAGTATATGCTGTTGCCTAGAAGCAATTACTTTCTATTAATGATGCAAATTCCATGGAAATACATTAGGAACTGTGGTCAAGGCACATAATTCATAGTTCTTTTATTCGAAATCTAAAATAGGTTGACAAATTCCAGTTTCTTTATATTTGGATGAGCAAGTGTGTTAAGCACAGGCAGTTTAAGTGGATGTTTCAGTCCATTAACAGTTCCATGATTTCTAAGTACAAACTTCTTTGTTGGATGAGCCATCAGAACAAGATGTCATTAGTTTACAAGCTCCTTCTCCATTGTTTAAATACCATACGCATAAACCATCGGATCCTCCTTATTTACATGCGATTTCAGTTTCATATTTATCACAAGTTGCTTTGACAACACATCCGATGCCACTGTCCACACAATTAGATATTTAAGAGCAAGAATTATTTAATTCTGTGCATAATGCAAGACGACATTTGCGAACATTTGGATCGTATAAACATTTGCCATCTGTTCCTAATGAAGTGTTGCAGTAATCTTTAGCATAGGTTTCACACTTACCCATACTAATACATTTAGTATTATCTGAAGTGCAAGTGGATAATTGATCATTGCATTCTTGGTGAGTTGTTAATGTTATATATTTGCACTCTAATTCAACACACTTCTTTTCTTTATCATCATAGTAGCATTTGTTCTTCTTTTAATCTATATTACATGTACTTTATTTTGTATATAATGTACAATCTTATAGATCAATACAACTGGCTTCATCAGTTGTGCAAGTGGCATCTACAAGTTAACATTGCACATGAGTATTGAAAAAGGCAGATTTGCATCCATCATATACTTTGCATTTACTTTATCCATTCAAAGAATCAGGAGAATAGACACATCGACCATCTGTACCTTGATAACAACTTGATGCTGCCTAAAACTGGCACATTTGTCAATAGCAATGCATGATACTCCATCAGTTGTGCATTCATTACTGAAAGAATAACAGGAAGTGTGATCACTAAATACAAGTGATTAACATGATGTATAAGCATAACAAGCATTGTTAATCCATAAACATGGTCCATCACTTCCATAGAAACATCCACTCTTTGTTTTTAGACTACAATTTTATTAATTGACACATTTGGTTCCATCTGTAGTACATATACTTTTGGCTGCTTAACATTCTTTATGAGTTGTAAAAGTGTAATCACTACAAACCTTATCTCTACATCCAGCAGCAGAGAATTCACATTCGTTTCCATTTTTATCAGTTGTACATGCTGCCTATATTTTAGCATCTTTGCAAGTTCCCTTTTAAATGCATCCACCTGATTGATTTACTGTACAACCCTATTTATACAGTTGGCATTCCTTTTCTGTCACATATTTACTTGGAGCACTGCTGCATCCAAAATTTACACATCTATTATTGATCCATGCACACTTATTATTCGATGAATCTGTAACACAAGCTTCTTAGATATATGCATCTGTACAAGTTGTTCTAAGAACACAACCACTTCCATTGGTGGTGCATTCACTTTTGAAATTCGTGCAATCTTAGTCAGTTGAATATGATTAAGGAGCATCTGAGCATTATAATACATTGCAACTAGGTTGGAATGCACAATTACGATTATTCTTATCTATTATACATCCAGACTTTAAATTATATGAAGTACATATATCAATGTTTATGCAACCTTTTCCATTAGTTGTGCATTTACTGCTGTAAGTTTAACAACCATCATGGGTTGTAAATGTTTTATCTGCTTTATCACAAGTTCTATCTGTACATGTGTTATTGTACCATAAACATTCTCCTCCTGTTAAATTTTTGACACAATTAATTTGACTTGTAAATAAGGAACATTTATCATATCTCTCAATGCAACCAGTTTTAGAAGCATTTACAGTACAAGTATTAAGATGATTATTACAAGCGGCATCAGATGTTGTTTAATCTGAATTGAAGCAATTTCTCGTTTCGCATAAATTAGGAGATCCCTTTTTATTCCAAATGCATTTGCCTTCTGTTAAACTCTCTATACAATTCTATTCAAATTGATATTCAGAACAATATTATTATTTACTAGTACATCCATCAAAGTTTGTACCTGTGTAACTAACAGTACAAGATGATAAAAATGTTGTGCAAGCCCTATAAGTATTATATTTGGCTTATGTACATTACCTGTCCACACATTAAGTTCCATCCCAAAAACATAATTAACCTGATAATGTGAATGTGCATTAAAATTAAAGCAAATCGCTGCACTTAGTTTTCCTGGCAACACAACCAGCATGATTATTGTTTATCATACATCCTCCTAAATAAAAATTACATTCCTCATCAGTTGATATCAATGTACTAGCAGTAATACATGTCTTTTAAACACATTTACTATCTATCCACAAACATTAAATAGCATTATTATTAGCCATATAACATTATTCCTATTTCAAATATTTAGCACAAGTTAATTCTTAGGTCTAACAACCAGTTAAGTCATTCTACACTGTACAACTCGTCAACCAAGACTGACATTCATTATGAGTATTGTATTCATCTCCTGCATTTTGACATGTTCTTAAGACACAAGATCCACTCCAAACACATTATTTATTCTAATAATCTATACTGCATAACTTTTCTGTTGGGTATGTATTACAAGTTCTGACTCCACATTTATCATTGACTAATGTGCATGTTGGCATAAATTTACTACAATTGGATTCATTATAAGTAGTTAAGGCAGCATTGGTACAACTCATACTTACACAACCTGTACCATTCCAATAACATCTCTGAGATTCATCTAATGTCTTTATACATTAATTTTATGTTGTATACAAATTACAAGTAGTTGCCCTTTTAATACATCCAGTATTTGTTGCATTCACAGTACATTCACTCTTAAATTACGAGCATAATAAATCTGTGTTAGTAGTGCTCAATGCATTTTCACATGACCAAACCTTACATCCTGAACTTGCAGTGCAATTTTATTATCCTTCAGTGCAAGTTATTGAAAACCAAAAACAGATTGATCCATTAACAGACACACATTAACCTTCTTTAGTGTAATTTTCACATGATGAAGGACTGTCTATACAGCCAGCCATATTCTCATTCACTGAGCATGTGCTCATATATTATTTGCATTGTGCTTAAGTATTGTATGTTGTTGGAGCATTGACACATGTTTTCTCTTTACATGCTGCATTATCCCAAAAACATGAATTCCCCAAAGAATTTACAACACAACCCTTTTCTGTGTATTTAGTACAATCATCTTCAATGTTGATGCAACCACCTGTTTCTTTGGCTGTGCATTTAATTGATTTAAGTACTCCCATGGATTAACATTTTTCATGTGAATCATAAGTTGTTGGAAATTGATCACATGATGCAATCTCTTAGCATTTACTATTCTAACTATCCCAAAAACAAGGATACTGTTAAGTGTTAATTTGACAGGCTATTTAAACCAGATACTCCTCACAAGTTGCACTTACGTTTATACACTTTTCTCCATTGCTTGTACATAAGGGTGAGATAGCCTGACAATCAGCGTGTGTTGTAGCGATATAAACTGTACAACCGCTAAATGGTTTACACTTTTTATTGTAGAATGCACAACCTGTAATAGGACAGGTGGTGCTCTGAGAACAGTAGGATTCGATATCAGTTGATTTACGAGTTTCACAAAGACCAGATGCACTATTCCATTGACAATCATTTTATGAAGTACAATCATTTTAACTCAAAATTTGTTTGCAAATGCACGCATCTGTCTTTGTTAGGGTTCCTGCGAACACATAGGAAATTGAAATCAAAAGTAGGATCATAATAATTTTCATTAATAAAATATAATTATATTTGAAATCTTATTATGACACCTTTATATCTGAGAATTGAATGTTAATTTAATGATAAACCTATCGAGGAGATGCTTAAATCAATTACAATATGGGTAACTCGAACCAAGCTTATTAAGAATATATTAGTAATATTGATATCACTATAAAATTCAAATAAAAAAAGAGATCCAATTTTACTCAAAAAGTCACATTCATTATTCTTTCACTAATTTTATAGTATTAGCATTAAAACTCCCATAAAACTAGTAAGGACATAGCCATATCTCCCTAAGGAATTACTAGTAAACCTATTAATCAGTTATACATTTCCCCAGCAAAATGATGAATCATTTTAATCTCAGTTACGAATGAAGGTATATTAGCTTAGACAATCAAATCAAAAACTAGCTCATTGAATTTATCGGCATCCACATTCTTGAGCTCTTAAGTCAACTGCTGAGCTGCCATATCTAAAACCATGAGTTTTTCCTTTGGTGATCTTTTAGTAACAATGCTCTAT
This sequence comes from Paramecium tetraurelia, assembly GCF_000165425.1. Lineage (NCBI taxonomy): Eukaryota > Ciliophora > Oligohymenophorea > Peniculida > Parameciidae > Paramecium > Paramecium tetraurelia. The sequence goes on along the minus strand of NW_001799333.1, from coordinate 250,756 downwards.
AGAATTACGACTGCCTTTTCTTGTTTGTTTCGAGATCTCCTCTTCATCTGAATATATGTTCGATAAGCAATTATTTTGCCATGTAATCCTTTGTCATATTGCTATTTGACAAAATCATAAAAAGACTCGTTCCCAAACAATTCATCCATGATGAGCATCTTGACTTCATCAATTGTAAGGGTTGATTTGTAGAATTTTAGAATGAGATCAGCAAAGAAATGAATAAATTGGTTAATTTCCAATTTTAAATCAAGATGACTAGATGATAGAGATTTTACAATTTACAATTCGGTTGCTTTTATGAAACTCTAAGCTAATTAGGAGTGACAACTATTATCTGATACAATAATTGAAGTCGAAAAAAATGAAATCTTCATTTGTGAATGAAATAACATTTCCTTTGAATTTTGGACGAAGCTATAAAATATGTCACTCAACATTTGATTTTTGATATGTAAATGCTGCTGAATGGTTTAAAGAGTAGGCGATACTCTGTATTCATTTAATAAAGGTATGTTATTGTAATCTCTATTGATGATCTCATTGACTCGAGCATGCCAACTAAAAGAGAGGAATTGCTTCACTAATATCTGGAATTGTCATTATACATTCTGAACCAAGGGTTTGTGATTATCGCTATTATTCTTCCTAATTACAACATATATTCTTATTTCCCATTAATTAATTAACGAACATGAATAATCTTCAATGCCTCAATCACAACACCGCCAATCCACTCGACAATTACATCATAGGTGCATAACTTAAACTATATAGAGCAGTCCATTGGAAAGGGAACCTTTGGTAAAGTCTACAGAGGTCTCCATAAGCCCACTCAATAATTTGTAGCCATCAAGATTCTAGAGAAGAGCAAAATAGAACAGCCTGCAGACTTCACTAGAATCCAAAGAGAGATCCATATTCTTCGTAAACTTCGCCACCCCAATGTTGTTTAACTCTATGAAATCCTTGAATCTGAAACTAAAATCTATCTCATCATGGAGTTCGTCAGCGGAGGTGAACTATTCCAACACATCGTAAAAAGCAAACGACTCCCAGAGAATGAAGCTGCAGCTCTCTTTTCATAAATCATTGAAGCCATAGAATATTTGCATTCCCTTAAAGTAGCCCATCGAGATCTTAAACCTGAAAATTTGCTCCTTGAAAATAACACCTTAAAAGTCGTTGACTTCGGTCTAAGTAATATCTATACCGATCTACTTCAAACTCCTTGTGGTTCCCCCTGTTATGCTGCTCCAGAAATGGTTTCAGGCATCTCATATTCAGGGATCAAGACAGACATCTGGGCAAGTGGCATAATCCTATATGCTATGCTTTGTGGATATGTACCTTTTGAAGATTCGAATACCAGAAAACTTTATGAGAAGATCAAACATTCTGATTTCCAGAAACCCTCCCATCTTAGTGTCCAAGTAGTAGACCTACTTCAGGGATTATTGAACAAGAACCCTTTAAATAGATTGAGCATTGCTAAAATTAAGATGCATCCCTTTGTAAGGTAATCATAATTATATTTTATAAGCAAACACTCCTACTCTATTCAAATTCATCGCACTTTGGCAATCAATTCAAACATAATTAAATAGTTACAAGCGGTAGGAATTGATAGTGAAAAATGCAAAGAAATGATCATCAATAATAAACACAATCCAATTACTACTACCTATCACCTCTTAAATAAATATCAGTAGCCAACTTAGTCAACCTAGAGAGTCCGAACTCATCAGAGCATTAAATCAGTTGTTGATAAACCAAGTAGTTCAATAGAACGAAAACCTATTCCAAGTGTTTATCATAACAAAACTAAATCTTATGAAAATAATTATACTACTGCTATGATTATGAAAAGAGCGTATGATAATCGGATTTCAGCAAGACCCAAGTCTACTGAAAGAAGGGTGTGCACTGAAAATGATAGGTGGGAACGCATTAAAACTTAATATGAAACAAAAGAAAATTCTTAAAGAAAAACTCACATGTCGAAACCAAGTAAATAACCTGTTATGTATGCAGAATATAAATTGAAAACAGAAAGAATTATGTGATTAATATATATATTATAAATGAAGAATTAAATTTCTAGTTTCATCCTCAAGACATACAACATTTTAGAAGTACTCAAAGATCACATATTTAGAATAATATTTACGAAGATATAGTGAGTTGGAATGAAGATGGACTATCCTTTACTGTCAAGAATACGAGCCAATTCTCATCGATTGTTCTACCCATCCACTTCAAGCATTAAAATTTCTCTTCCTTCATTAGATAGGTAGTTCTTGTCACTATAATGAGTTAAACATGTATGATTTTCATAAATCCAGAGGAGGTATAGTCAATGAATTCAAAAATGAATATTTCCAAAAAGGCAGAAAGTATTCTTCAAATTAATTAGGGATCTACTTCATTAAATCAAACGGAAATAACATAACGAGCTTATTCCTATAGATATACCAGTACAAAATGATTCTACAGATTAACTCAATCAAGTAACAACTATAAATTATTAATAAAATTATAGCTCTCCTAAAAATGTGATTATTTACATAATCTTTGCTCATCACTCCTGGAAAGGAACCATAGAGTTATCAAAGATAACAAATCTCTCTAAAAGCTTCTTATCAGCCATAGTAAGCTCCAATTTCAAGATGAATTACAGCAGTCAGAATAATTATGTATAACAAATGAAGAACTTACAAATAATGTTCAATGAAATTCACTTTTTATTTTATTATAAATTTGTGTAAGCTTGGAAGTTTAAACTTTTCAATATTATAGCTTCCTTCAATCTTTAAATTTGAATGTATTAATAATTAAGAACTTAAGATATTATCGCAATTCAAAATCAAAAACAAAATATTATTCTAAAAATTCATTTTTTATTAATTTTTATTTCCAAATTTTATTTCATAGGGTAGACACTATTTGCCATATTAGAATATAAATATAATGATCATAATAAATAATCTAATTAATAGAATAATTAGTAATTACTCAGAATTTTTGGTAATTTACTAGACGTAATTAAACTCTATATAAATCTACGTAACTATAGTTCTTTATGACTTTCCATACTTTAAAATGGATGATATTTTCTTAAATTTCTATAATCAAATTTTAATGCTTGTTATTCCTGACAGAATAAATCCATTTTACTAGGGTTTTAGTTAATTTTGATAAATTTCTTGAAAGAATATTGATCTTAAATAATTTTGATTTATAATATGAAATTGAAATTGTTATCTCTTGAAACAATAGTTTGATAATATAATTTTAATATAGTTTTAATGAAATGAAATTTAATGAATTTTGCTGCTATTATAATATAATAAGTATATTGATTTTATAATATGCAGTCAGAGTCAGTAAGATAGAAGGCTATCAGATATATAAATGAACTGTAGACAGAAGACGATGATTAGTTTCTTCCTTATAAATAAGAAAGGGATCATGTCGGATTATTATTGAATACCAATAGAAAATCAAAATCTACTAACTAATTAAACACTAGGGCCAGAATCAAACATGTTTATAGTTTGGCTTCAATCACAAAACAATAACCATCTTAATCAACTAAATAAAATGCTGTTTTGAACCATAAAAAAGAAAATAGTGCTCATAATTTAGATTTGTCTATTCTTGTCAACTTATAACCTCCATCGACAGAAGAACAAGCCAAAGCTAAGCAATATAAAGAAATGATGGAAAAGAAAGCTCTTTTAGAAATGTATGAGAAGAAAAAAGATAGTAAAGTAATGAGTCCTGTTTTAGAATAGATGATTGAAAAACTCAATTCGAGTATAACGCAAGATAAATTTATTTGGAAGATGAGCAATGTGGACAAGGGTAAGAATCTTGGCTATTTGTTTCATGAATCCAAATTAAGAAAACACAATCGCAAAATTTAGAAGTTGCAGCCATCTCTCCCTAATTATGAACCAAATTACTAAGCGATACTACCCAAATCAATATCAATTCTTATTAAACCTAGTGAGAAACCTTCTTATTCTCAACAAATCTAAGATTTTATAAGAAAAAACCAGTTAGATAAGGAATCATCCAAACAACCCTAGACTACAATTTCTAAGAAAGATAATACTCTTGAAAAAATGTATAGTGTCATATAGAATCAAATTACAAGAGAGGTTAACTAATCACTTATATCGAATCCTCAATCGATGAATCCGTTGGAAGAGTTTAGTGCTAAACCTATTGAGGATACCTATATCTAACAATTTCATTTGCAAGTAAAATAAAAAATGAAGGAAACAAATAGGGCCAGGAAGAATATACAGAATAAAATATAAGAGTTTGATTCATATTTATAGAAACACAATTGATATCAAATAAGACTCTTATTAGTTAAGTTTTTGATCAATAAATCGATAGACATTTTTATTTTCCTTATAATAAAGTTTTAAGCATTTTCAAATTTTATTTCTTAAATATCACTTTTATACATATAATTTATTAAGTAGAATGTCAGAGGAAGAATCTGATTAAGTCTTTGAAGAGGGACCATCAAAGAAATGTAATTGTAAAAACTCAAAATGCATAAAACTCTATTGTGAATGTTATCAAAACAAAGTATTTTGTGATAATAATTGTCATTGTCATAATTGCTTTAATAATTCATCCAATGCTGTAACATTCAAATATTAGGATAGAAATAAAGATAAAAGGCCATGCAATACACATTAGAAAAAAACCCAAGTTGCCTTTTAACCCAAGATTAGCACTTCTGATTCAAAGCCAGATCCATTAAATTTTGGAAAGCACAACAAAGGTTGTCAATGTAAAAAGAGCGGTTGTATGAAAAAATATTGCGAATGCTTTCAAGCTAAGGTGCCCTGCTCAGATTAATGCAAATGCATCGAATGCAGAAATTATGGGTTCTTAACTAAAGAACATTTTATAAGGGCAACTAGAGGGGATGATGATGATTTTTTATGTAACAAACCTAAATTTAATTAGATCAATTGTTATTGACTAAGGACTAAGATCATTTATAATCAGTGCTTTCATATAAAAAACCTTTATTTGAGCAAAAAGAAATTGAAGATGTTAGTAATTAAATAAAAAAAATTATCTCAAATAATGAATCAGATCCCATAGATCCTATACTTGATGTTTTTATTAAATTACTAAAAAACGCCTCTGATTGATACACATTAATAAATCTATACAGTTTTCATATTTATAACAATTCCTTCTATGCTTCATTAATTTAAATACAATACAATATTATATATTTCAATTAATACTTTAAAACTCTATATATTCATTTAAAGTTCATACGAATATTATGAAATAATACTGACAGTTCGGATTTGGGAGAGTGATAAAAAAGAGTAGAAATAAAACTGATAATAGAAAATTATTTAATGATAATAGAAATTTTCTTCTAAATATTAAGATATACTCTTATTTATAAATTTTGTTTAATTGTAAATTCTTGATTTGAAATTCTATTATGAATTCATTTATAAAATTGTATACAGTTTGATCAAAGGGACATTATAGTAATACTCATATCTTTCCCAATATTAACCTTTGAAAATGTCCAGAATATTTATACATGAATAACAATCTAACCAAAAATATATAGACAAATACTCATATATCTATTTATAGAAGATATATTGGTTTTAATCTTAAATCAAAGGTATAATTGTAATTTAATTTTTTTTCAATATATTATTGACCTATGTAAATATCAAGATCCTTTATTTATTTTCTAATGCAAATACTAATGTGCAATCAAAAATGCTTCACTTTTTTAATAGTTTTGTAATCAAATATAGGACTTTAGATCTTATTGAGCATTGAATATTAATATATTGCTAAATATATATATAAATAGTAAAGAAAAAATGATAAAAATTATTAAGAATTATGTCATATTTGTATTAAAAAATCAGTTATCATTTAAACAAATTGATGAATAAATACAAAAAGATTATATTAGATCTAAAATACATTATGTTTATTTATAGATTCATTATAAATTATTCTCACAATTTATTATTTCTTCTAATAAATTTACTAAAATTTTGTTATAATCTCTATTTTCTATATTTTACGCATTTAATCCCAATTTTAATAATTAAATTAGCCATTTACTAACAATTTTCTATTATAAATTAATTTATAAAAGTGGAAATACATTTTCCATAAATAAAGCTTAAGACTTGCTTATGATAACTTGGGATTCTGTATATCTTAGTTATTCTAAGCTTCCATTCAAGGTTTCAAGCTTATGCACAGGTATCTAAAATCCATTGTATGCTTCAGTGAATCTTTGAATTAATTGTTCAATAAAATCTAATGGTTTGGATGTGAGTTAAACTATCACTTTTGCTGAAATAAATTCTTAATTAATAAAACTTAATTAGTTAGTTATAATCTGATTATCAGATAGTTCATCTAACTCTTCAGGTCCATTTTTAACTCTATTCCACTGCATAGCCCATTATTCTAGAAAGTATCTCATATAGAAGTGAGTATTGAATTTCTTACACTTTTAATATTATTCATTGAATATTGTTAAAATTTAATCTTTATTTTATTAGGATATTGAATCTTTATATTGAATGGCTTACACTTCTAGTATTTCTAAACATTTCTATTGAATTGATTATTTGGAAGTGCATTCATATGCATTAATCTTAAAGCTAAACTTCTTCGGTCGTATTTCCTCCTTTAATAGCTCATCCAAAGGTTTTTGAAAATCTTCATCCAAATTATAAGCCTCAAACAGTTCATTAGGAGAACATTATTGTAAAAGGTGCTATATTTATTCAATCATAACAATCCAATTTTCTTCTGTAAAAGATTAGCCTCCTTGTTAAACAATGGTTTTCAGTGAATCTAGACATAAAGTTGAAAGAAACTTAAAATAAATAAAAATATTACATCTTAGGTTTACAACACCAACTAAACATATATATCAATTAAGTCATTTAAGCAAGGCTACATTTATTCGATGTAAAGAACCACTAAATCTGTGAATAAATTAAAAGTCATTTTATAAGCTGAGATTACTTACTATTTAGTTTAAGTTTGTTTTATGAATTACATCTTAGAAAATTAAATCTCATCAAATAATGGTCTAATCACACCTCTCAAAATCATCTTCCAAAATTCATTGGATTGTTATGCTCCATGGATTTTCAGCAATTCAAATAGGGTGCTGACGCTTTATTACTGTACAACTACTCTATCATCACTATATAAAACAGAGAGAGCAGATAAAACTGGAATCCATAACTAATCTAAATATTTGTTATCATTCTTTTTAATCAAAACAATGTGATCAACCAATATTTTTAATTGTTTGATTGCATTCGTGACTATACTAACATCTTTGCTTTTAGTCAATTTTATGAGGGCTTAAATTAGTTCCATAAAAATCTCAGAATAAACCTATTAATTGCTCACATCTTCCATTATTTTGTCTGTAATCTAAACGCATAATCGAACCAATTACTATTAATCATCTTACAGAGCTTGATTAATTATACTCATAATGATCTTCCAGCCACTTTTAATTGAATTGAAACAAATATTTGTAATCATACACATACAAGATAATAAATATTCTCTCAATTAAATTTTATGCATCTATTAAGCCTAAGTATGGCTAAATATTTATTCAAATGGTAATAGAAATTCCTTTTGGAAGTGATAATTTGTCAGTTCAGGTTATTACAAGAATTTGCAGCTTAATTACTTTAATTAATCAATTGCATACATTGCAAGATCTACATTTTTTAGACATCCCACCTCAAGGAAATGCTCCCTCATGATTTCCCACATTCTAGACCAAATAATTTTAATTCTATTCATATTAAAATCAGCAACCTCAATTACTCTGCTCAATAAGAACACTCTATTGTATTTAATTTCCTCTTTTGATAACTCACACAAAGCACTGATAAATTCTAAAATGGAGTTGGAATCTAAATTGATTGAACTATTAAATATTTTATCAATCTGATCATATTGTATTTATTAAAACAATCTTTCAATACTAATTATGTCTTCTTAATTGTAATTCTCTTTGTAAGGTGAATCAACCTTTATTTTCTTTACAACCTAATGTAACTATTCCAATCTTGATATCAATTACAATACTATCTTCCAACTTTTACGTAAATATTATCCAGATTAAAGACTAACTTTTATCAAAGTTTGAACTCCTAATATTTACTTGTAAGTGCTTGGGATATTTGTACAATATCTATATAAAAAACTGATAAATGTATCCTTCTCTTCATCTAAATCGAATCTGCCCATCAATTAAATAAATGCTTGAATTGTTTCGAAACATAATAATATTTATTATTGATCTTCAGTCTATTCTAAAAATACACTTATTGATGCAAATATTACACTCCAAGTTTATTGTAATAAAGACTTCATATGTTCTATTGTATTAACATAGTAGAATGCATCTTAATTTGGATGCTCTTTAAACCATTTCTTTAATGCATCTTCAGCCTCCTTAGCTAACATAACATGTCTTCTTCTTTGATCAACTTAATTTGCTTATTCTAATGCTCTCCTAGCCTATTCTTTTGCATGCAAAGCCAAAGGTGTCTTTTAAATCCGCAAATAGAAACCTTACAACATTTCTTAAGGCAAATTTTCCCCATCATTGATTCCTCTGGCTAAGTTGGTGAATTGTGCTAGAGTCATTTTATCTAAATTTTTCTCATTATGTAAATCGGTTTACAACATCATCAATAAATATGAAAGGGTGTAGGCGGCTTATGCTGATTAATATATTCCAGGGTTATCGACACAATACTTTGAAGCAAACTTTTCCATTATCCTATCTATTTATTATGATTCTCCGGGCAAAGTAAAGAATTCCAACATATATCTCAAACCTTCATCTACTTGTAATCCCTTAAAATTCATAAAGTCTACATATAATGAAAACACCTTTTAATCAAATTCATTTGAACTACCAAATAATTCTCCCAATTTATCTTTATTTAAGTCTCTGTTTTCCCAAAGAAATTAAGCAAATAATTTATGGTCTCTGTTTTCCATATATTAACAAGCTATCAAATGCTTTATACAGTGTTCAGGTTTAAAATTAAATTTTTGAACAGCCTTGTTCATTTCTAATTTCATCTATTTCTATTTCTCAAGCGGATCCTAAGGTAACTATTGTTATTAGACAACAGAATCATCCAACTCATCAATCGATTAAATCTAAACCACATTTTGAGAATCTTCATATTATTCAGAGTATTCTTTTAAACATCTTACATATCCACAATAATTATCTAAACACAAAGCTTTTAGATAAATCTCTTGATTTATAGATATAGAGGCTTAAAATTCTTGCTTACTGAATCTTCCCTAAATAATCCGACACTACATGTCTAAAATTTTCTTAAGTAGGTTATTCTGACCTACAGAACAATCGTAGTTTACAAATACCTCAATTACCACTTTTGGACGAGTAAGAATTTTATTGAAAACCTTCAAAGTGTATTATTTATGATCAAAAGAACTATTGCTACTCTCCAAAAATTTAAAATAAACATTTTCAATCAAGGCTTCTAGTTCTTTTTTCATATGACTTCTCACTTTCCAGATCAACTAAATGAAAATGTTTAAAGTCAAAATTAGTAGTTGTTTCTCAGTAGAAAGAGAATTCTTCAACAATGATTCCAACAACTATTCTTTTAATATTGATATTAATTTAGGTTTATTCTGTAATATAACATCGCTCTGAGCCAAAGCCTCATAGATTAATTCCAAAGATAAGACTTTACATTTTATAATCATTTAAGCTAATTATGGATTTTAAGGTTCTTTTTGACTTAATTAGCAAAGCATTTCTAAAATTTCATAAGCATCCTTTACATATTATTCACTAAACGTAGAATGCTAATGAGATTGAGAAAAGTTAAACATTTGATTTAAATGTAGATATTTACATTCTTTGCTACAAATGGGCACTTTTGTATCTTTACAATATTATGATGCTTGCTTTCTGCAAATAATACACCAACCAAACTTTCCATTTTTTATATTCAATTCATTGACTAAATTAATTTATATTTAATTTTTATCAATGGTTACGTTTCTTAAATTGGGTTCATGCAAATTCAAATCAATCACCTTCATTTTATTTAAATCATCCAATTGCTTCTCATAAATTGATCTTCTTTCACTATAAATTTACACTTCATCAACCATTGATATTAATTGAGATTTCATATATTATTCAGCATTAACTAAAGCTTTACATTTTCCAAAAACTAATTATCCCTAATTACCTTATTATTAAATGGCTTATTAGTATTCCTCTTCTGCAAGAATGCCATAATCTTCAAGTCTTGCAAAATAAGTGCTAACGATTTTCTAGCAAGCCTCTTTACTAGCATTTATTATTGCAACTATTTTTGAAACTAATCAAAACTATTCATGTTATTAGATACCTGAATGCAGATTTATTAATAATGAAAAAACTCTTGTGACAGCTTCACCATAAATATGGTGCTTTCTATTCGTCATTATTGCTTGTATTGCTTTTATCATATATATTTAAACAGTCTCCTCCTTCTCCAATTAAGTTTACATTACCAACTCTAAAGTTATCTCTATTGCTCTCTTTTCTCCTATGATTTGTTCTCCTGATAAAAAACCCTAATCTACGATGTTCTAAAATAATGAAAAGGACATACCTTGATATCAAATAATGCCAATTCAATCAATTTAACTTATTTGGATTCAATACAAAATTAGTACACCTTTATTAAGTGATTTGCATCATAGTAATCCTTAACCTCTTTTAATAATAAAGTAATTTACACTAAGCCTCATCTATGATCTGTTTTAATTCAAACTATTTTTTTGTAATTGCCTTTTTGATTTTGTCTAATGACTGATTGATCAAATCACTTAAATTTAATGACATTTTTTTTAATAAAAAAATTTATAATTCCGTATTTTATTATTCAATATAGAAAGTCTCATAACGATTTTGATTGAATTTACAAATAAGAACTTATGATTTATAATTAAATGATTATCAAAAATTATTAAACTAAGTGTGTTGTTTTTCACTAAAATTATCCATTTCGTATCCAGAAAATTATGCTAATTTAGATATTAAATATACATTATATAGAATTTCTCCTTAGCATAATGGAGTGCTATTAAATAAGCTCATTATTTTCATCATCTTCCATTGATATTTATCTTGCATCAAAATTATCTTCATTTTACTAAAATACTAATATTTAATACATTAGGTATGTATGGAGATCTCAATTCTTTATTCAATAATTTTTACCATGGAAAATTCTTAAACCAGGAATGCTGTTTCAGTTCATGAGGACCATTAAATCCTAATCGATTTGCAGGTTTTCGTTATATTAGCTTTTAAATGTATATTAAGTAATACTCTATTAATAAAATCTGCTGATTCTAATGACCAATTATCAGGAATCTCAGATCTTTTTATTTGAACTTATTTAGCTAAAATTTGATCTCTAATCTCTTTCCTTGATCGGCCAGTATAAGGTCTCTAGTTTTTCATGAAAATAGCTTACTTTTCCCAACATAAATTCATATCCAATTACTCCCAAAGCAAAGTAATCTACAGCGAAAGAATGGTTCTGCCTACACATTACTTCAGGGGCTAACGATATATATATTATGATAGTACCCATATATCCAGGCGTTCCTGAAGTATCCTATTAATTATCAGGCCTTAATATTCTAGCTATTCCAAGATCGGTTATTCTGACATAACCTAAATTATCTTCTTATTTATACCGTTTTTATCAAGCACTAAATTTTCTGGTTTGATGTCTCTATGTAGACTATTTTTAGAATGCATATATTCTAATCCTAAAAATATACAAGCCATAAAAAATCCTTCATTTCTATTATATTCATACTTGTTTGATCTTCTGAAAATCTTCTCATTTTTCCGATATGATATCTTAGGTCTCCTCCTTGCATATAATCTAAAACCAAGAAAAGATTATCACGCTCTTAAAAAGCATAATAGATATTAACTAAAAATCTATATTTGACTAAATAATTACGGATGTTTTAGATTACTCAGTATGTGCCTTTCATTCATAACTGAATTAACACTTTTTTTTGCGATAATTCTAAAATATAATCACATAACATACAGAGCTTTTGACATTTCTTTCATTGCATAGATCTAACCAGTCTTCTTATACTCCACCTTCCAAACCTTGCCAAATCCACCAATCCCAATTACAAATTAAAAATTAAACATGTTCTTTTATACAATTGGCTCATTAATATCTAAAAATAAAAAATAGAGCTTAACTTTCTTTTTCTTCATCCTCAATAAGTTATGATTTATCTTTGAGAATCAAGCAGTTAACAAATGCAATTTATTTTGGCTATTATTATTTTGATATCGAAGACTTCTTCGAATGATTTGCTGATGATTATTGGCTAGATGGTAACGCGAATTTTTATAAACCATGTACTACAGGAGCAGGTGATCGATCACAATTTTATTCATTTTAGCGGCTTTCGATTTACATAACTTCTATACTTGTTTAACACTTTAATCACTTATTAACCGTATTGTAATTATGATCTAGTTATATTCATTTATCCAGAATCTTGTCTTGAATGAGGAAATCGGTAATTTAAACTTTTCATAACAGTAATAATATTTTATAAATTTGTTAGAATAGTCTCTTCAAAAAAAATTATAAAAATCTCAACAAAATCCCAAATAATACTCAAATATGAATTTAAATTTTTATGAATCCATTTTTCTCTTATTCTTAAGTTGTTTATCAAAAAATAAGAATTAGAATGAATTCAATATCAAAAAAAAAAGAAAGTATTCTTTGCCTTATTTAAAGTTGTAGATAATAAATAAGCCTTTTTTCGTTGAATGATATTTTTTTATTCAAATAGATTATTAAATTAAAGAGAATCACAATTTATTAATACTTTATTTATTTTAAGCTGATAAATAAACGATGAAGCAGAAGGCTGGAAAGACAAAATAGATCGAAAAGGTTATCAAAATCAAAAATGACATTTTTTTACTTCAAGGCGTTAAGTTTATACAAATAAGACTTTCTTGAACTAATAATAGAGATTTAGGTTACATGGATGGGTTCTAATACTAGGTGATAATATTGAAATAGATTAAATTATAACTAAATTCAGTAATGGAACCAGGTAGCTTCATACAGAATTTTAATTTCATTTAAATTAAATAATTTTATAAAAAATATCATTAAATTTTATCAATAACATGATGATATATTTATTTAACTTTTAAGATTTAAAAATAAAAATAAAAACCCACAAGAAATGAAATTTCTATGAACTTAAAATACTTAACAAATTCGAATAGAATTAAAATCTAATTGAAAAAATAATATATGATAATTACATTGAATTTGAAAGAGTTATTATTAGGAGCTAAATAATGGTAGAATAAGAAAAATTATTCAATTGTGGTTGCAATAAATATATCATATTGTGAACATAAACTCACTTGTTTATTTTAGTTCTTAAACTTTAAGTTCAAGCTAATCTATTTAAACGGATTATTCCTGTATTTTTTAGGAATAGCTCACTAATTAATCTTATTTAAACTTAAGAGTCATTTCGAGGTCTTTGATTTTTTTAAGGTATTCATCGCTCATTAAAGCTTTAGATCTCCATTCCTTTATTTATTCAAACATTTCATCTTAATGATTTGATAACTCAGATATTTGCTCTAAATATTTTCTTTCCAGTTTTTCTTTCTAAATTTTTATTAATGCTTCTTTTTCTTAATACTTTTTTATTTCTTGTTATAAATTTTTAATATCATTTTTTAAATTTTCTATATCCTTTTATTACTATATCATTTTTGCTTTTTAAGTCGCTATGTATTCATTAGGATGTTCATCTTCCAACAAACCAACTTACTAGCATAGGTTTTATATGGCATCATTCTAGTGTTTAATTTATTTTTCTAATTCAGTTTTTTGTTTAGATATTTCCTCAGCTTCCATTAATTTTGTTTAATCCTATTCCCTCTCTATTTAAAGCAAATTAATTTTTTCCTCATATTGATGAATGTTATTTTGGAGATCTGTTTATTATTATTGCAATTCCTTAATTTCATTTTCTAATAAGGTTTATTTATGAGTAGATTATTCATTTTGCAACTAAAATTGTTCAACTTAATCTTTAAATGAAGAATTTTATTAGGATAAATGTTCGTATTCTAATTTTAAGGCTTCTAATTCTTTAATCAACTATTATTCTTTTTCTTATTACTCAGATATGTGATTCTCCGAAACTTAAGAAAAATCCTCAAGATTTTAGATATGTTCTTTAAGTTCTTCTATCTGTTATTAATAATTTTTTTCGTTATTTTCATATTATTAAATTTTATGATTCTATTAATTTACTTCTTCTTAAAGTTAAGCAATTAGGGTAACATCTTAATTTAATTAATTTTCAAATTCTAATTTGTCCTATTTATTATGTTCTTCAAAGGAATTTTGTTCCAACTCTTTCTCATTTATTAGTTTTTTATTCTCAAGGTTTATTGAATTGATGCATTCATCTTTTTCTTATTATTTGTTTTGATCTTATAAGAGTTAAGACTCTATTTATTCATTGGCCATTTTAAGGCTATTTATTAATTATTCTTTTTCCTCTAATAAAGTATTTTAGGCTTAACTTTATTATTATAATTAAAATATTTATTCTTCTAAGTGTTTATTTGTATTCTCTAATTTTTCATTATAATTTTATAAATTAACTTTTTCTTCTTGAATTTGATTTAATTAATTCAGTTCATCTTATTAATTATTATGATCCTATTTTTAAGTTACCTCCAACTATTAGCGTTCTTTGACTAATTTATTTATTTCTTCATTGAGTTATTCTATTTAAGATGATAGTTGCTGATTTTATTCAGAAATTTTTTAGTTAGTCTCTTTTTCTATACGACATTACTCCTATAAATTGTTTATCTCAATTGCGATTTAATCATGGTTAATTTAAAAGCTATTGTTTTCTTCAATGAGTTTATTATTTGCAATATTTAAGTCTTAATGAGCTGATTATAAAGCTTAAATTTCGCTTGTTTTTTAATCTAATACCTTATTTTACTCGATTGAATCGGCCTAATACTTTTATAATTTTTAATCTGCTTCTTAAATGGATATTAGTTATTATGCAATTTATTATTGACATATTTAATTTTCAGATTTTAAAATATCTAATTGTTTAGTTTGAATTCATTTCTTTATTCTTCCATATTTTGGATTTGAACTGTTAATTGTTAAATTTATACATTTTATTCCTATAATTTATTTTATTAGATCAAATTTTAATCTTTATCAGTCGCTATTTGGCTTTATTGACTAGTAACTGTTTATTATAATTGAGAAATTTATGTTTGAAGATCATTTAATTAATTGTCTTTATTTAATTGATGTTCATTTTATAATTATTCTTTTTCGTGTTGCATGGATTGAATTAGATTTTTATTTTCCAACAATTAAGCTTCGTATTCTAACTTTTCTTTGGTTAAATTTTCATTTTCCTTAAGGGATTTTTAATAATCATTTGTTATTACTGATAAATTTTATTACAATTGATTGATTTCATTTTCCTTCCCCTTTATTTAGACGCTTAATTCATCATT
Source organism: Paramecium tetraurelia (assembly GCF_000165425.1). Classification (NCBI taxonomy): domain Eukaryota; phylum Ciliophora; class Oligohymenophorea; order Peniculida; family Parameciidae; genus Paramecium; species Paramecium tetraurelia. The sequence goes on along the minus strand of NW_001799333.1, from coordinate 235,044 downwards.
ATTATTTGTCAATTAATTAATTTAATCTTCTTTTTAAGAGGTTAATTATTTATAACTTGTTATTTCTTTATTTAATTAATCCTATTATTATACTAAATCATTTATTTTAACATCATGCTACTATTATTGTTGTTAAAGAGATAATTGTATATTTTCTAATTCAAGATTCAGTTTTTATTATGTTTAAAATAATTCATTCCCTTTTGTATCTTTTAATTGAAGTTATAAAGTTAAATGGTCAATATCTAAAATCATTTTAGTTTCTTTATCTTTAAATTCATTTGTTAAAGTCTCATTTTATAATTCTAATTGAACATGTAATAATTTGAGTTCTTCTATTTCTTTGTTTTTTTATTTCTCTTTCTCATCAAATTGTTATTATTGTAGTTTAAGTTAATCATTTAAATTTTAAATTTACTATTTTAAATTATCAATTTCAAGATTTAGCTTTTGTTATATTTACAACAATTCATTTCCTTACATATCTTTACCTAATATAAGTTATTAATTCTATTATTTTTAATTTTCAATGTCCTACAACAATTTAATTTCTTTATCTTTGAATTCATTTCTTAATCTTTCATTTTCCTTTTATATTTCTAAATTTTGTAATTTTTCATTTTCAATTTCCTTCAACATTTTATTTTCTCTATCTTTCAATTCACTCATTAATTATTCATTTTCTCTTTAGAATTATAATTATTGTAACTTTTAATGCTCAATTTCCTACAACATTTTAGTTTCATTATCTTTAAATTCATTTGTTAAAGTCTCATTTTATTTTTCCAATTGAACATGTAATAATTTGAGTTCTTCTATTTCTTTATTTTTTTATTTCTCTTTCTCATCAAATTATTATTATTGTAGTTTAAGTTAATCATTTAAATTTTAAATTTACTATTTCAAATTATCAATTTCAAGGTTTAGCTTTTGTTATATTTACAACAATTCATTTCCTTACATATCTTTACCTAATATAAGTTATTAATTCTATTATTTTTAATTTTCTATGTCCTACAGCAATTTAGTTTCTTTATCTTTGAATTCACTTATTAATCTTTCATTTTCTTTTTATAATTCAGCATATTGTAATTTTACTTATTCAATTTCCTTCAGCATTTTAGTTTCTCTATCTTTAAACTCATTTGTTATTCTTTCATTTTCTTTTTATAAATCTAAATTTTGCTATTGTCCTTATTCAATTTCATTCAGCATTTGAATTTCTTTGCCTTTAAATTCATTAATGAATTTTTCATTTTCTTTCTATTATTGTATGTATTATAATTTTTCATGTTCTATTTCCTTCAACATTTTAATTTCTTAATCTTTGAATTAATTTTATAAAGTTTCATTTTCTTATTTTAATTATAGATGTTGTAACTTTTCATGTTCTATTTCTAAAATAAATTT
>NW_001799333.1:0-225562 GCF_000165425.1 Paramecium tetraurelia | reverse complement strand
ATTTAATAAGAATTGTGCCACTCACCGTACAATCTAGAAATTGTAGGCTTTAGTAAAACTAAGTTAGGGTACAAAATAAATTTTTCTGAAAAATTAATTTATTAAAAATTAATATTTGCTTAATGCAGTTATTAAACACATTTTTTTAAATATCTTAATATTAGGCAAAATATATAGGATTTTTCCATTTCAAATTGAACAAATAATTAACAACCCAAAAATCAAAATCAATTTAGTATTTATAATAAATCTTTCTGAAAAATATCTAATTAAATTATGGAACTAGAGTTTTTGTTTATTGTTGCTAAATTCATATTCTTGTAATTTTGTTTAAAAACAATACTGAATGCCTTTAAGAATAATATTATTAATTAAGTCTTTAAGGATAATTTTGCTGTGTGATCAGAAAATTAAAAGATATATATTTTAGTTTTCCATCTTTATTTTTAATATGCTAAATTAATAACAGAATCCTTATAAAAACATTTTATTATCTTACTGATTTAAAATTGTCGTTTTTCATGAATCTGGAAGTGTAAGGAGCGATTAACATAATTTACAACCATTGAGATTTTGATTCAATTCATTCTCAATAACTTTTTGAAGGAATTAAATTTAAAAGATTAGTAATATTGATCTACTTATAAGATTTTGGTAAAAAATCACAAATTTCATGATTTAATAGTAGAGAAATAGCTAAAGGATCAGTTCAACGTATATAAACTAAATTGCATATCCTTGAATTGTTTAATAGAGCAAAAAGAATAATGAATATTTGAAAGATTAAAGAAGATATCAACATAAATGCTTTGAATGAAAAGATTGGATAATAATTCCAATAATACCTTTAGATTTCGATCTGAAAAAAAAAAATTATATATATAGAAATGCTAAGTTGATCGAAAGCATATTTTTCATATATATTGATAATCATGTTTTTGATTTTAATATTAAATATACTTGTTTATATTATTTTTAATATAAATATTTGAATGGGTAACAGCACATCTTAAAATGATTTTAATGCTCAACATTATTAACAAAATTCTGGATTATCTATTAAAGAAGTTGAGGGAATTAAAAATGTTTTTGATTCTTTGGATCCAAAAGTAATTATAAAATTCAAAATGTTAGGATGGCTTAATATAGACAGGAACACTTCGAAAACTGTATAGAGACTCATATGATGCCCCATAGTTAAATAATAAGATCGGTGATAGAGAAACATTGACATTTGATCAATTTTTTGAGTTGATGAAAACAGATATGTTAGAAAAAAAAAAACAATTTCCAGGAGTTGATTTCGATGATGGTATAAATGAAAATGTTTAATGCTTTTTTTGCCACCCTCAAAGATAGTAAAGTTGAATTTATTCATATACATTTAATTAAACCTTTGTTTAACAAATACTATTTAATTCTAAATTATTATTGAAAGTAAATATCTCAATACTATTATGACCAAAAATAATATTTTAAGACGTTGAGAGATAATAAAATTAATTTTGTTTGACAAGTTTTTGATACAAAAATTAGAATTAATTCATTTTTAAATCAATTCCAAATATTGAAGATTTATATTGTCTTGTAACCAAGAAATAAGAAAGTCTCAAATTATGGTTTTGAGGAAGTCATTTGGTATATTTATGAAATCTGAATAGATTCTTTTATATTAGCGGGGAAAATCCATCTTTTTAATATTTTTATTTCTAAAATTCTATTTGCAACTAATGGCAGTATTGAATAACTATAATGCTTATTGTCAATAAAATAATTGTGCAAGACCTTGATTACACAAAATACAACAACATCTCAGATTATCAAGTCAAAGAAAATTTCTTAAAAAAAAAATACTATATATTATTTTTTTTTCTATCTTCTTAGAATTATTAAAATTTAGTTATTTTATTTTCTCCTTTGAATAAAAACTATTTTTAATTCAATCTTTGATTATTTCTTTTAGCAAAGGAATTTGCAGACTTCAAAAAAACAGATAGCATAAATTGTGATTTAGATATAATATACAATTCTATAAATTTCCTCATAAAACTGTTGAGATTATGGATAATTATAATATAAATATTTAGAGTCAGTCTAATATCATTCTTAAATAACATATAATGCACCTCCATACATTAAATTAGTTTTTTTAAGTATTAATGTAATGATATATAATATAATTAGATGAAGGGAGATTTAGAAATCCACAAATGAAATTGTTTATTTAGTATAAGTTTTGTAAATGATAATATTTTTATCTTCAAAATATTTTTAATAATTTAATTAATTTATATTGATGAGAAAGAAGGTCTACACTTAAGCATATTTCTTGATCCAAAACAACCAAAATTACAGCCATTCCTTTTGGAGTAAGAATGAAGTATGTTGGATTAAATACATTGATTGGAGTCTATGCAGTAGCTAGATATTATTTCAATGCATTAAGATTGAAAGTAATAATATTATTTATGCAAATAGTCAGCTAATGGCGAAACTACTTTCGATTGATTGGTTGATAAATATGAAATATAATAATAAATATCATAAGACATAATTACAAAATCTTGACTCTTTCATGTGTGCCAAATCATTATTTTTGGAATGAATTCCTATAAATAAAATATTATTATTCCATTGACTTCCAACCATAAGGAAACACTGTTTAAGATAATTACTCAAAATTAATAATTCAATAATTATTATTCATATTTAGTATTGTATATTTAGACATTTGGCAAATCTTTAGAAGATGTTGCTTTTCCAAATAGTATTTTTGGTTCCTCAAGACCAGTGAATTATATCCTTTTGCAAACATCACTGAAATTGGGACTAAATTATTTATTCAGCATTCCAACTTCAGCGTCATTATTATCATCTCCTTGAATTTCTGATTCACTCTTTTCCAAATGTTATTAATCAGTTTCAATGAAACAAGAATTTTCTACAAATGAATTTTAATCTGTTTTTTGATTATGATTAAAGTAATTTCTATTGAGGGCATTAAATAGTTAATATCTTTTTTAACAATGCTAATTTTATTGTTAAATTTCCAGTTAATTTTATATCTAATGTTTAGTTAAATAAAGTACCCTCTCGAGATCCAAAGTCACCGGAAGTAAATTATTTTCTTATTATTTCGTTGCATACTCGATTCCAAGAAGCAAGAATGGCTTCTTCTTCTTAATTTTTGCATCGTAAAGCCTTATAACCTTGGACTTGGTTCAAAATTTAGTCGATATCCTCAAAATTCACTAAGGTTTGATTAATTAACTAGCTATTGGGACGATCAAATGAATCAGAAGATTATAATTCTTCCTTGATTTCTTAGGTGTTAGGAGTTCTGATTTTAATTTTATTACCTTCACTGATTGTAAAGTTTTTACGATCCGATCTGTAGCTCATATTATCATGCTCACTTTCTCCGAAATTAGGCACTGATTATATCGTATCAAGACATTCACTTGATTCCAATAATGATTTATCTGGAGTGAAGTAATCGTTTGATTATTCCTCAATTATATCTAAAAAATATTTAATATTTTTAGGAATTCTAGACCTTTTTCTTCGTTTAACTTTCTTTTTCTAAATAGAACTATTTTATTTTTTATCACTTTCTTATGTATTTTAACAAGGTTCGCAAAATTCTTGATATGATTTTTTATCACTTAATAAGTTTAGAGTACTACTATTATTAATGCTTAAGTTATCTTTTTCTAGTTTCTTACTAATATTTAAATTAGGAGTTTAATTTTCAATTGATTATTTACCTTAATTTTCATCATCTGAATTTTGATAGAAGTTGAATTATTTCTAAACAGTGTCATAAAAATTTTAACTAATCTGGTTATTATTTGAATTTATTTTGAAACTATCGTAATTTATATGAAATTCTCATCAAATTCATCTAATTCATGCTACTTACTTTTTTTGCTAAAGACAGAATCTCGATTACTATTGTTATTTGAGTTTTGCTTTTTGGAATAGAATTAATATTGATGCCTTTGATCATCCTGATTTGGAGAATTTTGTTGGAGCGAATTTTATGAAGAGTTGCAATTAATTTATTCCTAACTAGTTCTAGTATTTATAATTTGTTAAGAATAACTATTTCGATTAGAATTATTTTTTGTATATTCTTAAGAATTTCTCTCTGACTTTTATTAATTTTTTTAAACAGATGCATTAGTATTATAATGAGAATTGTAATTAGTATTGTTTGAATTGTAATTGTTTGCGTTCGTTTAATAGTTAGTCTTTGGCAATTACTATATATATTTTTATGGTTCATTTTAACAATTAGATTTTAAACTTTATTTGTCTAATTATGTGTCAGATTTAAGTTATTTTTAACTATTTTGCTTTTCAAATAATTTGAATCCATCTCTAAGATTATTAGCCTTTGTTTCTCTTGGTTGTTAATTTGCTTTGTATTAACTTATGTGTGGTTTTAATTTTGAATCGCTTTGAATAAATTAAGCACTTCCATTTGTATTTGAACTATTTTCAGTAAATTTAATGATATCGTTTGCCATTTTCATAATGTCATCAGCAACATTTGCTTATAAATCCTATAAAATTTCTTAGATTTTGCTTGGACCTCTAGTATGAGTTGGTTTGCGATCATCAACTGTATATTCTGTTTCATCAGTAAGAGTAAAAAGTTTTCCTACAAATCCTTTATTTTAATTTTAAAAATGTTGAGTAAACGTTTACAAAGGTGATCTTAAGTATTGAGATTGCTGAGATTTTTGAGTGCTTTATTAAGAAAAGCAAGCTTCTTCACATGGAACAGGAATATAATCAGATTCATAATCATTTTCTTAGTCTTCAACTTCCTATAATTGCATACTGGTTCTTAGAATTTCAAATACTGAATATTATTGATAATAATTTACCTTTTTGCTTCTTTTCTATTTCCTCTTGAGATTAATCTTCTAATATATTTGTTGAAAATAATACCTTCATCATTATTGATAAAAGAAAGAACTTTAACTATCATATTACAATTTTGTGGAATCTTTTATATGGTTTTTTGGTTTAACATTTCTGTTTCCCAAGTATCCGTTAATAATAAATATATTTATATTTTTTAATTTCTACTTATGTTTTAAAGTATACTATCAATTAATTGTAAAAGGCTTAGTGCAAGATTTCTCTAAATTATAAATTTATTTATTTATTATTGTAATAAAAATACGCATGCATTAATCAAATATAATTTCTTTGATTAAACTGTTCAAGTTCATTTTCCATATATATTTATTGAAGTGTTTAGAGATATAATAATAATTTTAAACTACCCATTTAATAAAGGAGTGTTCATTTTAACAATTTACTAATGGAGAGACATCCCTTCTCTATATTTCTTTGATTAAATACGAAAAAAGCAATAATGAGTCACTATTAATATAATTTACGGAAACTAATATTATATGAATTAAGGCTTTTTCACTTAATGGATTCCCTCAAAGCTTCAACAAACTTCTGAAAAACGTTCTGTATCAATCTACGTAGATACTAGCTATACAAGTTAAATTACAATTGACATCAAATAAAACATGCTTGTAGGTGATCTTTTGTAATACATTCATGGGGATGATGATAAATAAGACTTACATCTTGTTTTGATCTATTCTTCTGTATAAAGAAGACTATGGGATTATGAGAAAGTAGAAGACGTTTTGCATAATAATAATAGCAAGTTTGTTTTCTGCAATTTTTCGAAAAAATAACAAACATAAGGGCAAAAGTATCCTAGATATTTTGGTATTGATATTGAATTAATAAAGATGATAATTTTAAGGCCTATGGAAAACTTTTAAAAAAGAATAAATTAGGCGTATATGTTGCAACATAAGTTTATTTGTCTCAAACATACTTTGGATTTAAGAACGAAAAAAAAGGTACAAATGCTAAGACTATTTAGAGAAAATAAAATTAAGCAGTTTAGATAATGTTAAACTTTTCACTTGGTAGAATAGCACTAAATTTGATTTCTAAATTGAAAATGAAAGAAAATTATACTTTTTCTAAGCACTAAAAGAAATTGACTTTCAATATTGGATAAGGAGTATTTAAGAGTCTTTAGGCGAAGCCAAATATCGATCTGTGATACATGATCTAGATGTCAAAGTTTAAATAGCCACAAGGAATCAAATAAATAGAATTGAGGAATTTGCATAGGGTTCTCTTTAGTAAATTAAAATTAGCGGAGATTATTTAAAACAGCTAAAATCCTAAATTACTGATATATGTGATGTCAATATCATTGAATTTATTTTAACAAAAAATTAAGATTTAATTGTAGAAATTATAAAATAAATCGAAAATGATACTTATCATTTAATTAAGCCTTTAGAGTCTTAACCTTAAGTAGAGCCTTTAAGAATTTTTACTTCAAGATATCATTCAATATTGCATAAAAATTTGGATTTGGATTAGTTATTTGAAGAACTAAATGAGGATATCAATTAAGCTTATTTAGGTTTCTTAAAAATCTAAAAGATAAGAACTAAAATAGTTCAATAAGCTAGAGTATAATTTAAAGAGTAGTTTCCACAATTTAATCCCACTTTTGATTAATTTTATAATTGAATTTTTAATTAAGAAAGCTATTCTATATGAAATTAAATAATTCATTTGTTAAGAAGTTATTCAATCTTTAATTTCAATTCAATGCTACCTACATTATATAGTTCTGGACTTTGTAACCAATTTTATAAAAATTTATTTATATATTGACTTTATATTTGGTTGCTTTTTTCATTTTTTTTAACCAACTTTTTAATTTTTTAGATAAGTTGATTGAAATCTATATTTGAATAGATTTGTTCATAATACCTGATTAATGATCTCAATTGGGATTCAAACCTATTACACTCCTGGATACATTGATAATCCATCCACATATGTAAAGTAATAAATTAGCGGTCTTTGCAAAGGGCCTATTTAATTTTTTCGAACCTATCAGCAGTTATAATAATCTCTTCTTAGGCATAAACCAAATATGTAATAAAATCAATTGATAAACTATTAGTATTTTCTATATCATTAACAATATAAGCCAAGTAGTTTGAAATTACATGTAAAAATTAAGATAATTTGATAAAATTTGTTTATTTTTACTTGTTCTACTTTTGTTTCAACATAAGAGATATTAAATATTGCTGATGCTATTTATCAAGATTTCCCATATTCCAATTCTTGGTCAATTAATCAACATTAACATATTTTCTTGTCAAACCTATTGATTAAACAAATAATTTTGTATAGGATTGTAATTGCATTTCCTATTAACGAATGGCATTTTCATAAGTTTAGATTTTATAGAACTACAGAAAGAATTGTGAAATCTCAGAATTACTTTTGACATAGTCTATCACTTCAATGAGCATTAAGTTTTCATCAATATCCTTTCTCATTTATTAATACATCTTCTGCGCAAGTTTCAGGATTTAATCAAAAATCGGAATGGGCAATAAATTGACTTTGCATGTGGCTCTTGCAAATGATTGTGTTAACCAAAAAAATTCCTAGAAACTCAAAATTCCTGTCTCAGTTATCAAGCAAAATATTTGTTCCAATTTATGTTCCAAAGTAATTTTAGTAAATAATATCTTGTTATTATATTTTAATCATTACAATAATAATACTAAACTCATATCTATCAATCTCTAATTCTTCATTGTATTAAATTTATAGTAATTTGAATAATTTTGTGAGATCTTCCTTATACTATGGATTCAAATCTTAACCTTCCAAGATGTCACTTAATTTTATTGTATAAGATTCAAAATTCTATAAATGATATTTAATCTGTAAGTTGAAAAAGTTATTTAGTTTTGGTTGAATTATTCCCATTCAGTGATTAATTTGTTAATTTTATTATTATATAATAAAAGAAGTCTCATTATTCTTGGGATGATAATATCTAGAAAAACTATTGTTCCATGATCTAACTCAACGATAAAATGAAATATATCCTCCTGAATTTAATTTCGGATTTGATCCATTTTTAGGATGTTCAAGGCTCATAATAATGTTAAGTAATTATTTAGAAAATTTTTATTTGTTAAAAGATTCTTATATTCTTTACTAATCTAACTCAATTGAATACGCTCAATTTGAATATGACTTTACCCCAAGATTTATTATTTATGAATTGAGCAATCATGATCATAAGAACAACCATATTGGGATAGGCGGAGAATTTTACTTTGAAAGTTAAATAACAAATAAAGGATAACATATTATTATGGTTCAGATGAGTTAGATTAATTTTTTTGAATGATAAAACATTTATAATACTAAAGAAGTATAGAAAAAATAGAGTTATATCTAAGATAAGAAATTTACATTTTAAGAGTTGTTGTTGATGCTTAGTTTTCATAAATTTTCTACAAGGTCCTTTGAAAATAAAATAAAAATTGTTGATGGTATTTTTTTGCATGTGGATTGATGATAAAAAATAGTTGGCTTTATTTAAATGATTATCATAAGTTAATTAATTATTCAGATAGATCCTTAATTTTATCAATACTTTTTGTGATTTCTATCTCAAAGTGCAAAATTTTGTAGATTACATAAATAATTTATGGGTTCTTTGTATTTAGCAACTTATTTTGGATCAAGTCGTCTATTTCTTCTTAATCTCTATCATTCAATTCTTCTTGAGACTAAGAATCTTTAACGTATATATTACATTTAATTTAGCCCTTAAGAAATTGATGACTTCTTCAAATAATCTTTATCCTAAATCCTGAATACATTCTTTTCGTTTGATTTGAAGGAACTATTCTAATTCCATTTTTCTTTATTCAGCTTCCAACAATTATTTATTTAGATCCATTTTCTTATTATCAACACAGAGTTCAATAAACTGATTGCATTAGTTTGTATCTTCAAAAGCTTCCTCTTAAATTGTTTATATGTTTCTATTTTAAATTGGAGCTTCATCTCCATAATCAGCAGTATCATCCTTTCCTTATTCTTCATTTTCCTATTCACAATCCTCAGGATCTGTGTAAGCCTAGAAATTAAAAATGATAATTACTCCTTTGTCTGAATCCTATTAATTTTCATCATTATTTTAATTATTCTTATTATTTACTGTGTTTGGTTCTGATTTAAATTGTACTTAAACATAATGATTAGATTCCATGTCATCTTAAGATTCAACAAAAGTGGTTGGAATTTCATCAGCAAATGAAGCAATGTCTATGATTTCCTTTTCAGGTTAAATGACTTTGATATTGCTTTCATCTTTAGATACAAATTCAGGTAAATTCAATACCATATCAACTTCTTCCTATGAACAAATTTATTATTTTGTGTTTTTAGTTTTATTTTATTTAGGTGTTTCTTTTGTTAATTCAATATTTTCAGCCTTCCTTAAAGGTTCTTTGACTTATCTCGCAGGTTCCTTTGGAGGTCCTTTTCGAATTCTTTTTTTATCAACTTCTTCTATGTTAGGATTTGACACCTTCGATCTTACTTACACTATTGGTTTCTTCGTAGGTTATACTTACTAGCTTGAGAAAATATTTTATTCCTAATTGTATGGATTATTATTAGATTGAGATGAAATTATAGTAATTTTATTTGGTTGAAATTCTGCCTTTAATAATTCAGGTCTCGTGACAACTATCCGATCATCTTATTTTTGTTTTTGCAATTCTGAAACCTTATCTCTCCAGTCCTTATAAAAGTCATCATTTTTTTAATTTTGGACTAGATTTGGAGCAGATGGAGGTGGGACTTATACTATTTTTTTTTACACAATAGGAGTATCTCTCACAGGTTCCTGCTTTCCTTTTACTTCTAATTATAAATTCTAAGATGATTGAGGAGCTTTTGTTTTCAAAGGTTTTCCTTGGGGAGTACTTTTTATAGATACTGGGACTGGAGTGGCTAAAGGAGGCTAAACTTCTTTAGGTTTGCTGATTAGAGGAGTCTATTAAGGTTATATTGAGGAGGTCTGTTTTGAGTTTGGATGAGGCTAATTTAAGTTTAATTGCATCCTCAAGTTCTATGCTTATTAAATCAGGCCTGTCTAATTTGATATTTATAATTACTTGACTGTTGTAATAATTAGAAAGCATCAGGCCTTTGTCTGTAATCCTTTTATAAACATTAATCGATCAATTATGCTAATGCTTAGGAATACATTTATCCAATTGGCTCATATCTTCCTCTTATTATTTTAAGTACCAAAGCACCTTGGCTATTGGCTTCAAAGGGATGTTTAAAAGTGCAGAGTTCGTATATCACACAACCCAAAGCCCAAATATCACTTTTCTCATTATAGGGTTTTTCCTCACACATTTCTGGGGATAGGTAGTAGGGGGTTCCTACCATTGTATTCGCAAAGTTATTTTGATCATTCAATAGTTTAGCGACTCCAAGGTCTCCAATCCGAACCTGATCTTTTGAAAGAAAAATATTCATTGATTTAATATCTCTATGTAGAACTTTATTTTTATGAAGGAAGGCTAAACCTAATGTTATTTGGATGAAAAATCTCCAAACTTAATTTTCTGGCAATGGTCTTCCCATTTACATTTTTAATAGTTTATGCAAATCTCCACCTTCACAAAATTCCATTACTATGCATAGCAATTACTTATCTATAAAGGATTCATAATATTTCACAATATATGAACTGTCCAATTTAGCTAAGATACTCGCTTCGTTTAAAGCTTCATTTTTCATTCTAGCATTCATTTTTGAAATGTTGATTTGTTTCATAACATAAGTCTACTTATCAGCCTTACGTCTCACTTTATACACTTATCCAAAACTACCTTCGCCTAATTTATTCAAAATTTCAAATTCATTAAGTTTCGATTCCATTAATTTAATAATTTAACAAATAATACCTTGCCAAAATCAATTTCAAAGAGGAATCATTCAAATAAATTTCATTATTTAATTATGTAAAATAAAGAACCCTCAAGCAAACTATATGTCATATATCATGATCCTTGTTTAGATGGAATTTACTCTCTAACAGGTCTTGTATTACCTATTCTTGTTAAAATCAGAAAGGATAACTGGACAATCCAATAATACCTTGAATTACTCAAATCTGAACTTTCTAAAATATCAAAAGAAATCCAAAAACCATAAGAGTATAAGCAAGAAATTAATTATCAAGATGAGCCAATTGAGAATCAGAATATGGGATTTTTCTATCCAACTATTTAGGATCTCTGTTATATGCCCATTAGATTGAGCGAAGATTCTAATGAAGTTTAGAAAATAATCAAATTTTTAAATGATGACTCTAAATCCTCAATTTTGATAATTGTTGATTATTTTGGAAGAACTTGGGATAATTTATTATTATTAACAAAAAAGTTTTAATATGTGGTTGTAGTTGATCATCACTAAACATGTGTAAATGCTATTCCAGATTTTAAAATAGAAAAATATTAAGTCTTAAATAAAGTGTCAGGAGTTGACAATCTATTTATGCTAGTAAGCATAGAAAAAGCTGCATGTCTCTTAGTGTAAGACTTTCATGAATAAATATTTTAAACTAAATATACATCATTACTTCCTCCAAATATTGGAACCAAATTTACATTATTTACAAAATACATTTCAGATAATGATTTATTTGTGTTATAATATCCTGAAACAGAACCTTTGCAGATGGCCATAATGAGAAGAAGATTGTAATTCGATGTTCGTTAAAATCCAGCAATCTTTTATAAATTATTAGAATTTGACTTTGACTTTTTAGTTAAGGAAGGAAAACAGTTAGCTATTTAAAGAAATAAGAAAGTTGAAAATTTAGTAAAGAATCGTAAAACAGTGGTATTTGGAAAGGATGCAGTGGGCTATTCATTATATTGCGATGATTTAAGCATAATGAATCCATTAGGTAATGCCTTAGGTATTTTGGCTATGAGGTCAGGTGATCAAAATTTAGGTGCTGTTTATCATGATGATAAAAGTAATTCTACTTAGTATAAAATTCATTTGAGATCAGCTCATCATGATGAAAATGGAGTTCTACTCAATAGATTTAGATGTGATGTACTTGCAGAGTCATTTGGAGGAGGAGGTCACGTAGGTGCAGCATCTCTTTACATGAAGAAAAAAGAATGGAAAAAATTAATGTTTGAATGAAAATTTATTAATTATTATGTCATAATATTTTTGTAGAAATTATGTTGAATTATAATTATAATTAATTAAAATGAGATTACTATTTTATTTTTTCATAATAGCCCCTATTGGATCCACTCTAAAATACACTTAATGTTCCTGAGATAAAAAAATAATAAGGAAATAATTGTTTTATAAGCCAAATAAAAACAATTTCAGAGATCTCAAAAATAGTCCAAAATAATTCTGAACTTGCTCTTTTTCAACAGCTACAGCTAAGAATATATTAGTAAGTATTAAAATTTTAGTATCATGAATTTTCAAGAGATATTTGAAATAGAATTAAATTTTTTTAAATATTCTTTGAAGGAATCATTCAAGGAGAATGATATTATTTTATTGGTTATACTTTAGAAGCCAGATTTAGATTCATTGAGCATATGAATAGTACTTTTAAGATCTGTTAATGAAATTTTTATAGAAAATTTCAATAATCTAAAAAGGTCTATTTACAAAAATTATTTATTGAATGCATAGACATTAAATATACATTAATAGTTCAAATTTGGCTTGTTTCATCTATCTTTTTCAAAACAAGCATTGGAATGCCAATATATTAAGTTTAATATTAGCTCTACATTACAGGGCCTTACATGAATAGTATTGGGGGATAACTTGGGATAATAGGAGGGATGTAATTCTGATTGTTTGAAGTATTGGAGTTTTCATTTGCACATTCTATTTTAATAGAACTTTGATTTTTTTCATCTAGTTCTATCTGATTTACCAACTCATCAGGATCAAAAGTATCATATTTTTAAATGTATTACAAGATTTTTTGTTCTTTTTTCCTGTCGGCTTTATTCTAAGATATATTTTAGAAGTACAATTGGCATTTTCTTTTTGATTTTGTTCATTTTTGAATTATAGCAGTTTTTAATTTTATTATCGGTGCGCCCAGGCATTAGTTTAGCGATACTTGCCCATTTTTTCTTCAATTCATAGGCTTTCCGCAGAATGAATTTTATCTCTTCATCTGAAAATGGATTTCTTTGTATATAAAAAAGATTTACTTATTTATATTAGGGTCTATAACATTATTAAACCTTTCGCGTATCTACTTAGAATATCTTATACATCCTGCTTTGTTATTAAATTATTCAACTATAAACGACCAACTTTCTTATGGATATTTACTTTCTTAAATGTAAATCAATACATCTTTAAGTCAACTAATATTTTGTCTTCTTCTTCTGACCAAGGAAGTTGATTTAATTTTTGCTTTAAGAGACTCAGCCATCTTTATCTTAAGAACTTCTCGGGCGGTCCTAGTATGCTTGACAACTCTTTAAAAACACCCTTTTTAATCTAAGGTACAAACATAGACTTTATAAATACCAGGTCATTGAATTTTATGTTTCTTTTTTTTGCCAAATTGGCAACACACCATATTACAAATATTTATCTTTATCATGCAGTTTGCTTCGTGTGGTTTCTTCATCAAAATGCACCCAAAATTCATTGCTTAAATAATGTTATAATTCAGGAAATGACATTTTTTCATCAGGCCACTTGACAACCTACGATAGAAGTTCTTCATTCAACTCTTCATTCACGGATTCTCCTAATTCTTCAATGAATTTAGTCCAATTAGATTGTTTCATTAAATTTAAATTAATTATCTTTTTTTATTCTTCTCTCCCTATTAAACTTAGGATATTTAGGTTAAATTTGGACTATAAAAGTAGTGCTCTATGCTTTAAATTAATGAATGTCTCTCGTGCTTCTGATTTTGAGATTACCTATTATTATCTACTTAATTTTTACAAAAGGTTTAACTATTAATAATTAAGTAATTTGTAAATTATATGATATATAATTCTCAAAAATGGTAGTAATTCGATCAAATTGATAGATTTATGGTTATCGTAAATAAATCAAACATTTATGAGCAATTAAAACTGTATACAATTAATTTATTAACCAATTTTGTTAAATAAAACTTAAAGATTTTTGAATTACATAACTTCATAGGATTTTAATAAAAGTAAAAATGTAAATATATAATAATTTCGGACTCTCATAAAATCAAGTTTTACGACTAAATAGTCAAATCTACCTCTTTTTTATGAATGATAAATCAAATTTAACTAATTATATTAGTTATTTTATCATATTGATTGAATGGATATAAATATATTTTATTATATATTGATTTTAAAATTATCAAGCATTTTTATTTGGAATAACAATTTAGTATTTCTTGGTTAAAAATGCTTCTCTTGCATCATTGATTTCTCTGTCGTCAACTCCTAACATTTTAAGAACTTGATCTAAAAGATTTAGAATTATTTCAAATTAAGCTTCTGTTATATTAAGTTTGCAATGATCTGATTATGATTATGTTGATTTTCCTCCAAATAGATGTAGAACCACAGCACTAAAATGCTATGAAGCTTTCTATATAATTATATGAAATTCACTTACACTCTTTTCAACATTCTAGAAAAGGGACTTTAAATCCTTATTATTTGAGATACGTTCAAACAATAATGATATCATGGGTTAAACTGCTTACTCTCCTCCCAATCTTTCAATTAAAGGAACTTTTTATATACTTGCATCCAAAATCTTAGCTAAAACATAGAAAAACTATTACCACTCCCTCTATTTTCCTAATTTAGTACTTTTATTCCAACAATACCAATAGCAGCAGCTACTGCAGCTATGGCAACAGCTGCTTTGTTGTTTTCGATAAAGTTTTGAATTTTTTGCATAAATATAATTTAATATAAATATATGATTGGAATTTACAGATCACTAGTAAATACCATTCCTAGATTCAACATAGTTTATGGCTATGTACCTAAAAGGTCTCCTTTTGATAAGACTCATTACATTGAGAATTATATACCTAGATAAATTGCCTTCCCAAAATCAAGAAGACCTAGATTACCATAATGGGATGATGAATAAACAATTTGGCCAGTCATCCCTCCATCACCCATTCTACCAAGAAAAAAGTTGTTATAATAATTAGAAAATGAAGAATTTGAAAGACTACAAATTATTAAAGTAATTCCATTCAATAATTAAAGCCTATGACATTCCCTGATTTTAGAGTGGGTGATGTAATTCAAGTGAAATGGATTCATAATATGAGTGAACCTACTATGAATACTTACTAAGGTTTATGCGTTGGAAAAAGAAGATCAAACTCATTAGATGCTTCATTCAAATTTATCTTCAGATATTGTGGTGTGGAGGTTTTCATGAATGTCAAACAAAACTCACCTTATCTAAAAGAAGTTTCTATTCTGAAGAAGGGAACAGGTAATATTAGAAATAAAATGTCCATATTTAAAAAGAAGTTATCTAAGCAACAATTAATTACTCCACTCATGAAAAAAGGAAAACCTGTCAGAAGAAGGGATGATCCAATTCGTAAGAGAAGTTCAAGATCAAGAACCTCTATTTCAATGCTTAAATTGATCGAAGATCCATTATTGGTGGAAAAACCTGTTGAGAAGAAAACAAAAATAATACATAAAAAGAAATAAGCAGAACAAGAAGCAATTGTAGAGCCAAATGATAACACTAATAAATAATAATGAGTTTTTAAGTATACGTATAAATATGGACATCATAATCATTATTTTTCTTATATTTTTAGTGAATAAAAATTGCTTAACATTTTAAAATTATATTTTCGTCACAGATTTCAATCTAAAATTAAAAACTACTGAATTATTAACTAACAATGTTTTTATAAAGATTATATAAAATTATTTAAAGCATAGATAATCATCTCTTGCGAAATACATCTTCATAATAATCGTACTCTTCTAATGCTAATGAGTCTACACTTTCGTCAACACCCAATGATTAGGTCGCTCTTTAATAATCGTCATCGGATGTAAATAATTAATTCTAAGATAATAATTTTAATTACTGATTATTTAGCCCTATCATCTCTAGACTACTGGAAATCATCAATGTCCTCTTCGATTTCGTCATTTTTTTATCCTTTTTAAGGCTATCCTTTTTAGGGATCTCCTATGGCATAAGGATTATTAAATTTCTTTCCTATTGTCTAATTGGGATCATAATCATATTTCTTTTAAGATTATTTTGGTTACTCATCTAAATCAAAGGCATAAGGGTCAGATGATACCTATTTTCCTGCATTTCCCTTTACATTTTGAGCTTTTTAATTTTTAGATTGAGAATCAGCTCCTACATCATAAGCATAAGCATTATTGTTTTTAATTTAATTATTCACCTTTGTATTTTATTAAGGTTTTTGTTGTTATTATTATTATTATTTTGGTTTATTAGAAAAGATATCATCTTCTTCAAACTAATTTTAGTTACCTCCTAGATCGAGTCCAAACATGGAAGTTAGAGCATTTTATTTTGTTTATCCTCCTCTAATCTTATTCACATTAGGAGCTGGTTATTCAGGTTTAGGTGGTGCAGTTTAAGGCCTATCTTTGCCTTCTTTTTTGGTAGCTTTTTTTGAGTCGGCTTATTCTTTCTTTTACTTTTCTTCAAGCTTTTTCTTCTCTTCTTAGTCCTTTTTCTTTTGTTCTTCCTCTTGCTTTCTTTTTTATTCCTCTTCTTGTTATTTTTTATTCTATTAGTTTCTAGTTATGTTTGTTTCAGGGGGAGCTGCATTATTGACAGGACTTTGAATATTGATAGTAGAACCTCCCTTTGAAAACTCAGAAACCAAAATCATTAATAGAGGTCTCATACTATCAAGGGATGAATTTAATCCTAATTTTCGAGCCAAAGATTCCTTAATAATAGGATCATTAAAGTTAGCTTCTTTTCTTAAAACTTATGCAGTATAATCAAATTTGAAAAATTCAAGATATTCCAAAATTAATTCAAGACTTTTTATTCCCTCTGTCATTCCTTTGATTTAATTCAATAAAGGATGTTCCCATTAAAAACCAACATTTTCTTTTAATCGTTAATCTTAAGATTCAATAATCTTTTTAAATTAGTATTATAGTCATTACTTTATAAACTTCTACTTTTAGTTAGGCTCTTAATGAGTTCAAGAAACCTCCAGCTTCTATTTTTTTTGCAACTAAGTTTTTAAGATTCTCAATATTTTAAGTATTATTCATTTATTAAATTAATATACTCAATCAATTTGATCTAATTATTTATCTGATTATTTATCAACTTATTTGGAGTCCTCCTATTTTTGTGTAGTAGTTGTCCTGCAATACACTTTATGTTTTGGCCAATCACCAACTTAGCAATCTTTACTACAATACAATACTTATTTGCAACGAGAAAATCTTTTGGTAGCTTCCTTCATGCATTTCTCACATTTAAATCCATCAATAATACCTTCAAACACTGTATTTGAGTAGAGTTCTGCCATTCTTTTGATGTCTATTATATTATTGATATATTATACCTTCTCTTATACTTGGATCATTTATTTAGAAATACTCTTCTTTTTACTTTTAAACAATTGAACTCCAATTTTTATCTTTGCATATTGCCAAACGTAATTCTGGCAATTGTTGAACCTCTATAGTACTTTTACTCTATGCCTGTACTTGCATAAGGGATAACTCTTCCAAAGATCTCAACATATCAACAAGTTGGGGAATCTAATCTAGTAATAATTCATTCATAAATTTTCTCAATCTTAATAAGTTGCTCTTTTTGAAATCATTCAATTCATATTTCCTTCGACTTTCAGGATCCATGAATAAATTGTATATTGTAATCCACAATTAAGCTTCAATTTAGGCAATTTACTGTAATCTTCCTTATTTAAAGTAACCCACTTTGATTATTCAAGTACTTCTCTTTCATTATTTGGATTAATTCTTAACCAAGGTTTCTGTTCAATCAAAGGAACAAGCAAAAAGAAAAAGTCATTTTCAACAATAATTTGGTGTAGTATATTAATAGGCAAACGCTTAATATGATCAGTTATGAATCTGATGATGCTTAAACACATCATTTGAATTTAGAATTCAACATTCTAAAATTGTTCATCTATTTCATCTTCTTTCGTTCTATTCTTATAATATTCAATGCTTTTTTTCTCAATTTTTTTTGCAGGTGGCCTAAATCTTTTTTACAATTCAGTACTTTTATAGTAAATCTGCCAATTTTCTAGAACAATAATCCACTATCTCAAGAAGATAACCTTCTGATGATTCAATTGAAGTTCTGTGAAATAAGCAAATTTGCAATAAATTACAGGCAATAGCTTCATGTTAAAGTACTGTGTAAGATCTAACTGATGGTAATTCAGTAAAATGAGATTTCAAATAAGGATACACATATTGCTTCCACATTTCAGTCATTATTAGATCATAAATTAATGGTTTGATTTTTCGAAGGTACAGAAGGCTTCCATAATGAATTCATCAGATCTAGTTATGGCATTTATGTGTGCTTAGAAATTGAGTTTTTATAAAATCTCATCTTATGCAAACCATCTAATTATTGAAATAGTATACTTTTTACATCCCAAGTCTGTAATTTCAAATATTTGTAGATTCTCTAAGTAATGCTCTGCTTCATAAGCAGTCAATATATCAGTCAATTAAATATTCATTATATTTTATGTATTTTTAATTGTAAAACTTATAGGAAAAAGAACAACAGAATTTCTAACAATCATAATAACTTAATATTATAATTATTTATTTATTTGAGCTTACTCAAATGGCTTCCAAATTAATTGATCGAAGATGTTCTTCTCCGAAATTAGAGAATAAGATAAGAAGCAAGACTCTTTAAAATGAAAAATACGAAGACTTAACCCGGGAATAAATTTTAGTAAAATCTATCAAAATTATTCGAAAACCTCTAATATCTAGAAGCTAGAATGATAAATTCCTGCTACATTGTATAAGCAATTAAATTATAAGAATTACTTAGCACCATCAAATATTTTGCCCAATTATTTCAATCAAAGTAATAACTAATTTATGATATTGCCGACGCTCTTCAATATAAGTTTGTTCATCAAAATGAAATAATCTTTAAGTAAGGTGACTAAGGTGATATGTTCTACATAGTGCTCTAAGGTATTATAATCTCTCAAACTCTCTAGGAACTGTTTCAATTTAAATAAATATTCCATAAGAGGATGTATTTGTGCCAAAAGAGGTGGCCACAATAACAGAAGGGGGTTCTTTTGGAGAATTGGCATTGTAAAGTAGTTAAGCAAGGACGGCCACAAGCATTTCAGTTACTGATTGTCATTTTGCTACAATTGATAAAACAACTTATAAGCAATTAATTGGAGATTATAATAAAAATCAGTTAGATTAAAAAATAGCGTTTCTTTCAAAATACCCTTGGTTTTAACAATGGTCATTGAGAGAAATGAAGATGTTAGCTTATGAACTGAATGAAAAACTATATGATTATGGAGACAAGATAATTTTGAAAAATCACATAGGGATGATCAATAATGGATAGGTTGAATTGAAAAGAGTGATAGAGAAGAGAGGGATTCAAGATCATCCAATGAAGATTTCAAAGTTGATGAAACATCAATTATCGGTTGAAATCTTGGATGAATAAAAAATAATAGGAGAATTAAACTTTTTGGATGAGGAAGGGAACTTAAAGTTTATGATCAATAAATATAATAAGCCATACGTGAAGAGTGCAGCAGAACCAGAAACCAAAGAATTTATTCAAGCAAGCTAAAAAAACAAAGGGATTTATGAAGCTGTCTGTTATTCGAATCATGTCAGTATCTATTTTCTAAAAGTAAGCACTATTGAAGATAGATTTTATGACTAATTAACTAGATAGTTGTTTTAAGTAATCAAATTATAAATATAGATCCTTTTTATAGATTGAAATTAAGAAGCTATTAAATGTACGAATCAAGAAGGCACACAATCTTCAACAAGAATATGACAAGCAATTTCAAGAGAGTTTAGAGGAACAACAAGTTAAGATGAGAATCTCTGGGTTTTAAAGTCGAAAGATTACTCCTGTCAAGATTGGGACCATCATTAGAAGTTAGAACAATGAGGAATGGGTCTAAGATAGTCAATATCAGAAGAAATTTGAGAAGAACCTCCCTCATGGTGTTTAGTATAGATACTCCAGAATCTATGACTTAGAAGAGAAATCATAATACATAAAAGTGTTAGAAGACAGATATAATAAATTGAAGACGGAGGAAAACGAAGCTTAGGACAATTTAAGAATGACTTTTACCTAGATGAATTGTAGTTATTACAGATTGAAAAGTCACTTTGAGAGATAAAAATTCAATAAGTTATTTTTTTAAGCATACTTAAAAAAAAAAAATGAATAAAAATGAAATAAATACATTTATTTAATTTATTTAATATGGCAACGAAAAGTGATGAAGCTGTTCAATATAATGGTGAAGATTTAAAATCATTTTATTTTCCAAACAAATTTGATCATCGATAAAGTGCTGTTCCTGGAAATCCATGTTATAACTTTAGATTTAGAATCTTTATTTTCTTTACTTATATTGTTGTTACTCAGCTCGGCGAAATCTTCGGTACTCCAAGTGATAATATTAATGGTGTATGGGATTGGGGACATCTTTTGACTACTCCAATAAATCAATTATATCAAGAACATAGATGGTATATAAAAATTAAATTATCTTAGGTTCTCTGCCATGATGCAAATATCCTCAGCACTAATTTTAGATTTTGCATTTTTTTATGTCTCACTTTATTGGGTTTTGTACGAGAGAAATTTTAGATTGTTTGCAGTTCTTATCCTATTCTATGCAATCAGAGCAGTTCACTTGAATATATTCAAATTGGAATATTCACCTAACTATTATTGGGAAGATCCATTGGTGCCAAGTTTAGTAGTTAAATACGGAAAATATTCAGATTTCTTTTATTCAGTACAAAGATTTCATTAATCTTAGGGACATGTTGGCTTTTTAACTATCTGTGCACTGGAAATGAGGAAAGTAGGAAAAAGGTACATGGCCTTGTTTTTTTTCATATGCTCGATCTTCCAAGCCTTCATTGTTATATCGTTTGCCATCCATTATACTATTGATGTAATTACTCAATTAAATCATAGGTACCAGGAGGATACATTTTTTCCCATTACTTCTTCAATATGGTATGCTATTGGGAAGCTAAAATTGATTTCGTCCTTAAAAGATTAGCAAATTGTTGCTCCAAAACAAATAAACCAATTAGTATTGCATACGAAAATGACACTGAAAAATAACAACCAACTGCAATTTGAACAATCATTATGTTTATATATTATATTAAAGGATAATTTCTCCCCCCCGAGGATTAATAATAAATAGAGATTGAAATTCCAAACCCATCTATTTAAATATTCTAATTAATAATTTATTTTATTAATTCCATAATATTATATTCATAATCTACAATATATTTTATATATTATTCTTAATTATAAAATATCCAATCAGATCAATTAAATAAATTTCAATAAATGAGCAAAAATTTAA
The DNA here is from genome assembly GCF_000165425.1 of Paramecium tetraurelia. Taxonomy (NCBI): domain Eukaryota; phylum Ciliophora; class Oligohymenophorea; order Peniculida; family Parameciidae; genus Paramecium; species Paramecium tetraurelia. Next base: position 203,955 of record NW_001799333.1, on the reverse strand, counting down.
AATCATAATTTAATGGTTCCTCTGTGCTTTTGACGTATGTCCCAACCATATATCACATTTAGTAATTATCCATCTGCCACGTGTTCAAGTAGCGAGATTATTTTTATTTTCCTATTTATAAATACTGATTTTATCTGATGAATCAAATATTTATATAAGAATTATCTTTATTGTTGTTATATAATAATAAATATGCAAGAAAGAAATACACATTATTGCTCGAACTGTCAAATCACAATACCAAATGATCAAGAGTACTAGGCTCATTATAGGTCTGATTTTCACAGATATAATATCAGAAGAAGACTGATGAATCTAGAGTCTGTTTCGTTTGAAATTTTTTAGAAAAGTATTATCTCTATTTCACAATAGAATTTCTTGAATCACAAAGTAATACTTCCTGTTCCTCAAGCCAAGCATAAACATATTCTTGTAATACTTGCAAGTATTAATCAACCTTCATTCTTTAGGAAAAGCTTTTTCTCCTCAGGTACCTATTCCCAACACTTGAATTCAGCCAAACATAAATAAGTGTTGAAGGACAATAGAAAAAATTCAGATTCCTTAGAAAAAAAATAAGTTTAAAATCTACCTGAGTAATGCTTATTCTGTGATGACACATTCGAAACAGTGGATGAATCTTACAATCATATGAACACTGATCATGGATTTTTCATTCGTGAAAAAGAATCTCTAGTTGACATGAAGGGTTTGATCTAATGTTTAAGGAACGTTATCGAGAAATAATTTTATTGCTTATCTTGTCCATCTATCTTCTCTTCATCAGAGGCAGCTAAATAACACATGCTAGACAAAGGTATATATGAAATCATTATCCCTTTAGGTCATTGCTTTATGCCCAATGAGCACTATGACGAACTGTGCCATTTTTATGATTTTACAGAAAAAATTAAGAAATTGCTACAACTTGATGAAATTCCTGAGTTGAATGAACTATCATTCGAAGAAATTCTTGAATTAGATTCCTTAAAATCAGATTCAAGGGTTTCTGAATTTGAAATCGTAGAATAAACTCCAGAATAATAAGCAAGAAGAGCATAATTAATGCATTACTTAGAAATCATTAATTAAAATAAAGCAAAGGTATTGCCAAATGGAGAATTGTAATTACCAAGTGGAAAAATGTAAATCCCTTTTTTTAATATAATAGTCTTGGACATAGATCCTTAAAACAATTTTATGATTAAAGTCATGTAGTACCGTTACCTTAAAAAAATAATCATTTGCCACTGTAATACTAAACTTAACAAGCTATTTAGAGTGCTGAAAAATGATTTATTTGAAAATAATTAATATAAAAAATGAGTTTGATCTGCTAAATTGTATATCATCAAAATCCTTATAAGGTAACTATTATATAACAAAAACACCTTAATAAAATGCATAAATAATATTGCTTATTTATACTGAAAAATACATTGATTTTGTTATTAGATTAAAGGCATCAAAAACTTTGAATTATAAAATTGAAATAAATAAAATAATTAATACAGACATTTAGATTTGAAATTGTGGGTTGAAAACCTTTAGTTTTGAATAATTGGGGTATGTAGAATTTAATTGTAAAATGGATTTATAATGTAATGTTGAAAAATTAAGAATTACTAATTAATCTTATATTCTTAAAATTCAATTCATCTATAGGAAGAAACAAGTAAATAAATAATATTCTTATATTAACTCATTTCTTTAAATAATCAAAATCAATCATAATAATTTACTCATTTGTGCTCAAATAACAATATTTTTCATAGTAATAGTTTGTTATATCTGTAAAATTAAATTTACATATTTCTTTATTTGCAATAAGAGCAAACCTATTTTTATTAAATGCTATTAATGGACTTAAATCTGTTTTAGAATATGAGAAAATAGTTGTTGGATTGAAACTCAATTCTAAGGTTTACTATTAGACTTAATTTTTCAAAATGATAATTGATTGTTAATTTGTTGAAGCTGCAATAACTAATTCATTATTCTGCATTACTGGAATGCAATCATAAACAAAAATAGGATTTTATTTATTTTAACTTAATTAATATCTATGTATTGATGTTTTATTTTTTAAGACATCAATGATTCCATTGTCTAACACTATTACTATAAATTAGTCAAATTCTGAATCAATTACTTTAATAGATGTACAAAATATTTCAGCTTAATATTCATAAAATTCTATATCAAGACTGTTGATGTTTCTGGCTTCTAATAAATTAGAGTTAATGGAAAAAAGAAGACCTTGATGTAAGCATAATCTACAGAAACTAAATATATTCAAATGGAACTAATTCAATCTTGAGAAATCTTCATTTATTACATGAATCCATCCTTCTTTTGTTTAAACGATTATTTTATCTGAGGTTGTATATATGTATTATGTTTCTTCGATTTCTAATTTATTGATCAATTTTTATGCATTTTTAGACATTTAGTAAAGGTATTTTAAATCTGCAATAATCCAATATTTTTTGAAAAGGGCAAAAGCTTTAATAGAGTCTAATCCAATATTAATTGCTATTACTAAAGGGTGTTGGTACAACAACTATTGCATCACTTTTGCTTTTCATATACAATTATTTATATAAACAAAATTTAATAATAAATGTCAATCATTATCCAATAATTCATAAATTTCTTTAGTTTATGAATTAGCTTATTGCTTTTCTTGATTGTCTTATTAAGATGAATAAATTGATGCATTATTTGATTAGCCATTTTGAATTTCAGAAATGTTGTTGATTATTTTACCTTTGAATAGTTTCTAAAGTTCTTTTTTTCTCTCTACTTCTTGATCCTCTAGGTCCTATAGTTTTTACAGATCTTAAAGAGTTGATTATTCAAAATTATTGATATTCTCAATATAATTATCACAACTAATTTATATCTCTTAAAATCTCTCTTCCAATTGTTGGATGTGTAATTAAAATCTTTTTGTATTTTGGAGATAAGTGGAATTGAGAATTTTTAATTCCTCTTGTAAAGATTGATTTTTCTCAACTTAGAGTTTCAATAGCTTTCTTAACTTCTCATTTTCCATTTGATACTCTCTTAAAAAGCCTTCAACTTCTGCTTAAATAAAGATTGGTTTTGATTAAGAAAGCGAATCTATTTACCTTTTTAACTCTATTACTTAAGCTTTTAATTTCTTATTTTCAGCAATCAATTTAAGAATAGTAGTATTAGTTTCTTCTACTGTCTTTTTTTCTATTTCAATAGGTTATTCATTATTTTTTGAATCATGAGGGGAGATAATTGAAACAGATTTCTTGGTTATGACTTGAGATTTTCTTTGAGTGTTAGTTGGGCTGAAATTGACTTGCTTTTCCTAATTATCCCTAGTAGAATAATTGGTCTAAATACCCCAAATCTATTGCATAGAGTTTTTCGAATTTCCATTAGATATGTAATTTAGTAGTCTCATTTATTTGTAATATATCATCTATCTCTATTTTAGACATTTGATTATACATTTTAATTTAGAGTTTAGGTATTTACTTAAATTAATTTTGTACTCTTTAAGTATATCTTCATTAACTCTAAAAATGATTGATGTGCTCTTTTCTTCTAACACCCTGTTTTAATCTAAAATGAGATTTGATTATGTGCATAATGGCTTATTAAAGGCATCATTTGTTAAGGGGATGTTGATTACATTGTTATCTAAGTATGAATTGAAATAAACCTATTTTCCATTGGAGCTAATAAAGTTGTGAACCATCAGATTCAAGTTGTTGTAAGGACAAGGCGATGGAGTATTGAATAAGCTTTATATTCATAAACAATAGTTTTTATATTTTATTATTATTAGTATTATTAATTGCAGTATTGGGATTCTTATTGAGCAATTAACATGTGCAAAATTAAAAATTTATATTCATAATATATAATAGACAATCAGGAAAATGTGGCTGGGATAGAAAATTAAAAATGCTGCGGGAACAGTAAAAAATGTCACTTCGAATCTCTTGTAAGAAAAGCAAACAGATTCTGATAAGAAATAGGAATAGACATAAACTTAAACCTAAAAATAATAGGATGTAAATCTTTTAGAATTGGATGATCAAATTACATAAGAAATGACTATTGCAGAGTTGATTTAAAAATTCTAATAGAATGATTGCGTGTGTTTGTAATAACAATTCGAGTCATGGAAGAATTAGGAAAATTAATATTAACTATTGAAAAGCAAAATCCTGGGAATCAGAGCCGACTTCAACCAATAGTTGGAGCAATACTCACAGGATTTGTGGGACGGTGCATAAATTGTGGAGAGATAAAAAATTGAATTCATCTTAAAAGTATTAGATTAATTACAAATTTCAAATGAGTTTCAATAGATCATCACATGGAATTAGTTTAATGAGAAATTAAACAAATTGTCAGCTGACATCAAATAGCTAAGTCAAATCAAATATGCACCTTTGGTTAAAGAAAATAAACAATTGAAGGCCAAATTATCATCATAAAATCAAGATTAGAAAGTTCTAGAATTGTAAAAAATTATTGAAACCCTGAAGGAAGAGAAAGAATATTCAAAGAAACAATTCCAAGGAGATTATAATCAACTAGAAATTCAATTTCAAGAGCAAATTTAAAGATTAAATCAAGAAATGGTTTCCCAAAGAGATTTATTTGCTTTAGAAAAGTAATAATTGAATAGAGATATTGACGAATACATCCAGTAGATCAATTCGATGCAAAACAACAAATAGAAATAGTCTGCTTTATTAAATATTGTAAAATAAATTAAAGATTTAAAAACAAATTAAATTGATATTGAAGACTTGAGAAATCAATTCTAAAACATTTAAAGTTTAATAGAAACACAACTAATTAACTTTATCCAAAACTAAAAATAGTAAGACAATCAAAAAATTGAATAGTAAGAATATGAAGATGAATTAACCGATGAAGACATGAAATCAGTCTAACAATTAATTAGAATTTATAATAGAAAATAATCTGAATCAGGAGATAAAGATATCATCTAAAATAAATAAGAATTGTTACCTAGACTATTAAAATACATCTAACATTTACAAAACGAATTAGAAGTATTAAGGGAACAGCCAACCTGGTCTTATTAATAAAATCATACTTCTAGTGAATAAAATTAAGATGTAATTACTTTGGAGTTGTAGTAATAATTGAACTAAACAAGCAATGAATTATACAAGGTTTAAGCTGAATTTGCAGAATCTAAGGCATAAATAGAAGCCTTAAATATACAAATAGAAGATTTGACCAATTAAAATCTAGAAAAGTCAGCTAAAAATGATGAAATACAAAAGTAACTTTAGGAGAATTAAAACAAAGGCAATTAAGATGAGAAAGCATTTCAAAATTAAGAAACATAAACAGTATAACTAATTGAAGACGAGTCTTAAATTAAATAAATTGAAGATTAATAGGATGAAAAAGAACTTAAAATCAATTCACCTCCATAAGAAACTCAAGTAAATGATGATGGCCAATAGAATAATCTCATTCAAGAAGTAATCAAAACTGATAATGATGATGAAAAATAATTTAATTAAAATGATCAATCCATATAGACAGCAATCGAATAATGCGATCAAACAACTTAAATTCTGTTAGAAACAGAAAATCAAAAGAATTAAATCTCACAAGTAGTTGAAACAACCACCTAATTTACTTAGCATGAAATTAGCCAAGAGAATTAAGACACTTAAATTAATGTATAAACAGACGATAAAAAGATATAAGTAATAACTGAATAAGGAACCTAAGAAACCTAAGCATAAATCGATACAGATCATCAGACTACTCAATATACAGCAGCCTAAGAAGATTAAAATACATAAACTTAATCAGAAATTGATGATGAAAAATAAATCAATTTGAATGATTAATAATAATAAACTAATATAGATTAGAGTGATTAAAATACTCAAATTTAAATAAATACTGAAAATTAGGAGACTTAAATTAACAATCAAGTAGAAACAAACACATAATTTACCTAGCATGAACTTAATCATCAAAATTAAGATACTCAAATAACCGTAGAGACGGGAGAAAAAAGAATTTAAACTATTAATCAATAGGAGACTTAAGAGATTTAAGTTTAAATAGAAACAGAAGATTAGAATACATAATATGTTACATCATAGGAAAATTAAAACACTTAAACAATTGAACAATAAAATATTATTGAAACAGCTGATCAGAATACCTAAATGTCATTTGATGAGAATGATGAAATCAAAAAATAATTAATCTAAGAAGATTAAGAAATTCAAACTGTTGAATGCTCCTAAGATTAAGATGAGAGTAACCAAAAGAATCAAGCATTCATTTTGGAATAATTAAATTAGGAGATTGAGAAACTAAAGGATTAAATTAATCAATAGTAATAAGCAGCTTAAATGGAGAATGAAAAAAGGTTAGATTAAATGCGTGAAATTGAAAATTTACATTAATAGGTTTAATTTATATCTGAATAAAAAGATCAATAATCATAGTTATTGAATAACTTGTTAATGTAAATAGACAAATAATAAGGAGAGGATTCCTCCTAGTGTAATTAAAGTAATATGCTAATTGAGGATTTATAAGCATAATTATATGAGTAATTAGTTAGGGTTGAAGATTAAAAAAAGGATATTATTACTTATTAAGATCATTTACTTCAGAAGGATACATAAAATAAATAAATTGAATAAAAAGTAGAATTATTACTTTCATAAGTGGAGGATATTATGCAAAAATTCCAAGAATAGATGAGTATCAATTAAGAATTAAAGTAGTAAAACAATTAATAAAATTAAATAATCACAGAATTTTAAGAGAAAAATTAAAGTTTATAAAATGATATTGAAATTTTATAATCAAAATTATCTAATTTATCAAATGACAAATAAGATATTGATTAGATTATTTCTGAAAATTAAGAATTAAAATTCAAAAATCAATAAATTTTATCTCAAGTGGAAGAGTTCGAAAACAAATTTAATGAGTCAGAGAAGTTATAATCAGATTATGAATATCTCGAATAAATATTCGCATAATCTTAGATAAAAATTAAAGAATTATAAAATTTATTTGCAGAATCCCAAGAATTATCAGAAAACACCCAGACAGAAAATAAATCATAAATGTTTAATAAATCAACTTCTATGAATGAATAAGATGGATTCAAATTGAAATTAGATCAATAAGAATTGTAATAAGAAGAAATAGAATAAGTTTAAAATAATGATGAACTCCAAAAATCAGTTTAAGAAGAATAAAACGAAATAATTGAGTAGAGAGACAATACTGAAGATAATGAAAAATAAATAGAAGTTGATCTTACAAGCTCTAATATTACAAATGAGACAGAGATAAAGAAAGTAAATATAACTAATAAATCTGACGAATTTATAGATCTGTCTCAGAAATAAAAGGAAGGAGAGATTGAAAATGTATAATTTAAATCAGAAACTGACGAATAATAAAATTTCCAAGATTAATAAGAGTAATAGAGTGAAATCGATAATAATAAAATAACCAACTTATAGAATACACTATTAAATTCGACACATTAAATGATCGAATAGAAAATAGAAGAAATCTAATAATTGTAAGATTTAATCTAAAAAAATAAATAAAGCGAGTAAGAACTTAGAGAGATACTACAAGAAAAGGAGGCAAGAAATTAGAACTTGGAATTGCAATTGGATGACTTAAAATCACAATTGAGCCTAAATCAATTAAAAGAAGAAGAATTAAGTTAATAGATTAATTCATTACTTAAATAAAATTAAGATTAGGAACACAATTTGAGTGATTTTTAAAATTCGAAATCATAAGAAATAAATGATTTGAATTTATAAATCTAGAATTTGGTTGAAGCTTTGAAAAATTCTGAATCCTAATTGACAAAATAATAATAATCTGAATGTTTACAAACTGGCTATGAGGAAGAGTTAAAACAACTTAAGGATCTTGTTTAGTAAAATGAAGAAAAAAACCATCAACATTAGACTGCATTATAAGAGGCTTAACTAGAATTACAAACCACTAGCTTAGAACTTGAAAATAGCTTTAAGAAAATCTCATAACTTGAATCTACAATAGAAAATAATTAAGAGGAGAAAAATTAATTGGAGAATAGTATAAAAGAGTTATCTGAAAAAGACAAGCTTCTATAGATTTAAATTGAGCAATACGAAAAATAATCTTAAAATTACACTTAATAAATAGAATAACTTTAGTCAACGCTAAATTAACTTTAAAATGAATATCAATAATTAACCTCTGAGCTCAATGAAGAATAACTGAAAAATCAAAAGATAATTGAAATCAACAAAGAAAATGAGGTCAAGGTTTAGCTAATTTAATAAGATTATTAACATATATCTTAAACCTTAGTTAAATTAGAATAGCAATCATCTGAAGAGATCGATGGATTGAATGAGCAATTATCATAGAAGGAGAAGGAAATCTTAAATCTAAAATAAGAAATTTAAGTTTTGTAAAAACAAGTAGATGAACTGAACTTAAATAATGATGAAATTAAAAGAAACTAAGAAATTTTAAGAGAATAGGACGGTAAATTAAAGTAAGAGAAAGAAGAGTTGCAATCCTTGTTATAGAAAGAAGAATAAGAGAACTAAAGTAATGCAGATATGATCGTTGAATTAGAAAGTAAGTTTGAGAAGGCTGTATATTAAAGGAACGAGATGGAGAAAGAGTATTTACAAATTAAGGATAAAATTTCTCATTTAGAAAAAAACTATATATAGAAAAATGAGCAATATATCGCTTTGTATGAAGAATCTAACAATTTGAATGATTAAGTCAAAGGGAAATAGCATCAAATCTAGATTTTACAAAAGTAGAATGAAGATCAAAATGCATTTATAAAGTAAATAGAAATTGCACTAACAGAGATCTATTCAAATCTATCCTAAGAATCAATTTAAAGCTTGGATGTTAACTCTTTAGATAAAATTAAGTCTAATATTTTAAATAATATCAATCAAATTAGAGAGTCATTTAAAAAAGAAATTGAAAACCTGACCTAGTAACTTAAGTAGTCGTAAAAGGCATGCCAAGAGGCTAAACAATAATTAGGGGATTATTAGTAGAAATTAATTTTATGCGGCACAGAGTATTCAAAGAAGGAATAGTAGATCAATTAAGAATTGTAGTAGACTTAGACAAAGTTCAATGAGCAAGTTGAAAAGGCTAACCAAATATTCAATTAATTGTAAAAGGTTGAATAAAAGAAGAAGGATTTAGAAAAATAGGTATAAGATTCAGACAAAATCAGAAAGGATTAATTGGAAGAGATAAAATCGAAATAGAGTGAAATAGAGAATTTGAAAAACTCAATTAATAAAAAACAAAGTGAAGTAATTTTTATTAGAAATATTATAGATTAATACTTTATAGACTTAATTATCTAGTTAATAATAGGATATACAAAAATTAAATGAATAAAATAAAGTAATTGTAAATAAGAATTGCGAAATTCAATAATTAACAAAAAAAATATAGTCATATGAGGAGACTATAGAGACATTGAATTAGAGCATTATAAACTTTTAATTTGTTAATGAAACTGCTTAGTAAAAGTTTGATATCAAAGAGGAAGAATATGAAAACAAGATTAAGGAATATAAGGAAAATATCAATTAATTAAATAAGCAATTGGCAGAAAGACAGTTAGATGAAGGAGTCTAGGTTTAAATTCAAGAGTTGTCTCAAAAGATAAGAAAGAAAGAAGAAATAATAGTGTAATTGTAGCATGAAAAGGAATAAATTCTTGAGAATTGTAATAAGAAATTTTAGATGATTTCTCAGAGTTAATAAAATTTAATTGATAAAAGAATAATAAAGGAGGCATTATTGAATTATTTTGATAACAGGGCACCTTAAAAAATTAGACAATCTATCCTACAATAATTGTGTTGCATTTTGACAATGACAGAATAAGAGGCAGCAAAAATAGGTATTACTCTTATTTATTTTAAGGTATTCAAATACAAAAGTTAAATTAATAAGATATTCAATAAAAACAAGAGTAATAACAATAATCATTAAAGGACAATTTGTTAAGTTTTTTATTAAATGATTGATAAAAATTTATTTATTATTATATTAGCAAAGTTGTATAATTAATATCTATATAATTATTGATTTTAAAGAATTATAAATTATATTTTGAATAATAAATAATCATAAATTTTTATAGGCTTAGTTTGTAATTTTTGACTTAGTCATTCCCGAAGGTGCTTTTTGAGTCAAGTCCAATTAGGTGTTCGTTGGTAATAAAATATTGGCCGTTTAAAGAGCCTAATAGGTAGGTTACACTTGTTATGTAGTTGTCTGTTAAGGCTAATACTATTAGGGAATTTAGGTTGTTGTCATATTAATATATGAGGGTGTTGCATGACTAATGACTATTTCTTTGGGACCTTTGGATTTGTTAGTTTTTTTTTTTTTCTGTGATTCATATTGTTCAGTTATCTTATATTTTGGTTTAGGAGATTCTTAGACTTTTGATTTTCTCCTTTTTTCTTTAGAGACACTAGTCTTCATTTAATAGGCATCATTTTCAATATCTGGATAATAGTCGAATTATTATTATTGTCTTCCTCTATTTCTTCGTTGCCAATATGCATCATCATACTCTTCTGGATACTCGTTCTCTCTAATCAAGCTATCTCTAAATACAGGTTCCCTGATAACAATGGGATCCCTATAAACAACTTATTCCATAGGTGGATATGGGTCATAATATCTGGGGGGAGGTGGAATATCATAAACAGGCATAGGTTCTACTACTCTTGGGGGAGGAAGGATTTCTGGTTCTAAAGGAGGACGATTGAAAAAAGCATATCTCTCTAACACCCACAAAAATCTTGGTAAAAATGTTGGATCGACAAATAATTGAGGAATATCCACTCCGTATTGTCTATATTGTGGTGTAAATGTCTCAAGTAATTTGATTATTTTGTCTGCTTCATTCAAGATGGTATCATTCTTCTTTCTTAATTCTTCTTCGCAGTATTCAATTACTTTTTCAATGGATGCTACTGGATTATTTATGGACTCTAAATCTTTGATGTTTTATTCCCATCTTAATTTTAAGTCTTTTATGGCAGGTTTAACATTTAGATCAGGTAATGGCTCTTCAATCTAAGTTAAAAGATAAGTCTTCAAAGTATCAAAATAGTTATTGACAATCGCTATGACCTGATCTCTTGCAGATTCTATCAATTTGATTGGATTTGTTTATAATGATTGTTTACCAACTAATTTATCGGTTGTAGTCCTTTCTGATAATTATTGAATTTTATTGATTTGATCACACATTTCATTACAATCTGCTGCTAAATTTTAATAGATTTCTGAAAGTATGGTTTCAAAAGGTACAATATTACCTAGAGAGTATATGATAATAAAGTACTTTAAGATTGAGTATGGTATTAATTCAAATGCTACTAAACACACTTATCACATAAAGGCATTAAACATTCAGGCTGTCTGCAAAAGTACTTAATGTAATTATTTGGATTGTCTTAATGGTAATAACATTGGATTCTAGGCATATTATTAGAATCAAATCGATAATGTGGTTAAATTTTCTGAATTGATATTGTCGGTTCATAGATGGAAGCCTAAGGGAGTTGAGGTATTGATGTATTCATATTTAATATTTATTATTTCAGTTAATTTAAAACAGTTAGAAATAAAAATTCAATATTCTAAATCCTCATCATTAGATTATAAACCATATTCGTTTTTCTCTGATAATTTATCTTATGCCATAATAATATCAATAGGTTATTCCTCTTCCCTTTCTGACTGCTCATTTTGAGTCATTCTGTCTCTTTGCTCCTCATAACCAATTTATGGTTCCTCCTCCTTTTCTTATTCTTCATATTCTTATTCATAATTGATATATTAATTCAACAATTCCATTAGATCGTTTAATTTATTATGATTAATTAATATCTTAGGTGCATTTATGCTTTGAAAATTTATTTATTTTAGTTCATCAAAGGTTTGTTCAAGATATTGCAAGTATCGATTATTCAGTTTTTCTACGTCTCCTTAATAAAACAGAATTAATTAAGTGACTGAGTTTTCACTCTTGAGATTTTCTAATTCGGATCTAAGTTGATCTACTCTTTTGGAACATACAATCAATCGATCCTAAGCAGAATATAGCTTACTAACTTCAGGAGAAATTGAAAATAAATATGATTTTAGATTGCTAAAATAACTTCTTATTAAATCGGTAATTTAAGTTTCTGAAGACTAAATTAAACTCATCCAATTTTATGGACATTAAAAATTAATGATTCTGTCTATATGATTATTCAATTATCCAATTTGATCTAAAAAATATGCTAAATTATCCGACATTTTCTTGGTAACTTCAGCCAAGCATTTCTCATATGAAACCACTTCTTTAGTATCATTTGATTCCTGATGTGCCTCCTCAATATGAATATCTAAGCAAATTTTGCATAATGGCTAGAGACAATCAGGTTTCTTGCAGAAATATTTAAGTTTTTCATTTGGATGATAATAGCATTAAATTTCCTTATAAGTATTAATTTATTTTTAAGGTTATTATTTTGTGTTTCCCTTGTTTTGGTCACCTTTAGTTTTCATTAAAATATTATAAAATTATTTATTTTATTTTATTATTAATTCAGTTGAATATGAATTAGACATGTAATTATAATATTATGATTTATTGGGTTTTACATCCTAAAGGGGCTATAGACATTTATAGATTAATATAATGAACTAAAAGAATTTGATATCAAATTGCAGTTTTATGAAAATTATTATAATGACAATGGTTTTTAATAATTAATACATTGAAAGAATATTAGGAAAACAGAAGACATAAAAAATCTAAAACTAGAGAATTCGGTTTAATGAATTAAATATTTGTATGAATAAACTTATCTTCTAATTTCTAAAACAATAAATTCTCTATACGTCAAAATTTAGCTCTATTATATAGTTGTTTTCCAAATTAATTATGAACTTCTGGTTCAGCCAAATCTAATGGGTTAGGATAAAAGGAAGGCAAAACTTAATTCTATTCTAACATCCTTAATACTATCATTGTTCACAATAAAAAATAATGATACCTAAATATCCTTAATTCTTCAGGTATTTAATTTAATCTTAGTCTTTCTCATCTTTGCATTCTCTAAAAATCCATTATGCCTCCTTTAACTTTTGCATTCTTTCTAATCTTCTTTCATAAGTAATTGAGATTTATTTTAAAATTCTCCTATATAAATAAATAACTTCATTTGATTATTCAGATTGGTAGATTTCCATGATGGCCGTTGTCTGGGGCAACAGTCCAAGTCTTTTACGAATAAAATTCATAATTTTAATTATTTAAAATTAATATAAAAAAATAGTTTCTTATAGATGGTAAAGAAGTAAACAATTTCATAAAGATTATAGTACAGAATAGAATATATTTAAAACTTCTTTTGGAAATATATTATATCTATTTTATTTATATAAATAAAAGGTTTCCTTACAAATAGGTTGCAATGATTAAATAGGTTTAATAATAGATAAATAGCATTATGAATTTAAAGATATAAACTATATTGATAAGTTGGTTATAATTTATTGTAAATGATTTTGTTGATTTAAGTTCTTATCTAAGTGCAGATTTAGTTAAATGAATATTATATATTAAATATAATAATAAAAACAAAAAACTTTGAATTCATAAATTGTATTATAAAAAAGGTTTACTTTAAAATTAACATCGAAAATTGGCATAAGCTTATCTTAACTTTTTGCTTTAATTTATGATAATGCATCATTCTCTTCTGATTATTTACATGATGAATTTCCCTATTCGAACTATAGTTTCCTATAAAAGTAGACATATGATATTTTCTTTTTTGTTGAAAGAATTTTTCTAAATTATTTTTAGAATAATGAGTAACAATAGAAGGAAATTAGCTTTTCTCTCTTTATTCTGATGTCTGTATGGCGGGAATATGAGTTGTTAATGATTAAGATATTCCTTCAATGGTTTGCAATTTCTTAATTCTAATTCTACTCACAGATTCAACAATTTCAATATTATAGTATTTATGTAAAATTAAGTTAGCCCAACTTGATCTGTATGGATTCTCTATCTATATTATATTACATGTAATAACATTTTTGGGCTAAAGTAAGTGTTCCAAGCCTTTCTCACTTTCTATAAATATTAAAATTTGATTGATCCAAAAAAGGCTGATCAGAGAATTCTAAAAAATTGATTGGTTTAGATTATTTTGCAATATACTGACTACTCTAAATAAAGATGCTTGACTGTTGCATTATGTTTATTTATAAAAAATTATATATTGACCTTTTGATTGAAGGGATTTAAAGATTTAATAAATCTAATCTTAAAAACTCATTTCCAATTTAGTTAAGAAAAAAGGATTTATAAAATTAAGCTATGACGCATTTCTATATATGTTATAAATCGTTAAGGTTTCAGGAAGAATGTCTAATTCAGGTATGATTAAAATTAGGCTAGAGAAATGCATTACAATTAATGAATTTCTAAGTTCATTGTAAAATCAGCATATTTTAATTTTGATACGGGGTTAATATCATTCTAATTATGAATTAAACTATAGACCAAAAAGATTTCATTTCAATTTTTATAGTTGTAACTCATTCTTAAGAGAAGGATTTTAGAAAGTATTAATAATAATTCAGAATTCAGTAGACTCTTATTTCTTTATAGAAATGAAATAAAAAACTAGATTATAAATATCAAAATTTTATGTAATTTTTCTAAATCCCTAGAATGTAGAAAGAATAAAGTAAACGAAATTCAGAATAATTAGATGTGTTCGAACTTAAGGAATTAGGCTAATAGGATGGAGAGGGTTAGCTCACTGAGTTGACTTAGAAGGCCTAAGCAAGAATACAACATTTTGAAAAGGTCTGCCATGATTTAAATGAGAAAGTATTAATATGATCGCTAACAAGATTATTCATTGTGGATCTTAAAAAGAAATGGATCATATGTATTTGATTGAAAATGATTTTTACATAGATAAAAGTTTGTCAAAGAAGCCTAAAATGATTTAGATTAAATGGAAAAAATAATCTAAAATATGGGATCTATTCAATTATAATAAAAATCATAGATTGTATATTAATTTATAATTGCTATTAGTCACAAAAGCAACAAACCTAATAGAAATTGATTAAAGTATTTTAAAATTCAAAGGAAAATTTTAAAAAAATAAAAAACTTAATTGATTAGTTAGACCGAAGTCATCAAAAAAGTTAAGCATAGGCAAAACAACCCATTAAGGATCGTCATGGTGATAATTAAATAAATGTGTAATTGTTGGATGATGAGTTTGACTACGGATATGATGAAAAATTTATATAAAGCAGAAATAAATAGATAATGGAAATAGCATAGTATCCTTAATATATATGTTAGAATTATCCAATAACTTAATGAAATGATGTAAGAGGGAGCTAGAATGATAAAAGAGCAAGGAGAGAAAATTTAAATCATAAGCAATGGTATCAAGGAGGCTGGGATTAAAACGGAAAAAGCAGGTGAGGAAATGAAAAAGGCAGCCAAAGCTTAATAAGGAAGTAATGATAGAATGTAACATTGTTCATGAGTTTAGATTATACTTTTGTGGCATAATTACTTTGCTAGTTGTGATTATAGTATTGATGTATAGCGCTAGTTCTAGAACTTATCCTGATACTAATCAATAATAATCATAAAATTGATTTTTCATCATTATATTTTTCACAATTAATGAAATTGAAGCAATATTTTCCTTATAGCAGTTTATCCAAATCTAGTTGAAAGACATGCAATATTAGATCTGATAGATTTTGGAGATATGAGAGGAAATCGATCTTGAATAATAAGATTACTTCTTTCAAAATGATATGGTTGCTATCGATAAATATGCGGATCCATAATTTATTGATAACACTAGACCAGCATAAATGAGATATTAGCAATACTCAATATTATAAAATTGGAACATTAAAAATAAAGGAAGAATAGATAAAAAAAGGCAATTTAGTTTTATGATATTGATTTTTTAACCTTTATTTTTATTCATAACGTTGTAAAGACCTCTTCGTATTTATATTTCTTAAATAAACTTAAAATTGGTTTGAACTTTTCATCCTTATAAGACTATAGCAATTCATATAGCACTGATTGTGAATTATCGATCACCACTCCCTATTAAGCTAATCGCTAGTAAGATGTTGATCTATATAGTGGTTTGTTGCTTGAGGTTCCGTCTGTTAATATGTGAACTTGATAACCTAGAGTATATCTTCATTGCACTACCATTTCTAACTAAATCCAAACAAGTTTATTAAACACAAACATGTGCTTCCCAGCCATATATGACAACTTAATTCTTGTCAGGATACTAGGATAGAACCTTCTTTCCATCATCATTGTACATTGAAAATGTGTGTTTTTCATAATAATGACTATTTGGAGGAATAGTTGCTTTTACTTCAGGAATTGTTGATCCAAAAGCCTTGACGTTTTATTCAGTATAAACCACTGGGATATTTAGTATACCTGCTGCCTATATTTTATAAACAAAAATATACTTCATTCATTAATTGAGCACATTATATTGTTTAACCTGGATTGTACATATGTTTAGGATTGTTGAAGACAGCCTATATATCACAATTGAAAAAGAGCACTCTATTTCGTAACAATTAAGCAATCTTCATTATTAATTTATGATATTTATAATATAATAATAAATTCATCATAAACTTGGAAATATGTTTTAAAACTAATATTTTTTTACTAATTTTAAAACCTCTCTAAATTTCTCATTTTAAGAGGTTTACATTAATGTATACATTACAGATTGAGAAGTCTCTAAATATACATTACATTATTTTAATCTTTCATACGCAGTTGATCTAAATAATGGCTTACTACTTGAAGTACCATCAGTCAATACATAAACTTAGTAGCCTAACTTTATAAGATCCAAGCATGTTTGTTAAACACAAATATGGGTTTCTAATCCGTAAATCACAACCTGATTTCTATTTGGATACTGTTTTAATATTTCTAATCCTTTATCAGACAGCATCGTGAAAGTAAACTTCTCGTAAAAATGAGTGTTTTATGTGAATGTGTTCTTTAATTATTGAACTGTGCTTCCAAAAACCTTAGGGTTTTATTCTGAGACAATTATGGGTATGTCATAAACTTTAGCGAATTCATTCATCAAACATGCACATTCTATAACCTACAAACAATTATAATTCTTTTAATTGGCTTCATTATTAAAAACATCCTAAATATCACAACAGAAGAACAAAACCTTCTCTTTGTCTAAGGTATTCATTAAAATATTTTATTATCAAATTATTATATTATAATCTTAATCTTATATAATATTCAATTAATTTAAGAAATATCAATGCAATCATCATAATATAAATAAGAATTTAAAGGGAACTCTGTCTAAATTAAAGTTAAAATTATAATTTCACATTTATAAAAAATAGATATGAAGAGTGATAGAATTTTGATCAAATTTAATGATATATTCTCATTGTTATATTTAATTACTTTTTATTATTTCATATTATTCTTGTATATTTTAGATTTCTTCCCATTTTTTTTTTTCAAAATGTAGCATTTATTATAGTGATTCTTCTGTAAAATCTATCATTCTTAGATTATTTATTTAATTGTTATAATGTTAAACTATTCTATAGATTTTTTCATCTCTTTAGTTATCTAACTCCAGCAATGCATCTTCATATAGTGTTTCTTGATAATCCTCTGTATCAGCTAAAGACTGAGACTCACTCATAGGATTGCTTGACATATAGACACCACAACTAGATGATTTTGCAATAGGTTTTTTGAAATTTCTTTTTTGAATTCTTTCTTTTATTTTCTAACTTTATAAATCTAAGTCATTTTTAAAAAGATCAGATAATTTTTTTTATTCCTCCTTTGAATTTTAGATGAATTGTTAAACCTATTTTCTTTTTCGTTTAATCTCACTATCTTCATCAGGATCTGTTTTGCAACGATCAGAAAACTGAGACATTAATTAATTTAATTATATAATACATCACCCAAACATCTTTAATACTATTTATCCCGATTGCTAAGGCTGCTTTTGTTTAGTTTCTCTCTATTGCTTTTCTTAACTATTGTTTTAAATGTATAACATACATCTCCCTTTAAATATCATCCTATATTAATTAGACTTTTTCAGATAAGTCATCTGGTAAATTTAATTAGTTCATCTAAGTATTCAACAATATGATTTTCAGATTTTATTTTGAAGCATCAATGATAGACGCATCCAAGTTTTCCTCTGTGAAAAGATCCATAATCCTGAAAGTACTCAGAAATATTTGTTATTTTTAATTGCTCAATAAATAACTGAGCAATAAAAACTTCCCTATTAATATATATGAATTAGATTCCTTATTTGAGATTTTTCGATATATTGCAGGAAGCAAACAGTTTAATATTGGTTATATATTCTATTTAATTTGTTTGATTAACGCCAAGGCAATCGATACCAGATTTGTAAAATGCACTATTTTAATAATAAGAAAATAGCTTACAATCTATTAATTATTAATATCCCTAACTATCTTAATGATTGTTGATTAAACCATCTAAATTTAATAATATGTAATAATCTTCCTATCTCATTTTTTAGGCACCAGATATCGCTTATAAAATAGTCTAAATATAACCGTTATATTTTAAACTATATATTTTATCCTTATAAAATTAAATTAATTGTGTGCATCTCATGAATTCATATGCTTAGGTGAGTAGAAAGTCCCAAAATATAGTATTGATTTAATCTGAAGCCTAGGGATTTTGTTAAGTTATTTTTAACAAAGATGCTAAACAATTTAATTTTAGGTTCTAATCTACTGTTAATTAATAGATTTGAATCAAAGGGTCAAGGATTAATTATAAGTCAATTTAATGATGAATAAGGGTTTAATAAAATTGATAACAAATAACTAAAGAATAAGGCGCTTCTGCAGAGATTATAGGTAATAAGTTTTGAACTCCATTAATCAGTAATTGATTATGAGGATTCTTGTTGATAACTTCAGTTAATAATTGGATTCCCTTTATTCTATAAGTTCTACATTATAATATTCTTTCTTTTGTAAGATTTTCTATGGTTTTTTTGAACATATTCTCATTTTGTTCAAATGCTCCCTAAAAATGATGAATAATCTTACATACTATGTAACAATGTAGCCAATTAAAGTAAAGTGGATAGGCTTATCAAGGTTTGATATTCTCAGTAGTTTTGGCAACGATTGATGGAGAAAGCCTTGATCAAAGCTATATTTTTTTCCATTATAGACAAAATTATAAGACTGACATTCCCTTACATGAGATCTAGGCGTACATAGAATCACAAATATATCCTCCAGTAATTCTTCGACATAGCATTTCAACTACTCTACAAGAGTTTAATCAAAATGGTTTGGTAATTTTCTATAGATACTTCCTAATGAAACAATTCTTTATATTAGGATATTGAGTTATGACTTTTCG
This sequence comes from Paramecium tetraurelia, assembly GCF_000165425.1. Taxonomy (NCBI): domain Eukaryota; phylum Ciliophora; class Oligohymenophorea; order Peniculida; family Parameciidae; genus Paramecium; species Paramecium tetraurelia. The sequence goes on along the minus strand of NW_001799333.1, from coordinate 184,334 downwards.
CTAAAAAATTAGCTAGGAACCAGTTTCTTTCTGCCTTCATTTAACAATGGTTTAGATAATAATTAAATTAATTTAGTAGCCAAAAATTCATCTTTTACAATTTTAGCAAATTTACTAATAAGCTTCATGTTAGTTAGGTTTACAGAAGGAGAATTTTAATTTTCTCTTCTAATTGTATCACATAGTATTGAATCTATTTGAGCTGCAAAAATTAATAGGTCCTTTTCCTTGTAAAAAAAGTGTTGGAACATATCAAATGATATTTCCTTTGCTTCCTCATAGATGGAAGTTGTAATTTTGAATAGAAAATCAAATACCTGATCTGATGTATCACATTATTTAAATAGCTTTTACAATCTTTTTAAAAGGAAGATTCTTGTTTTAATGTGGATGGGTATTCTTTCTTATTGTTCAGGTATCACTTCATCTAAAATATAAGGCTATAGAAGTTGAAGTAACTCTGCAATAGGTTGATTATAAATTTTAATGAAAATATTTTTCATTAAATTTCGAAGATCCATTTATTCTTAGGTCGAATGAACTCGCTAATTCGAAAATAAATTATTTAGAACAAATAAAATAGGCTATACTAAAGAAGGCATAGTGTATTTATCAGTTAGTTAGTCTATAAAAACTGCAATTTTAAGAGATGGCTTTTTTAATAATAAATTAACAGCTTTTGTCACAGTTTATTCTGTGTCCTATTCTAATGCAAAGTCTAGTTATAAAATTTAGAATTATTTTGACTACAGTCTGCATCTACATTCTTGATAGATGATATTAAAGTAATTATCCTTAATACCACCATTTCGAACATAATTCAAAATAATTTCAGACAGAATTTTAAATTAACATATTTAGATAGGTTTATCACTTTAACTTATTGCAAATACAAGGAACACCCAAACGTTTTTGAGTAAACTTGGATCAATCTACTAAAAGAGTTGAATAACTTTGGCAACATCAGTTGTCATTTATGACAATACTTTCATCAGAAGATTTTGCACTTATAATTAAACTCCAGTAAGCTTCTTTTTCAGAATCTCTAAAACTAAATAGGTGAAATTAGCTTGTGACTTTTATGATAACAACTAGTTTAATTATTCTGCTTGGTCAACATCTTTAATTTATAACATTGAACAATAAAGGTAGGCGCATAATTATTGGATTTAATTATCAACACATTAACACAAATTAATAACTTAAAATATTTGTTCATTGAATTCTTGAGATACAAGTGAATTCGCCTAATAAATTTTAAGTGCAATTTAATAAAGACAAAATAAATAACATTATTGTTTAGATTACTTCTATTAGACATCTTTTATATTCACAACTTGTGTTTGTAGTGTACCATTTACATATCTGATGAAATTGATTTTATTTTTGAGGGTAAACGATTATGAAGAAATGATATGACCTAAAAATTTGCTAGCTGCCAAGACTAACTAAAATTCTGATCTAGGAATTCCCATAAGTTCATCAACATAATGATTATTTTTATGAACATTTACTTAATTCCAGAGTGAATTTCCATTTATTATATCTTCAAGACAAAATTATACAAGTGAATTTAATTCATTTGAATAATATTTTGGTTGAATTTATCTGATTGCCTAATAAAATACATATTTCGAAGATATCACAAATGGTGATTACTTATCGAATTTACATTATGATAACTTAGCAAACATCAAAATAGTTTGTTAAGCCAAAAACTTTCTAGTTGTATCCTTAATTTATTTTGATAATGTACTACTATTCAGTATTGAAATAATGACAAGGCCAACACTACAATAACTTTATAATTATTATTCATCTTTTATCTCATCCTTAGAAGTTAGATTTTTTTCAATCAATATTCCAACTTCTTTTACTTTATTAGTTGTTCCAAAATAAGGAACCATCAATAACTCTGCAATTGTGATCCATCCAATTCTTCTTAATTAAGAGGATTTATCTAGAAATGACTTCGCTGTTTCCCATAAATGATTTATCAGTTCACTTGAAATTGAATGCAATTATAAGTCCAACAAGGAGAACAATTTCGATAATAATGCACATTATATTCTTAATTAATTTATCAATGAATTGGTTTCCTTAACATTAAGTTCTGCTAATGTAATTTTGGCATAATTAAGTAAGGCTGACAAAATGCTTTATTACCACTTTTTATTCTCTTGGAATAATGATTCAAAAGTGTTGAATAAATTTCTACTCACACTAATACAGATGGGCTTATCTATGCTCATTGGATGCTATAAAATATCATTGATTTTAAAAATAGGAGTCAGTATATCTATAAATTCAGAAGGCTTTGATCTTTTATCATCAAAAACATTCGAACCTAATGTATCAAATAAGAAATTCATTCCTTTCAAGAGTAGCTTATATATATAAACATTCCATTTCTAACTCTTTGCCTTAGAAATCTTATCAAAGAAATACTCTAATAAATCCTTTCTTTCATTCAATTAAACCTGTTAAACCATATAGAGACATAGGTTAACTGCTCTAAATTATTTAAATCATTCGATACTTTTTATAAACTGTATGTAGATATGGATCTTCTAATGCCATACATCCTAAATATGAACAGGAGATTTCAAAAGATCCTCTCACAATAGAAAGGCCTAATTTCTTGAATTCATGGATCAAATATCTTAAATATAAGTAGAAATTATACTTCTTATATGCTATGAATATGCTTCCAACAATATTAGAGGGAAATTTGGATAAGTTTTCATCAAAAAGCTGAAATATTTTTTATGCTTATTCTCTGGGTTAAAGTTGTACCTATTGCTTTAATTTATCCTTTTTTGTTAGAGCCATTATATTCTATTATTAAAATAAGTATCTAGAAAAAAATTTATAAAATAGGGGCGAGTCATCTGATTTATAAGCTATTAAATACATTTGTTCTGATACCACATCCTATTCCATTAAATGTATTAGAGTTTGCATTCCTGCTTATTAAACTGCCTCATGTTTTTCATTTAATGTAAATTTGAGGGATATTTTTAGAATTTCATTCTTTTACGATTCAATTAAGAAATGCAATGAATTGCACAGAGTCAAACGATAATCAGAGTTCTTTAACAACTTCATCAAAGCAGCGCTAATATCTTAGGTTAGAGTGTAGGAAAAGGATTGGATTTCATGTTTAGTAAGTTGAATTAATGTGACAAGTAAAGTCAAAGCAATACTCTTAAGTGATCCCTTCTTGTTTATATGTTGCAATAAAATCTCAACAACCTATTTAATTTATTCATTTCCTGATTTGGCAATCAATAAGGAGAGAGAGTTACAAATCATCTAATAAGTATGCTGAGGAAATGAAAATTAAATGAGTGCTTGTACTATTTAGTTCAAATCTGAGATTTATTAATTTTTTGCATTTTCATTCAATAGCTCCACCAATCTTGCGAAATGACTCATTTAAAGTTATTTATCAGTTGGCACTTATTGCTTGAGTTTATCTTGCACACTAGCGATTAAATTCATTAAAAAAAGATTTTTATTTTAATTTAAAATGGTTATCAAGACAGATTTGTGCTCTTTTAGTGAATGGCGTATTTACCCTGGACATGGTCGTAGATTCGTGGCTAAGGATGGTAGATTATTTTACTACTTGAATCAAAAGAGTAGAGCATTTTCTGCCAGAAAAGTATGATATGAAATTTAACATTCAAGATTAAAAGCCAAGAAATTCAATGGACTATTGCTTGGAGAAGATTGAACAAGAAGATTAAAACAGATGAAGGAGCAAAGAAGAGAAGAATCAGAAATCTCAAGGTCTAAAGAGCTATTGTTGGTATATCACTAGAAGAGATTAGAAGAAGAAGAAAGGAAGATGAAAGTAAATTTTGATTGTTATAAACTTTTAATTAGAAACAAGAAAAGCTCAAGCTGAATAGGCTGCTAGAGAAATCAAGGACAGAAAGCAGAAGTAAATTGAGACATAAAAGTCACAAAGAAAAGGTGTAACAACCACTTAAAAAGCTGCACAAAAGGCCGAAACTAAGGCAGCACAAAAGGCTGCTGCTAAAGGAGCAGGAAAACCAAAGGGAAAGAAATGATAAATTATTAAATGTACATTAATATTACAATATAAACTACCTCTATAGACAATAATTACACAAAATCTTTGCAATTCTCTAAGAAAATGAAAACAACATAAATAAAGTGAAAAAATGAATGATTATGTTTAATATCTATATCAATTTTCAATTATTTAACTTGATCTAATCGTTCCTTGCCCAAAAGTCTGGTTAACTTATTAGATTCATTGCTTTCTCTATTGATAACAATTAATTGTTATATTCCTAAATTATTTTAGCCTTCCATTTTTCCTCAATTTGATTACCGTTAATAATGAACTCTTTCTCCTTCTTGTAAAACTCTTGATCTTATTTATTTGATTCAATATCATCTTTAATTTATCTTATTTTCTCTTCCGCAACTGATAGATTGTATATCAATTCTGCAATGTCTTTTTTGAAAATCAAAAGTTCTCCATCTAATTGATGCTTTTAATCTTCATATTATTTTTATTATTCAGCATCATATGCAATATCTGAATTCTTGTGATCAACAAATTGCTTTCTCAGATTATTGAAAGCCTCTAGAATCTAAATGATATTAATAATTTATTTAATACATATTTTTGAACTCTTGTGTCTGTATAATTGGCAGATTCAGTTGTCTCTAATAACTCTTTCATTTCAATTCCTCCAATTAACATTGTAGCTGCGAAAATCTTTCTTGTAATTATCTTGACTCTATCGACCTAGATAAATTGCTCATTGGCAAATATCCCTTAGAGTAAGGCAATGCACATATCAACTTGTGCAACCATATGCTCGTATTGTGACACTACTATGTATATATAGTTTACAAGTATCTAAGAATTTATCATTTTGCTTTTATCTAGTGAATGTTAGATATTCTAATTATTTTCTATTTTCATTCACATTTTAATCTAGATTCTCTAATCTCTTATTTATATTCACGATGTAATCATGCATCTATGAGTCTAAATAATCTGTGTTCCTAGCAATAAAAGTAACTGTCTCATCTATGCCGAAATCTAACTTCTCATTCTTGCTAATATAAACATTGATTGCTTTATCACTAGCGAATTCGTGATCATGCTTCAAATCTTTAACCTACTCTGTCTAATGAATATAATAATCATATCTATACCACTGATGTCAAAACATCTGCTAGCTCTTACAAAGCAGAGTCACCAGAAAAAGCTAATTAACTTAGATTCCATGCAATCTTACCCCAACTTGTTTTCTTGTCTATTTCATTATTATCTATTTACTTTCAGTTCTTCTACGCCATCCTGTTTACTAATATTTACACAATTTATAGTGCACAATAGCAAAATAAGAACAAGTTCCGTTTTTTGAGTTTTCATAACAATATATTTATTTATAACAAATTAAAATTAATACTATAATTTTTACACTTTATTGAGTGAATAATTCATGTCTATTATATTAAGTATCCGATTGTATGTTAATTAACTTAACCATTCTTATTATGAGTTTATTTATATTTGATTTACTGCAGATTTGAAATTGAATTACTATATAAAGTGATAATTGAGTATTAGAAAAGAAACTAAACACTAATTAGAAGTTAATGTTTATATCTTTTATTTATATATTACTAAATTAAACTTCAAAATGCAAGATAAAAATTAGAGAAAATGGGTCTGAAAATAATCTATAATGTATTTTGGCAATGAAGTCAAAATTAATTTTATTTCGTGAATGAGGGGAGGATTATTAATTTAATAAATTACAAAATTAATAGACTTATTCCTTAAGGTATTAACAAGAGCAAAAATGAAGCCAAAATTTTGAGATTTCTAAATATTGTAAATTAAAATAATAATGGATTAATTAAATTCATGGGGTTATTGTAATCCAACTAATTGGGAAGATAAACTTCCAAAGCCATATAAGTATAATAGTTTATTGCAATGATAGATTCATTAACAAAATCTTAAATACTATGATACTTAATGAAGTCTATAACAAAGTTTTCGAAATTGAAAAATATCGTTCTGACCCAAACTATGAAGGACAATTAAGAACACTACCTCCATAAGGTGTCTTTGATATTCCTTAATTGAGTTGTGTGAGTCGAGATAGTTCAAGCAATCTAGTAGCCGCAGGAGATACCTAAGGAAATCTGATGATATTGGACTTAAGTAAAAAACTAAGAATTGCCAAGAAAGAAACTAATGGGAAAAGAATACTTAAAGTGTGTTTAAGCAGTAGAGATTAAGCAATAGACGATTACAAGAATGTTTGTGTGTAGAAAGTCATTACTAATTTAGGATTGGAGTTATTTAACATAGTGATCCAGTAGTGTACATTTATAGATTCAGGCCATTAGAAAATAAACTATTGCTTCACCATACGATTACATTATCAAAGGACAAGAATGCGATTGGTGAATATCCCGTAGATGTAGACATAAGTTAATATTCTTAATATATAACTGTTACATAATATAATGGAAGTGTTAAAGTGTTTAGAATCCCAGATTTAAAGATAGATCAATAATCAAACTCAAGCCAAATATCAAACAACAGTGTGGGAGCACAGAGTCCAAGACACTTATAAAGTCAATTCAAACCATCACCAATAAAAGGAAAAGACTAACCAATAGTGCCTCCTGTTCAATAATAGCAGATCCTGGCATCCCCGATGGATATCTCATGTTCTGAATTGACCGATTTGGTTTATTAGGTGAAGTTCAATGGAATAAAGAAAACATTGGATTATAATGGAATAATAGCTAAAATTAAATAAGATTTGACTACCCCGAAAGAGCCTCCTCCTGAAGAGAAGGTTGATCCTAAAAAGAAGGCTCCAGTTCCGGCAAAAAAGCCAGTCGAAGTAGCACCTGTACCAGTTGTAGAGGAAATACTTTATGATGAAAATGAAAATAGTGCATATCCAAATGATGATGCTTATCCTGTTCAGAAATACCGAGCAATTGTTGAATTTATTGTGGAAAGATTTAGTGTTCAAAATGGAAACAAAACATTTAATTCATACAAGTAGCATGAATGTGTTACAGGCATAGTTGTTGGTTGGACTAATACAACAAGACTTGAATTACATCGTTTTACTAGTGCTAAGAGATCAGCACTTCCAGAGTACTTAAGTGCTTCTTTCGGATTGCCAACTTAATAGCTATTTAAACAATAAGCATCAGTTACAGAAGTCTAAATTCTTTACCCTTTGAGTTGTATGGCAATATCCAAATCATCGGTGTACTTGGCTGCTGGATTATAATAAGGGAGTGTGTTTGTTTATGATTTGATTTTGGAATAAGAGAGGTTTTATTTAGATAAGCATATGTACACTTGTACCCAGATTTAATTCTGTGATGATAATAGATTGGTTTCATCCTCATACGATGGAGGTGTTAACATTTATGATGTAAAGGAAGGGAAGTTGTTGTGTAAACGAACACATTAATTTAGAAAGGGAAGTAAAATTAAAATGGAAGAGCAAAAGCAAGGTCTGTGGAGGATTATTGGAATGAGTGTTAGTCACACTGGAGTGGCAGCTGCTTTGGATGCACAATAAGAAGTGAGGATTTATGATGTCTGGCACGGTGAAAAAATAGGGAAACTCACTCCTTAATAAGTTATGGATGATAAATTGAGACAATGGGTTTAGGATAAAGCATTAGTTGCCTGTTATAAAAATGAAATTTTAATCTCAGCTGACGTTTTACAGGTTAATCAATATACTACTTTACAAATTTTTAAAATATTTGACAATTTGGTCAATTTGTTTCCAGGGTTAGCCAATATTTATAGAAAGGGAATTGAAAAAGATAAAGTCATGAATCTATTTGAAAAAATACCTAAAAATGAATTACAAAATCCTTAATTTGATATTCCCAATCTATAGGGGAATCCAAATAATTAATTGAGAATCCCGGGATAAGAAAATAGACCTAGTCAATAAAGAGGTAGCTAACAAAGAGGCAGTCAATAAAGAATTGGGTATAAATATAAATATTTATAAGATCGCAACATGGTTCTCATAAAAGTGGTAAATTGCCTCCTGCAGCCCCTTCAAGTATCAAAGGAGGTCCTGTCTCACTCATTAATTCATTGCATAAATCTAATCATTCAGATTAACAGGTTGATTTTAATTCCTCTTTCAAAAGTTATCAAGCTTCTTCAACTCATAGGCTCTCAAAACAAAATTCCAGAATAGCCATTTTGACTAAAGAAATGCTTCATCCTGAATAGTTCTTATTAGAGAAGGACAAAACTTCTATTCCACTTTTAATCAAGGATGACACTAGCATGGTTGAACATTGCCGAAGTAGAAATTCTGAACGATTGGTGAGAATCGAGAAGGTCAATAATATGATCTTAAAGGTTGGACAATAATTGGCTTAAGAAGAGGAAAAGAAGAAGCTTTAAGAGCGTCATCGCTAATTATCTTCTGCCAAATGATTAATTAATTATGTATTTGTTGTTTTGAGCCTAAAAAATATAAATGATCTAAATGCGAATTGCCTTATTGTATTGGGGTATGTTCTAAACTTCACAGTTTCAAGATATTCAAAAGAAATTGATTACATATATAAGAAATATAAATCATCAAATGAGAAATTAGAAAATTCAGTACATTCAAGTAGATATAAATTGAAAGAGGTTAAAAATTAGAATATTTGTTACCAATAAGCATGATAATAGAAAATCCAGGTTTAATTAATTAAACACTTCACTTGCATATAATACTTTGAAGACTTTGAGGATTTTGGAACATTCATTAATGGTACAATTATTCAAAGTTATGAATAGATTATTAATGGGTTTAGGATATTTGCATGATTATTGAGTTTTCGATTAAACTTAAGAGAGAATTATCTGCAACATGAGTATCTGAACTGGAAAACATTATGAGAAGAGATAATTTAAGTGCCTACATAATATTTGATCATAAAAAAAAATATATTATTTTATCATACGACGTAAAAATTAATTAGGAATAATCTAATTTATAAACAGAAGTTTTAAGAATTCTCAAATAATATTAAAACTATTTAATAAGAACCACATGGTTTATTTTGTAGATGTCGCTTTGATTTGGGCATTGCCAGCCATCCTGATTAACAAACTCATTTTCTATATGGTCTATAAGATTGGTGGAAATCATGAATGCATAGTGGATGTAGCATACTCCATAAGCCATTTAGTTGCAGGAGTAGTCTACTGTGTTTTCTCGAGCATATCAACTCCAGCAAGGATTGTAATAATAAGTTTTAAATTTTAAGATCAACATTGTTCTTGTTGCATTATGGTCATTAAGACTTGGTGGATTTTTGTGTGTGACAAGAGTTTTGGCTGGATTTAAGGATGAGAGATACGATAATATCTTTAGTGAATACAGCGCCGATAAATTTAAGAAAGATGTAATGGTGCTGGTCTAATTTATGTTCTAAGGATTGATTGTATTTGTCACCAGCATTCCATTATATTTCTTGTTTCTAAATGATCTCACTTGGGAACCAGATAGTTTCAATGGTTTGAACGTGATGAATTACATCGCATTGTCAATCATTCCTTTCAGTATTTGCTTAGAAGCAAGTGCAGGTAAATTAAATAGAAAATTTTAGATATACAATTAGAGAGATTTAAGAAGTTAAAACAATAGGGTTTGATACCAAAAGAAGAGTTGATAGAAACTGGACTTTGGAGAAAGAGTCGTCATCCAAATTTGTTTTTTGATTTAGTTACTTGGTTCTGCTTTTCTATGGCAGCAATATATGATGCAATAAGTGTTTGCGCTTTGATTGGGCCAGTTGCTTTGTTTTGTGTAATGGAATTTCTTACAACTCCATTAACAGAAGCTCATATGAAAAAGAAGAGAGGGGAAATTTATGAATAATATGTTGCACGAACTAATAAATACTTGGTTTTATGATGATTGCTTGTATATAATTATCAATTAAACTAATTTAATATTGAATAATAGATTTTGTTGTTCTTATATCTAATTAAATTTATGTAATTACAGACATATTCTCAATAATTTATGTCTAAATAGCATTTTCAAAGTTTTCACTTTATTCAGTATTTTGATACAATAAACTAGAAAATTTATTCTAATTTCAAAGAACACAATTTTTTGAATAGAATTTGTGTATTTACATTTGCGTTAAATTTTAGTTATATTTACAAAGAGTATTTTGAAAAGAATTTGTGGATTTAAACATACAAGTGGAGTTGATTATCAATCATAAGTTTAATTTGTTTGGCATAACGTTGTTAGGTTGAATTGAAACACAAAGAAGGATGATTTATTTAGGTCGTTATTTAATTAATAATGATGGATGTAATGTAAGAGGCTTTAGGGGAATTCATTTTTTGAAAGTATTCCATTTTTGCTAGTGGGTAGATTAAATTGTGAACTACTTTAAATTTGTGTATAATAATATAATTTTATAATGAAGTTAGTATTAGTATTTTTGTTGATGTGTATTTATCTAGTATAGAGTGACACAACAAATATTAGTTTAAGTTCGCCATGTTCATGTACTCAACTTTTTGAATATGATTGCTATAGAAATTTAAATTGTGTTTGGAACAACCTATAGCTCAGATGTGAAATGAAATCAACAACTGAAGAAACGAATACAAACACTAACACTAAAAATAATAGTTACTGCACTCAATTTGGGTCTGATAAATGCTGGAAAATGGATGGATGTGCTTACATTTTAAATGAATGTGTTTAATTTACATCATGTTCCAGTTATCCTTTTAGCGTTCAGAAGCTTTGCTAAATGGTTTCGAGTAAGTGTATCACTGATGGTGAAAAATGTGTTGAACTAGCAGAGTGTAATTCATATTCTACTCCTATATCATGTGTTAAAAATAAAAATGGAAAGTATTGCTATTGGGATTAGTATTGTATGAATGCAACTGATTGCAGCAAACTGCCAGTTTCATTCAAGACAGATGTTGAATGTCGTGAATAATTGTCATATTGCACAGTAAATCCAAGAGGTGGATGTCAGGTGAGTGGATACAATTGCGAAGATTAAGAATTTGAGATGCAATGCTATTACAACCAGAAATTGGGATAATGTGCATGGGTTGATGGTAAATGCATGGATAGATCATGTTAAACGGCACCAAAATCTATTAGAACAGATGCAGCTTGTTCAGAATATTTTTAGAGTTGCACATTAGATATAGAAGGAGGGTGCAGATAAAGAACATAATGTAATGATGTAATATTAAAGGAGTCATGTACATACAATGCAAATGGATCATTGTGTTTTTGGAATGATGGTAAATGTTATGATAAGAATTGTGAAAATGCACCTTAGAATATTGCTTGCTCAACATTTTTAGAAAATTGTGTATCTAAATCTGTAGGCGGATGCATGAGTATTTCTGATTGTTCAAAATATGATTTGGAGGAGAGTTGTAAAATAGATGCAAAAGATAATAAATGCTTTTGGACAGGTAACACTTGTGTATTGTATACATGTCAAAGTGCTCCTTTAGATTATGTTACACACGAACAATGCGCTAATTATAAAGAAGATTGCACTGTAAACAATACTACTTTTAAAGGGTGTTCAGAGAGAACTTGTGATAATGCTCCTACTACTGCAACAACCTTTCTCTAAACTAATTATGATTGCAATAAATACAAAGAGGGTTGTATCACAAAACTAGGTGGAGGATGCAAATTATTAAATGAATGCAGTGATATAGATGTTGAAAATTGCTTGTGTGGTAGATAAATACGGAAGAAACTGCTTCTTCTACAATGGTGTGTGTGCCTTAAGAATTTGTGAAAATGCTCCCATCTCTTTTACTAGTCATGAATAATGTCAAGATTTCAACAAGGAATGTACTGTGGCAAGAACACTAATTGGATGTGTTAAAATGACATGTTAAGTTCTTACATCCCAAAATACGTGTAAGGTAGATCTAAATGGCAATCGTTGCTATTGGACAGGTCTATGCTATTCAAAGACTTGTGCTAATGCTCCATTTGAATATAATTCAGATTTGAAATGCAAGACATATTTGAGTTCATGCACCATTGCCAACAGTGGACGTGGATGCATAACAAGACCAGTTTAATGCAATCAATTAGTGCTAGAGGAACAGTGTTACATTACATCTAGTGGTTAGATTTGTGGTTGGTTCGAAGGAGCCTGTTATGACAAAGCTTGCTTCACTGCCCCCTACACATCTGATTACGATACTTATGAAGCAATGTGATATGTATCTGAGTGGATGCACAGTAGCAAGTGAAGGTAATGGAGGTTGCATTCCTTTGGATGCATGTACTACCTACACTGCCTAAAGAAGCTGTCGATTCAATAATTCCAATTAACTTTGTGAGTGGACTGGTAATGCTTGTTATGATAAGTCCTGTACAACAGCCCCTTAAGATGCAGATCATGACACAAATGAAAAATGCGATGCCTATTTAGTTGGATGTATCGTTGCTCCAAGTGGTTAGGGATGTGTAGAAAAACCTACTAGTTGTAATATGATGAGTACAAGTACTTAATGTACAGATACTTCAACTAATTCACTTGGAGGACCATGCGTTTGGGTAAGCTCTTGTGTTAACAGGACTTGTGCCAATGCTCCTGTCTCTACTAATTATGATACTCATTAAGAATGCTATACATTTCTGGCTTCATGTACTGTAGTTGCTACAGGTATCGGAGGCTGCATGACCCAATTGGGCGCTTGTTCCTCATACACAACATTTAGATCTTGTTAATTAGCATCCAATGGCTAGAAATGCGCTTGGTAATATAACTATTGTTACAATCGACAATGTTCATATGCTCCTGATACAAATGAATTCGATGCTGATACAGAATGTAGTTCTTTTCTTAATACTTGCACCGTAGTCAGGAGAATTAGTAATCTAGGTTGTACTACTAGATAAAGTTCTTGTTAAGATCTTACAGAGCAATAATGTATTAATGATAGTTCAGGCACGATATGTACTTGGGACACAACTCTCGCTACACCTTATTGCAAGAATAGAGCCTGTTCATTAATGATTGGATTTACTTATACATAATAAAACTGTAAAAATTGGTTATCTGGATGCGTTGTTGATAACAATTCACCTCATACAAGTTGTATGACATAGAAATCTTTGTGTAGTCAGTATACGAATGTAGATAATTGTGAGTTATCCACTAGTAATGGATACTGCACTTGGAATGGTTCATCTTGTGTCACAAGAACTTGTTCTACTACTTAAAATATAACAGATTTTAATCATTCCACTTGTAATACTTGGTTGTCTTCATGCACTGCAGGTCCTCCTACAAGTTGCATTTAGAAACCAACAAATTGTGCTGATTATGTTAACTATGACTAATGTTATAAGAATTATTCAGATTACCCTTGTACTTGGTATAATGATGCATGTATTGAAAAGACATGTACTAATCATGGCTTTTCAGTCACGGTATTTAATTAAACTAACTGTAACAATTGGCTATCCTCCTGTTCTGTTAATCCAGGTGGTACCGAATGTGAAACTACAAGAACTTGTGCCAATTATACAGGAGCTACATTCACACATTCTGATTGTAATACTTGGTTAACTGATTGTACAACTGATGGATCTTAATGTGTGTATAAGACTTGTACTAATTATGGTTCAAATGTGACTACATTTAATAATTCAAATTGTTCAGCTTGGTTTAGTGAATGTACAAATGATGGGTCAACTGCTTGTAAGAGTGCTAGAACATGTGCTAATTACGGAAGCAAAGTTACTATATTTAATCATACAAATTGTACAAATTGGTTATCATCATGTACTAATACTAATACAGCTTGTACAGCTAGAACTTGCACTAATTATGGTCAGAATATTCTATTCTTTACTCATGATTCTTGTAATGCTTGGCTCTCTTCATGTACTGTAACTTGGGATAAGTTGGGTTGTGAAACCAAATCCTGCACTAATACTGCTCAATAAATAACTACTTTTAATACTTCTAATTGTTAGGCTTGGTTATCTGAATGTCAAGCCAATGTAAATGGAACTGCTTGTGAGTCAACTAATGCTTGTACTTCTGGAGCATTCAACAATGCTACTAGTTGTGGTAATTATCTAGAATCATGTACATATGTAAGTGGATCATATTGCACAAATAAGAGTTGTGCATCTCCATCAGGAATAACAACCTACAATCATAAAACATGCACCAACTTCTATAAATTGTGTACCAGTAATTCAGCATCTAGTGCTTGTGAGTGGAGAAATTGCTATAATCATAAAGGATTTATCTCTTATTTTACACATGAATCATGCGAAAATTGGTTATTTTAATGCACAGTCAATAGTACTAATACAGGATGTACAGTAAAGACATGTACTAATTATGGTAGTCATGTCACATCATTCACAAATGCAGATTGTAATAAATGGCACCCCTCCTGTAATGGAGCCACCTCAACATGCTAAGAAAGTAGAATATGTACAAGTGCTCCAACAGGTTATCAATATGATCATAGTAATTGTGAGGCTTATTCCTTAAGTTGTACTAAGAATACATCTACAACTTGTATGACAAAGAATTGTTCCAAAGCTAGTTTGGTATTTTCAACATTCACTCATGCTATTTGTTCAGAATGGCTCAGTACTTGCACATCTGATACTAATGGTACTTAATGTACCAGCAGAACTTGCACAAATTATAGGGATCAATTAACCACAATAAGTCATGCAACATGCAATGGTTGGTTATCAACATGTACTAGTAATGTTGCAGGTACTGCCTGTGAAACTAAAACCTGTTATAATCATGGAAGCGAAGTCGCAGTGATAGACAATACGAATTGCAATAGTTGGAAGAGTGGTTGCGTTGGAGGAGGATCTACTTGCAGGGATTCTACAAACACAATATGTGGATCTTTTTCAGGATCTATTACTCATGCAAATTGTACAAGTTATTTAAGTACATGCACCAATTCTGGAACCACAAAATGTATAGTTAGAACTTGCTAATTAGCATCTTAGGGTATAACAACATTTAATCATTAAAAATGTACTGAATGGTATTTGGAATGTACAGCTAACTCAGATGGTACTGGATGTTAATATAGAACATGTTATAACTATGGAGATTATGTAACTACATTCACAACTGCTACGTGTTCGAATTGGCTATACGGTTGCAATGTTAATTCAACAAATGATGGATGCATTAGTGAACGTACATGTTCTAATTATGGGTCTTATATCAAAGAATTTACTCATGAAAATTGCAGCAATTGGTTGAGTACATGTACAGTTGACTCTGGAACCACAGCTTGTATTGATAGGACATGTACAAATTATGGAAGTAATGTGACTGTGTTTAATTATGCTAATTGTAATGCTTGGTTAGATGGTTGTACTGGAACAGGCAGTGTGTGTGAAGCTAGATCTTGCAGTAATTGTTCAACTGGAATCAGTTCCTATACTGAGGCCAATTGTTATAAATGGTATTCGTATTGTAAGGTAAATGATTCTCTTGATAATTGTGTCAGTACACGTACATGTACTAATTATGCAAGTAACGTCACGACATTTAATCATTCCAATTGCTATTCTTGGTTATCAGATTGCACAGTTGCAGCAGATGGACTCTCTTGTGTAGCTAAGACTTGTACTAATAGTAATCTAACTGCTGGCAATTTCAATTTAAATAATTGTGATACGTGGTTGACTGGATGCATTGCTAATTTTGCAGCAGATAATTGTGAAACTGTTAAGCACTTGTAGTAATGCAGTTTCTAATCTAAACACTTTTGATCACGCCACTTGTTCTGGATGGAAAAGTACTTGTACGTACAATAAAGCTGGAACTAGCGATACTGGAACTAGTTGCATTGAATTTACTTGTGTTAATGCATAATTAAATACTTTTGATCATACCAATTGTAATACTTACAAGAACACCTGTACAGTGAATTCCAATGGCAATGGATGCATTGATTTCCTTTGCTCAACTGCAGCCAATGTTATAGCCTCATTCACAGACACAGATTGCAAATCCCATAAATCTACATGCACTGTAAATACTGATGCCGACAATTGCGAAGATATTACTTGTGATAATGCTGCTCGTGTTCTCGCCCTTGGAAGTGGTTCCTACACTCATTCTGATTGCGACAGATGGTTATCATCTTGCACAGTCAATAGTGCAGCAGATGGATGCGAAACTAAGACTTGTGCCAATGCAGTTAATTCCCAAACTGTTGATTCATCATTTGATTGTACAAACTCTTGGCTATCTACTTGTGAATTAGACATATCTGATGGTTTTTGCATTGATAAAACATGCCTTACTTTTAGAGGTACTTTATCCAAAGTTAATTGTAACAACTACTTTACTGGATGCACCTATTATGGAAATTATGATAATACTTCGTAATGTACTACCACGGTCAGAACATGTGCTAGTGCTGTTACAGCTCATGATAATGGTTTTGATGTTGTTGATTAAGCAGGATGTGATTCTTGGAAAGCTGGATGTGCTCATAGAGGTTCTGGCAATTATGGTTGTGAAGAAAGATCATGTTCTAATTATGTCAGTGCAAATCAATCTAATCCAACATCTTATGCATAATGCAATGCTTGGCTATCAACATGTACTTTTGATAGTGTAAATTCAATATGTGTTGAAAAAACTTGTTCCAATTTTTCAGAATCATCGCCTTCTTTTAATAATTGTTAAAGCTTGGAATTCTTTATGTACAATTAATTCAACATCTACAGGCTGCGAAAAGAAAAATTGCACCAACTATTCATATGTTTATTAGGTCTTTAATGATGTCAATTGCGTTAACTGGTTCGTAAATTGCAAGGCTAATTCTTCCAAAACAGCTTGTGAGGCCAGTTGCACTACAACTTCTGTTACAACATATAACTTTTTTAATTGTCAAGCTTGGGACACTAGATGCTCTGTTAAAAGTGATAACAATAATTGTGAAGTAAGAAGTTGCTCAAACCCTTATCTCTCAGTGTATACAGACTCATAGTGTTCAGCTTGGTTATCCACTTGTACAAATGATAGTAATACAGGATGTAAGGATAGAACATGTTATAACTACTCAACCAATTTATTGTTGTACAATTCAAGCACTTGTGAATCTTGGTTGTCAACATGCACTAATTACAAAACCTAGGGTTGTATGCCTAAAACATGTGATAACTATTCTGGTACTATCAATGATAGCAATTGTTAATCATATCTGTCTTATTGTGTAGCAAATACAACAAATACAAAGTGCATGACCAGAAGAACTTGCACTAATCATGGATCTGCAGTTACAACATTTACCCATGTCAATTGCGAAAATTGGAATAGTAATTGTACTAGTAATGGTGGTGGCAATGCTTGCATTTAAAAGACTTGTAGTAATATAAGTATAAGTGCAGTAATATAAATTAACGTCATATACATGCACTGCCTGGAAATCCACCTGTGCTTACATTAATGGAAGTTGTGTAGATAAGACTTGTAGTAATTCAGGTTTGGTTGGTAGTGATGTAACATTGGCAAATTGCAGTGATTGGTTGCCTTATTGCAAAGCCAATAATGCAATTTGGCCTTAATATTGTGAATTAAAGACATGCTAGAATCATTCATTGGGAACAATAAACTAAGCCAATTGTTAAAATTGGTTGTCTTATTGTAGAGTAAATTCAGCAGGAAACACTTGTATGACTGATCGTACTTGTAATAATTATGGGATCAATATTTTAACATTCAATCACATTAATTGCGAAGCGTGGTCATCTTATTGTACAGTGAATACCACAAATAATGGATGTATGAATAAGACTTGCTTTAATACTAATTTGAGTGTGTTTAATGATCAGACTTGTGGGTAATGGTTGAATACCTGCAAAGCCAACTCCTCAAATACTGGATGTGAAATAAGGACATGTACAAATTATGGCAATTAATTAACCAGTTTCACTTCTGCAACTTGTTCATATTGGTTATATTACTGTACGAATAATGGATCCACAGCTTGTAAGACAAGTAGAACATGTACCAGTTACACTACTTAAATATAAACTTTTACATTGTAGACCTGTTCAGAATATCTAAGTTAATGTGTTCCTGACCCTACTCAATCTTCTTGTTTAGCAAGAACTTGTAGTAATGCATAGGAGTTACCTTCGTATACACATTAAAATTGTTCAAATTGGTTGAGTAGCTGCACTGTGAATTCATCAAATAATGGTTGTGATGATAGAACATGTTAAAATGCATCTCTTTCATTCTACAATTATAATAGCTGTTCTACTTGGTTAAGTACATGTACTGTAAATGATACTAATGATGGTTGTACTGCTAAAACTTGTAGTAATAGCACTGTTACTCAATTTACACAAGCCAATTGCACAGCTTGGTTAAGTACTTGTACAAATGGGAAGAATGCATGCATTAATAAGACATGTGCAAATTATACAGGTACGATCAATTAGACTAATTGTGTGGCATGGTTATCATATTGTTATGCCGATTCTGCATCTCAAGCATAATGCTATAGTTTGAGGAATTGCTATAATCATAGTTTAAGTACATTTACTGTGAGCACATGCAGCTCCTGGTCTCCACTATGCACAGTAAATACTACAAATGATGGATGTATTGAAAAGAATTGTTATAATAATAATTTAACAAAATTCAGTCATGCCACATGTTCTGATTGGTTATCAACTTGTACTGCGAATATTGAAGGAACTGGCTGTGAAATTAGATCATGTACAAATCACGGAAGCAACATAACCATATTTAGTAATGCCAATTGTTCTGCATGGTGGAAGTATTGTAAGGTAACAACCTTGGGTAATGCATGTGAACCATACACTTGTTGGAAGAATAATGTAAGTGTATTCAATCATACTAATTGTTATAACTATTTAGATTAATGCACTGTTGCAGATTCAACATCTTGTGGATCTACAAGAACATGTACTAATCATGGAAGTGCAGTGACCGTTTTTAATCATGCTAATTGTTAATACTGGTTAACTAAGTGTACTGTAAACTTTGGAGGAACAGCTTGTGAAGAAATGACTTGTACAAATCATGGAATCTAAGTAAGTACATTCACTCATGCAAGTTGTCAAAATTGGATGTTTGATTGCACAGTTAATGCAACTGGAACAGATTGTGAATTGAAAACATGTTCAAATTATGGTGCCAATGTAGTTGTTTATACTCATGCTAATTGTTTAGCCTGGTTATCCACATGCACAGCCAATGCAACTAACAGTGCTTGTGTTAATAAGACATGTCTAAATACCACTGGTATTAGTACGTGGACATAAGCCAATTGTCAGGCTTGGTTGAGTGTTTGTTAATTAAGTAAACCTTCTACTTGTACATCTAATGTCGGTAATTGTTCCTCAGCAACTTATAACTAATGTGTTAAAGATACTAATAGTGATATTTGTGTTTGGCATTAGAATGCCTGTAAGGATAGAGCATGTAATAACTTTACTGGAACTGCCAATCATGCTAATTGTGTAGCTTGGTTAAGCAGTTGTACTGTCAATACTACTAACAATGGATGTGTCACTAAACCAACTAATTGCACTACAGGAGGTGTGACTGAAAATTAATGCGTGGTTAGTAGTTCTAATGTCAAATGTGCTTGGATTGGAAGTACCTGTGTGAATAGAACTTGTGCTTAATATTCAGGTACATTTAACCATACTAATTGCAATAATTGGTTAAATACTTGTACTGTTAATAGTGATGCAACTGCTTGTTCAGCTTTATAATCTTCATGTACTTCTTACACAGCTGAGAACTAATGTAATATCACAAGTTCTGGTGCAGTTTGCTTTTGGGATACTACTACTTGTGTTACTAGAACATGCGAACATGCTCCGCAAACCACCGATTATAATGATAATACTAAATGTAGCAATTTTTTGAATACATGTACTGTTGCTAGATTTGGAGGATGCACAGATAAATTGTCAACTTGTTCATCTTACAAATAGTAATCATAGTGTTATTAGAGTTCATCTGGAGTTAAATGTTATTGGAATACTTTAACCATCAATATGTGCAGATGCTATTTGCACAAATGCATTATCAACAATAACTACACATGCAGATTGTTAAAGTTTCTTGAATACTTGCACAGTAAATACTTCAGGAGGTTGTATACCTCTGGTAGCATGTAATCTATTTACAACTTAACTATCTTGCGTAATATCTAATACTGGAGACACTTGTGAATGGTAATCAGGAACTTGCAATATTAAATCATGTGCTACTGCTGCATAGGATGCCACTAGAGACACTTATGAAGAATGCCAAGCCTATCTTTCAAATTGTACAGTTGTGGCAACTGGACTAGGTGGTTGTGTTGCTCTCAATGATTGCAGCACCTATACATCAGAAAGATAATGCAAAGTAAATAGCAGTGGTTCCTTATGTGGATGGAATGGATTAATTTGTGCTAACAGAGCTTGTTCCACTGCTCCACCAACTGTAACTTATAGTAATGACTATGCCTGTTAAGATTATATGGATGGTTGCACAGTAGTGGAAACTGGATATGGTTGTTAATCTAGGAAATCAGAGTGTAGTGATTATAAAGTAAGTAAATAGTGCGTAAAAACAACATCGAATTAATTATGCTATTGGAATACTGAATTACCTATACCTGCTTGTGAGAATAGAACATGTTTTAATGCTCCTAGTAATTCTCTGACTCCTGAATTGTGTGAATAGCACTCCAACCTATGCTATTCAAATATGTAGTATTGCAGACTAGAAGAATGTGATGATCTTCTGTACTCAACAGATTTTGAATGCAAATACTTCAATAGTAAATGCACAACCAATGGTACTAATTGCATAGTCAGAAAGAAATGTTAAGATGTAAAAAATAGTGCGGGTTGTGTTACAGATGATTCGTTTAATGAATGTGAATGGTATAATCAAGAGTGTGTTTTGAAATCTTGTAGCACTGCACCAGCATATAAAACAGAAGTGGAATGTAATCTCTATAAAGAAGGCTGCACAACTAAATTATTTGGTGGTTGCAGATAAAAGACTATTTGTTCATAAGCAAATGTAGAGTAAGCATGCACCACCTCCAACTCTGGGGAAATCTGTGTTTGGAAGGATGGTTTTTGCAGATCTTAGAGATGTGAGGATTTTGATGGTACTTATGATGAATTTTGTGATACTTAGAAAAAAGGTTGTGTTAGTGATGGAATCAAATGCATTTAACCAAGATATTGCTCATAAATACTCTTAAAAGAACAATGCTTAAAAGGAGTTGATGGACCATGTGTATGGTATGAGTTTGGTTGCACACTCTTTCTCTCTTGTTAAAGCATTCTAAGTAATCTAGATAGAGTTTGTAAGTCTGCAAATAGTTTATGCACAACTGATGGTTTCTAATGTGTCGGATTGGAGAAATGTGCTAATTATAGATTGTAAGAAGCTTGCAAAACAGGATTGGATGGAAATTGTTAATGGATTGAGTCATCTAAGAAATGTCTACTGTTTGCCAAGTGTACTGATTTACCATTTTTAACTCACAGTGAATGTCAAAATGCTTCATCTAAATGTACAACAGATACTCTCAATGGATGCTATGAATTATAATAATGTTTCAATTACTAATAGAAGGAGCAATGCAAAATCAGTTCTTAACCCCAAAAAGTGATTGGCAATTAAGTACTACAAACTGGATATTGTGCATGGATTAACGGTAAATGTAGGGATCAATTATGCGAAGATTTAAGTGGAGAAACACATGAATCCTGTCAAACTAAACTCAAAGGATGTACTTCAGATGGTACCAATTGTATTACTATGCAACCTTGTTAACAATATTCTAATCTTATCACCTGCAATCTTGCTTTAGGAACTGATGGGAAATGCTTTTTTTCGAATTTTGGTTGTAGAGCTCTCGAATGTACTGACATTAAAAATGGAACCAATCACTTTATATGTTAAAGTTACAATTCAACTTGCATTTCTGATGGAACACAGTGCATATCCCAAACGAATTGTCAGATCTATCCAAATTATCTGGCTTGCACTTTCAAAGGACTAGATGGACAATGTGCTTGGAATGGATCTAATTGTAATTTGATGAAATCTTGTGAGGATGCAGTTATTGATATGATAGCCTGTCAGAGAATGGGTGACTTATGTAATTGGAACTCATTTGCTAATGGGACTACTGCTTGTCTCCCTCACACTTGCTAAACCAAAGGAGTTCTCAATCAATGCAATTATATCAAAGATTTCAGTGGTAAAACTATAAGTACATGTTTGTGGTCAAATGAAATATGCTAATCAGTAGATCCACGATATCTTCAAAGCACTGAGTGCAATTTCAACACTTTAAACACATATAGGTGGAATCCAGTAAACAATACTTGCGAGTCCTGTTCTCCTCAACAAGTCAACAATACAAATACAACTGTAGTCAGTTATCTTCAAATATTATCAATAGTGATAATATATGCAATATTATTATGAAATATTATTCAACATTAAAATATATATATACAATATTTACATTTCAAATAATTAACAGCAAAACCAATTAACTTTGAAACAAAAATGAGAACTCATTAATTCAACTAGTCGACATATGTATCAAAACCTTTATCTCACTACTTCTCCCTTCAATATCCATCATTGCCAGATTTACCCAAAAGAGAGTTCCCAAAATTAATATATGATTCGAAATATGAAATAGAAGATAAATATTATCGAAATTAGATCGAAAATCAATAATAGTAGGATTTCGCTTAATCTCAACAGGAATATCAAAAATTGGGTAAAACCTTTAACAAATATAATGGAAATTAATAAGATCCAGACTCTATGAATTAAACATATAGCAATAAACAAAATAACAATCAATAACAAGAACCTGCTAATTCAGAAAAATATAACTAAATCACAGATCAGGACATTAGGTTCGTTTCTTATGTTTTTTAAGAGGAAATCTAATTTAGAAAAGAATTTGTGCTAATCAATAAAAAACTAAAACAACTTAAACCAAACTTATTGTAGTTGTTCTTTGCGTTTACATCTGATAATCATTATGTAATTATTAATTCGAATTATTAGAAAATTGAAAAATTTTAATTCTTAGAAGTACTGCAATCCTATCAAGATGATATCAAGATTTGTGATCTGGAACTATTGTTCAACTACTTAAATAATTGGAAGCGTTCTTAATCGATTACTTATGGATAATTTCTGTAACTTATCGTGCCTTATGTAAAATATGAAGAAATGCCAGATCCTGCTGATCTAAGGTGTCAACAAGATCATCCTACTCAAGAATAAATGGAAATATTTTGTAGATTGATCCAGATGAAATTGTAAATGATGTCCACTGTTGAATACTATAGATAAAAGATTGACAAATCTCTTATTAATTTAGTTTAGATCTTTGAATTCATAGACCAAGACAGAGATGGGTGGATCAAGGCATTTGAAATCACCAAACTGTTATGTAATAAATTATACTTATCGTACTTAGAGCAATTTGGTTATTTGGTGACTATTGAAGAAGCTTCCCTTGTTTTACAAGATATCGATGAAAGAGGATAAATTAATATTAATTAATTTATTCACTATTACAAACCAAAATCTTTGGCTATCTATTTATGATATATATGTAATCATATGGCTCTTTATCTTATCATAAATTATAGTTATATAATAAATAAGTGTGATAACTGATATTGCAGAATTTCTATAAGAAAGTCGTTCAAGTTTTATATATAATTAAACATCTTATCAATCATTCAGTTCATTTTATGTTGGGAGTTCTCCATATTGGTTAATATATTATATGATTTCAGCAAACTGCCTTTGTTCAGGTTGATATTTTGGGATATCTTCTCTTTTAGTATAAAGACCCAAAGGGGCAATTCTATTAGATTGTAATGGGATGAATTCATCATACTCTTTCCCCCATCCATCATAATGAATAAATATTTCCTTTTTGCCAATTTACCTAATGGTTGCCACACACCATATAAATTATTAATCCATTATATCAACTTTTTAGTCTATTGCCAAATTATCTACTCTATCTTAGATATATTTTAATACTATTTCGATTTATTCCATTATTCCATCTCTAACTATCTATTTTTAAAATGCTCGATCTGAGTTTTATCTCCATATTCATTAACTAAATCATTGATTCTATTATCAAAACTTTCACAATATTAGAATGAGTGTGTTTTAATTTTCACTCTGCAAACAGGACATTCCTAATATTAAAAGAACTCTATACTGCTTTTCTCATTAAACTATCAAAAATACACATTTCACAAAATGCATGCCCACATTAAGTAGTAGTGACTTTTTAAAAGATTTCTAGACAAATTGGACAAATTAAATCCTCAAATTTAGGCCTAGACTGTTGCTCCAATTTGACCTCTAAGAGAAAATAATTCAAGTGATTTATACTTTTTCTTCTTTCGCCATAAGATTAATCAACATTGTCTCTATTTCGCATCTTTTTTAAAAATTTATCTTTCAACTTCTCTTTATTGATCAATTACAAATTCACTACTTATTCGATGTGTTCTTCTGATGCACAAATCATTAGATTATAAAATAAAATAATTTAATAAATGATTAAATTAAATGAAATATTAAGAGTGGTAACACTTTACTAAACTTTTTCCTAAGTTAATGTTACTATATCGTTTTAGTTCATATTTAATTTAGAAAGCCTAAATATCATTCATTACAATAGATGAATAATTTTGATTTGTCTTTTCTGTCTTGTTAATTTGGAAAACTCTAAGTATTTATTGTGCTAGATTTCAGAATTATTGTGATTGACTTAAGAATTGCTAGGTGTTTGTTATCTTGAGTACATGCAGGTTCTTTTTTAACTTGCTCTTATGTAATAATGTTATCAAACTTACGCTCTTTAAGTGTGGATGGTAGGGATATGATAATTATCGATAAACTGGTCAAAACAATGACTCTTATATTGTCTTATATCCTTTTAATAGTCGAATTTCATCTTTTAAACTTTTGTCGGGCTGTAATATTTGATACGAAAACTTGGGCTCATTCTCAAGGGTTTACGCTATTAAATAATTTTTTCGGTGAGGCTGAATTCAAATTATTTTTATCTTTTCATTAATATTTAATTTATTATAAAAGTCAAAACCTGAATTTAAATTAACAAAATAAATGATTAACTTTTAACTTTATATATCATTTCTCCACGTACGATAGTTAAAAGCATGGACATTAAGACTTTTCAAAATATGGAAATTTGTCAGAATTCCTCAGGCAATTTGACCAAATTTATTTTGTTAACATTTTGAATATCTTAAATTTGTCAACAGTTATTTTAAAGCTAAGTTATTTAATCATCAAAGATCTCAGATCATGTGATTCACATACTCCTTTTAATAGTGCTTCATCAGTAGGATCCACACATAATTCAAATAACTTTTCCAGCAATTTCGCCAAACTAGCCAAAGGAACAAACTATTTCAATTAATCCTAGTTGAAGTTTTTCCATAACTCAAAATATTTAGTTTATTCAGCAGAAGGCCTTTAAGTTCTATCTGATTGAATTTATTCTAATTGTTATAAGCTTTAGATCTCCTCTTACTAAAATTACTTTGATTATTTCTTTTGAGTTGTAGCTTGTTACTATTGAGTGATTGATCTTACTTAGGATTCTCTAATATCGTGAACATCATTTTAAAACTGCTAGCTCTTAATAAAACTCTAATTAACAATTGGATTATGAGGAGCGTACTTACCCCACCAGAATTAAAGCTTCTTTTAAGTGATTTATAATTAATGAATGAATTTGATACTATCCTTAATCTTTATTACATTACATATAAGATTAAAATTGTCATCAGGGAAAAAGTAAACTATTTGAGAGACTGCTCCAATCAAATTCTATACACTAATTAATACGTTTGGGGATTTTAATATAAAATCATAGTTTGCCAACTTTTTAATTAAGTTACAAATCATCTCACAACTTTCTCTATTCAGATTACCAATCTCTGCTGAAACATTGAATATTATTTGAGATATTTCTAATAGTTTGCTCTCCTTAATCGAATAGAAATCCTTCTAGATTGTATCACAGAGTGCTGTAATCAATAAGTCACCCCAAGAACCAATTATAATAGGAGCATCTGTAAAAGTCAAAGTAAACTCTTAACTAGCACATAATTATTTATTTAATTGTGGTTACGCACTTAGCAGTTTGAGAATCCTTAATGAAACTTTTTTAATATATTTGTTTTGGTTGAAGTAAGACAATAAAAAAACAACCATTATATTTGGGACTATTAATATAAGGTGAACAAATACCATTATGTATAGACTTTGCAGATAAATAACTCAACTAAATGAAACAGCTTTCAAAGTTGGATAAATGTTTTTCAAAGGTTCCTCTTATAAATTACTATTAAGATTTGTAATAAGAATAAAATTTTTAGGTTAATTAAACTATTATTCCTTCCTATATTTGTTAAGGTAAATTAATAAATTATGGGAAGGGAATGTTGAATAGTTGAAAGTGCTCTTTCGCTCTGATCATTTCTTCGAACTCTTTTTCAAGGGGCAGAACCTCCTTTTATACAAAGCCTATTATTTATTAATGTCAAATACCCTATCCACCTATTATAAGAGTTAATAGTTTTAAGCATACATTTTAAAGATTATCTTCAATTTAATTAGGTAAATTGACAAGGCCCCTGAGAAATTACTTGATTCTCTCAGTTGGGAATATTGAAAAGCCAATTATAGATACAAATAATTCTGGGAAAAATTGAACTTTTTGTAATATGAACAAAGCAGCATTTGGTGTTTAAACTAAAAATTTTTGAGTTTTTGGTTAATTATTATGATTATTATTTTAGTTTTATTATTCTTATATTTATTGCTCTTAAAATTATTCATCTATTTCTTATTCAGGAGGTTGATTCACTTTTTCTTAATTTTCCTACTTATTATCTTCATTTAATAGTTGAATTTCTTGTTCAAAAAATAGTTATGATGAAAATAATGTTGAACTAACCAATGCAAATATACAAGATAAAACGAGATAGCGATTTTCGAAATATTTTGCTATATCATTTGGGTACTTACACTAAGGATTAAAACCCTTCCATATATAACCAACTTGCAATTTATAAGAATTCCATACATTTTGATAATATTATGCAAATTATTATAATAGAGTATCATTCTTTACAACTGATTCCTTTTAAGATTAGTAAGTATAATTACATTATATTCTAAAGAATCTATTGTAAATCCAAAATGGAAGCACATTTAAAAGAGTCTCTAAAGTAGTGAAATTATGAGTGGAGGGTCTCGCTCTTAAATTTCCTCGTTGGGTTTAGGGATTTTAGTGTTCCAGAGCATCTCTTTCATTTGTTCTTTAAATTATTCTTCGTATAAAACTGGAATTATTGAAGTTAATATTCTTAAACTGTTCTTCCATTATCTATATTGAACATGAGATGCTAAATCAGTTTATGAATCGCAAAGGAAGTGATGCAGATAGTGGATTATTCCCGATATCCTTTTTGGCGATTATTTTAATATATCCCGAATGTCAGAAGGATAAAAGGCGTTAAGATAATCTTCTTAAGAGATGTCAAGGAGCAAAATTGATTTTAATTCTTCTGCCAAAGCATTTTCATCCTCCTATTTCAATAGATTT
Organism: Paramecium tetraurelia; assembly: GCF_000165425.1. Taxonomy (NCBI): domain Eukaryota; phylum Ciliophora; class Oligohymenophorea; order Peniculida; family Parameciidae; genus Paramecium; species Paramecium tetraurelia. The sequence continues at coordinate 156,535 of NW_001799333.1, read as the reverse complement.
ACAAATTTTGCCTTTACATTGATCTAATTTCCCATTTTTTTATTCTAATTAATTAATATGAATAAATAAATTTATATATCATGATAATAAAGATTATTCAATCTTTTAGCATGTTGATTCCAATAATTTTAACAATGATTTCTCTTGTTTCTCTCTTAAAAATTACTCTTACTAAAAATTAGAATAATATTTTACTTCTAAATCATTTTAAATAGATTAATCTAAATCTTATAATAATCTAATAGTTGTTTCGTATGACTCTTCTGAGATTCTTTTCTCCTCACTCAACTATTCTTACAATCTTAAGATCTCTTCTCCAAATCCTCTTATTAATTTCTCAGCATTTTGATCTCTGATCTATTTTTCTTATTCGAAATAGTATCTTAATTCTTCAAGTTCTTTTTCAATGTTTTCAATTTGCTTCTCCTCATATTCAGTTCTTTAGACATTGTCTTTTTTTAATTCTCCCTTCATTGCTTATATTTTGTCATCAATTTCAGCAAAAATCTCTTATTCATTCACTTTCCTACTGGAATATTCTTCATTCAAGGATAATGAAAAGTTTTTCTCAATTAAAGTTAATGATTTCAAACTTTTTTCACATATTAACTACAATTAAAGTCTATCTTACCTATCTTTAATCTCTTTCGCTGTATAAGGTTTCTTCCAACTTCTCATATTGTTCATAGAGCAACTAAGAAATTACAAATAAAGGAATACCCTGAATTTTTAATTATCATTAATTTCTCCTTTTTGAATCCTCTCCTCAAGTATTTTAATTTTTTGAAAATACAAATCTCTCCTGCTCTATATTTATTAAGAATAAAAACTACTTTGTCATCCTTTACATTTGTGGATAGTCCTTGCAATACTCTGTTTAATTCATTGATACGATCTTGATTTTAACTAGGTGATACATTTCTCTATCAAATTATAATCAACTCTATACATTTGAATAGTCCGATTCATCGTGTTTCTTAGTCGCAGTAGCACTTTTGAACATTATTTTTAAATTTAATTTTAAGGTTAACTGTTTTATATATGTATTATTTATTTAAAATTAATGCAAGACGAAGAAAAAATTTTAGAATAATTAAAAGAACTTGACAAAGCATAAGACAAAAATCCAGTATACTCTATAAATCTAATTTAATCTAGGTCACCTTAGCCTCTCTAAAAAACTTAAAATCTGCCATCTATAACAGAGATGTCGATTTATAAACGGTAGTGAAATTAAGAACTTTAAATGAAACTACATTGAAATCAGAAAATATCAAAATTTATTTCTGCTCTCTCTGTGGAAAGAAGGCAATAGGAGCAAACATAGGATTAGACACCCTTCCGACGAGAAGATCAGATAATAGCATTGCAATCAATTTAAAACAAATTTTTATAAGGCTATTTCTAAAACAGGAAGGGATAAAATATATAAAGCGTTCGAATTGTATATTTATTCATCTTATGATTTTAAGGTGTAGAAAAATAATACCGGTGGTGTTGTGAAGAATGTGGTGTTCATGTAGCATATCAATGTATAAGTTATGAAGAAGGAGCAGAATTAATCTAAGGGAATTCAGATATCTAATTATCAAATAAGCCTTATCTCTATGTCCTTAATGATGCAATTGTTCTAAATTAATAGTTTTCAAAATTACATAGTGAAATAGCTAAACTTAAAGATTAAATGGAATATGAATAATTAAAATGAACTTTTAATGCTAGATTTTGAAATATTTTATAGTTAACAATATATATCTTATATTCTTTTTTTAATTTTAGATTAATAAAATATTACCATAAGAAACTGTAAATAATATATTTTTTTGCATATTCATCAAAAAACTTATATCTTAACCTCATTCATAATATTTAAGACTCATTTAGTAAACATTGGATAATAGAATTCCTAAAATAATGGGCAGAATAAATTTGATAAATGAGGATCCTATTAATATAATAGATAAATAAACCTTTCTTTAATTTTTAAATTTCAATAGTATTATAAAGTTATTCTCTCTTTCGTTTTTCTTCTGCCTTTTTATGTTATAAATGAAATAATTACTAGTTCCAATTCAATTTGTTTGAGTTTTTAAACACATTACACTTAATTAGTTAATGGAGTTGGTTAAATCATTGACTGCATAGTCGCTTAAGACTCTGATCTGCTATTTGACTAATAAGATTTTAAATAATTGGTATACTAGAACAGATGCATGACTGGATGCCAAGTTGTTTCCTAAAATTTGAACTTTTTTGCCAAATTCTTCCTTCATTATACTTGTAAACAATCTAATACTAAAACAAGTTTGAGTTTGGAAGAGGTTGTCAATTTCAGCAATCTAACTATATGATTGATTTTACTGATTTCTTTTCTTAAACATTAATTGCATATATTTAGAATTTCTGATTCACGATATGTTTGGGATCTAAATTCTTCCTATATTCATATTTATAATGTACTTTAGCTCTGTCTGTTGTACTAAATTCTACGATTTCTGATTACTGTGGTGAAATCAATCCTCTACTTTGTTTAACAGAAAATAGTTCTGGTTTTGTGGATTTAATCTATCAAATATATTTTTCTCTAACTTTATATGCCAAGTAATAGGATGTGACATTTTTTAGACTTAAGTTGTAAGGAATATAAGTGTCGTTTTTTAAGTCGAAAATAATCTCAGCTGATGAAACTTCAAGCATATATAATTAATATAAATTTTAATTTTTGCAATTAAAATAAATTCCTCCAATTTGGATAAAATATAATCAAATTAAACAGAAGAGAACAAGAATTTAAATTATTCCTTTTCTGAGTAATCTTGTTATACAGATGATGATATTAAAAATTAAAATTATCAAATGATGTTATAAAGCCAATTCTCAATATAAATATAATCTCATATATTAATTAATGAATTTTAAGAAAGAGACTTTAGAACTACTTGGATATGAAAATATATAATGCTCAATTCCAAAAACTTTACTTGATAACTTCACTGCTTTTTTTACTGCTTAATAACAAAATCCTCTAACAAATGAATCTCCTGAAAGTATTTTTTTATATAAAACTGACCTTAGATTTTGAGAATGGTTTGATATTTATGTCAGCTATAAGTTAAAGTAATACTCCCTAGGTGTCAGCCCAATAATTAAGATCAGTATAATCTAAAAGTTCCAAGGGAAAGATCAGAACATTTTTTCCTTAAAGTAATAATCTTCTAATTTTTTAAATAGAGTGGCCAGTTCAAAAAGCCAACATGAGTCCATTTTCATTTTCAAAATACTCTCACTTTCAATCTTTAACAAGTCGATATTGGTATTACTTGGACAATAGTAATAATGTTTAAGGTAAGGTCTGACCTTATCTAAAATTTTTAGGTCCGTTTTCTTGTGTTGAAATGGATAACTGGTATCGAAAAAATCTCCTTAATCCTGATCTGTTGATAAGCTACAAATCTCATGATCTAACTTCGTTTGTGAAAATCAAAGATATCTTAAATGATTCTGAAAATCCAAAATGCGATAAAATGCTCCGTCAACTATACAAAAGAGCTTCTAGTGCTAAAAGAATAAGTATATTTTAAGTCTACAATTAGAAAATAAAAATTCAAGCACTTCACCTATGAGTAAGGCATCAACTGAAATTTCGTCTAGCAACAACAACAGCTGCTAAAAATCTAGATAACCCATTTGGGGAGTTGATACCGATTATTTTTTAGGCTTCTGAAGCTATATCTAATAATAAATAAACAACATTAATCATTTTTAAACAGGAAAAATATATATTTTTTAATTTTATATTTAAAATCTAGTAATTTATAAACTATAGTATTTTTGAACAAACTCAAAAATATAAAAACAATAATGATGAATTTATAATTATTCATTCAGGATAGTAACTTTCTTAGAATTCTTCTAAAGGGGGTCGTTCCAATGTCATCGACAAGTTGTTCGTGAAATTCCTATGTTTATTGACTGACATTATTACGTCTAATGCTATGCTTATTTAATCTGGCTATGATGGATATTATTCGAATATCTCTGGATTTTATCCTTTGCATTCTCCAACTTCTTTTGAAATTATGGTGCGTGTACCAATGACTGGACTGAGATCATCATACTCCTATTAATTTCCTTATTACTCGCTGCCTAAGTTATATATTTTCTGTATAATATAATGAATCTTACCTGAAACTCATTGATTATTAGATCGGCTTTTCCTACACAGGCTCCTGTTTAGATTGTTTCTAAACAAGAATATCCTAAAACTGTTTCTAATCTTGCAATGTTCCTTGCATGATCATCTTTAATAATTTAGTCGAAACTCCATCCTTGAGTCTCTGAGGCGGTTTTTTTAGTATCTCTACTGAATCTCCTTTGGAATTGCCGTCGAATTAGATCTTATTCCTAGAGCTTCTTATGTTACAATTACAATTCTATTGTATCGATTTTCTTTTGTAATTTAATAATTTCTTCTGCTTAGGAATTTTTTAATTTTATTGCATTTTCCAATTATTATCTAGTTTATAATAGCGAGTTATGCATATCATTTCTTTCCTGCATGAGCTATTTGACAGTACATTCAAGTTGATATTCTCTGGAGAGAGGATTAAAGGCTGAACTTTCCTGTTATTGCAATATAAAAAATAAGAATGATATAATACTAAGATTTTTGGGTCTCTAAAGTAAACATCAATTGCTGATTGATTTAAGTAAGAAATTATTATTATTTTTCTGTTTCATGCTTATATTTCTGGAATTCCACTGTTAAATCTTCCTAAGAAATAATTGATCAAATATATTTACTAATTGTTTTTAAAGGCTATGCTTCGATTAACTCATTTCACTCTTCTTTTAATTGTATGATAGTTTCAATTTTTACATTTTTTCTCTTTCCTTAATTTGATACATGGAAAACTAATCCTTAATGGTAACCATGATTTAATATATTTCTTAGACCTTCTCTTATTCCACTTAAAGTTATCTCCTCAATTTCGAGAAAACTTCCTGAATTTGTAGTAATACATGTGAATCCTCCATTTTATCACCTAACATGGCTAATAATTTTTCAACATCCGAGATTTCTTCATTCTCTTAGGTGGATTTTATTAAAGTTTATTCATTTTCATCAAATTTTATGTTTAATTCATCTTCATCTGTTTAAAAAGAGTAATTATCAATATCCAATAATTTATTAGATTTTGGTGAGGGCGGTTAAGAATCCATTTAAAAGGATACATTCTTTTTCTTAAATTATGGATTTATAATTTGAGTGATGACTTATTCCTAAGTAAAATCTTTCAATAGAATGGTATCTAATTTTGTAAGGGTCTCTGAAAAATTAACTATGCTCTAAAAGGTTCTCTCTTCAATTTCCTTGTCATATTATTCAGTCATGAAAATGTCTTTTGTTGATTCAGAATCAGAAGGACATTAATTGAATTGGTTCTTTAAATTCAGATTGGCAAGGAAGAAGTCTAAGTCTTACTTTGTTGAAGACAGAGCCCTACGAAAATCAAATAGTTTCTAATCATTCTCTAAGATTTGAGTTTTCAATTATTCATTTTCAAAAATGAATTTTTAATTATTTTTTAAGCATTCAGATAGTTATTATTTGGTATGTTCTTCATTGAATTTCTATTTTAAAAGTTTCTCTTATAATTCATCAATCCTACTCTAATAATTTATCTAAAGAGCAGCCATTTCTGTTTTTTGAAACTCCAATTCTTCTTGCAAATTGACAACTAATTTATGTTCTTTTAATAATTATAGAGATGAGTGTTATTTAGATTATGCGGCATTTTGTTACGGTCCCAAATTTGAGTTTGAGTTTCCTTTATCCATTGAGACTGAAGTGCCGTTCTCTACTTTTTCCATTAATTTATTAATTATTTCATCCTACTCTAGTATCTTTTATTCAGCAATATCTAGTAAGGCTTGTAATTCTTTAGCACTTTTCTCAGCATTGATAGTGGGCTTATTTTTTATGGCTTTGGCTCTTGCTCCAAATCTTAAAGTACTTATTGTCTCTTTATCGTTGTATGAACACATCGAACAAGCAACTACTAAGGTAGTTTTAGCATTTCCTCCAAGAGATTCACTCAATATTCTAGTTAATTTAGAGTCTCTATAAGGGATGTGTTCTTTTTTATCAGAAGTTAAGGCATTAATGACCATGCCTAAACAAGTTAATGATTTATTAATATTCTTAGCTTCTTCTAGTTGTTGACCAGAAACATTAGTTTTTGATATTTTTTCTGATCCTGCCAAATCCACAAAGTACAATTTGCTTAGTTTACTGGAATCTGTTTTCAAATTTTTTTCACTAACCTAAATTTAAAATAAGGAATGAGATCTAGATGATCTTTCATTCATTCTAGTGGCCGCTATTGTTCTATTATTTGACCCAGTCATCATCACCTATTTCATTTCTTCTGGGGATTCAACTTTAATTTCTGTGAGATTCTATACAAAAATGCCCCGAAGTCTATCTTCTTTTATTTTTAGGTTAGTTTTATTAGTGTCTAATAAATCCATGATTTTCTCATTGTAAATTTCCAAAAAAGAAACCTTCACAATATATATTAATTCCTCTGATTTGCTATGCACAACATCAAATAATTCAGTCATGACTCTTGGTATCAATCCTTTAGTCCTTTCGTTAGGATTATCTGGGCCCTATATATTTTCACTCTGCATAGTACTTCCATTGTAAATGTTTTGCCTGATGAAGTTTAACCATACGCAAAAATGGTTCCATTATAACCATTCATCACGCTGTCTAAAATCGGTCTCCCTACTTCATCGAATACATCAGCCTATTCTGAATCAGGTCCGAATATTCGATCAAATGCAAAATCCTATTTATCATTGGAGCCAACCTAAATAATTGATAGACTCAAATGTCATACCGTAACAGTAATTTGTTTTTCACCATATGAAACACAACATTCCCCTCCTTATTGCATTTCAAGAGCATTGAGTGGTCTCAACCGAGCAACAACTTTTATATTTTAGCCTTCTTTCATCTCCAAATATTATAATATATAAAATGGCTAATATTAATAAATAAAATTATACTCCTTTCATCATCCTTCGGGTACAATATGGCAATACCTACTTGTAATTCTATATTCAAATTTATATACCCAATATAATGTTGCCATATTGATTATTTATTATAATTCTAATCATTGAAGTCGAATGTTAAACATTATATCCTTGATCTATTTTTGATTTAGGTATTTTGATTCTAGTTTAGACTCAAATCAACGATATTATGGATCAAATCAAAGACAAATTACTAAGGTTACAATTTCCTAAATGAAATAAACGATTCAGAAGGAAAATAAAACTTTTACAATTATATTAGGTAAGATCGAAAAAAAAAATATTGTTAAAATAATTAATTAATAATTTAATGATTATAGAATGACGACATAATTGCAATAATAGAATCACTAATTTAATTAGTGGCTTTCAAATAAATTTTTGTATTTATTTAGTCCTAGTTCTTGGGAGGAAATATATGATGCAAAAATTTTGGAAATTGTAAGTAAAATGTGGTATTCTATAAAAGAAAACTTAATTAACATAAATATAGATCTTTTTTTTTATCGAATATCTAATGAATAGTATTTTCAGACTAGATTGAAGATCAATGGAATAATTGATTCTTAATTAATGCTACTTTTGTCATTTTTAAGGTAGTTTTTGAATAAATTTATCACATAATAAAAATATATCATTACTTGATTTTTAGATGGGTTGTGCTGCAGCTAAACCAGAAAAACCACATAGCAAACAAAACTCTCCTTGCTCTCATTCTAAGGAGGCTATTCCCTCGATTTCACTGATGTAAGAAACTGAAAAAATCGATTCAGATTATATATTCCACACCTTGGACCCGTTAATAAGTATGTTATTCATTTGAGAAATAAAATAGCTAGAAGAAATTACATAAAGAAAGCGGTTTCGAAAAGCAATAATGCCAGTCGAATAGTAAAGGTTTATAATTGTTTAAATCTCACTACTACTGAAAAGTAGGAGTTCGAGAAGATAGTGAACCAACTCTTGCAAATTGTAAGACTTATCATATATTTAAGAAACATTTAAACTTAGTCAGCCAATCATCATACTATTACAATGATAATAAATTATACTTAGTGAGTGATTTTTGTGATGGAGGCAATCTATTATCCCGCTTGGATAATTTCAGCCAACTACAACAACACAATATGTTTGATGTCTTCTGTTAGATCATGGCAGGAGTCCAATTCCTGCACAATAAAGGGATTGCGCATGGGTATGTTAAGTTGTGGCATTTTAGTAATATTCAACTCGAAAGTATTGTGTTTACAGACAAAAACATGTAGAACATCAAGCTAATAGACTATGGCATCCCTAGTTCCTTTAAATCAACCTGCCTATAATGGAGACCCAATGGAGGTATTCAAGAGATCTCCTTTAAATCTCCTGAAGCCTTGAAATAATCAAACCTCGCATCATTTAAATCCGACATCTGGTCGTGTGGATGTCTCTTGTACTTCTTTTTGACCTCTCATATGCCATTTTAATCAAGGGATGTCCAGGCCTTAAAAACGGCAATACAAAGAGGAATTGTCAATTTCGAAGGCTCAGAGTGGACCAACATCAACCCAGACATGAAACAACTAGTCAGCAAAATGCTTAGTACCAATCCACAAGTTCGTCCGACCGCAGCAGAAGTGATCAATCATCCAATATTTCTGAACAGAGCAAAAATAATGACCAAGCCTAATAAGCAACTCTCCAAGTAGATGAAAGACTTCAAAGTATTTAGATTCTTTATCATTGTAGTAATAATCATAAATGCAGAATGCTATGCTCAATTATATAGCAGAAAACATGTTGTAAGAACAGGATAAGAAAAAACTAATGGAAGAATTCCAAAAATTTGATTTAAATAAGGATGGGTAACTAACAAAGCAAGAACTCTTAACAGTTTACACTACTATGTACTCATCAGAATAAGCTAATTAAGAGGTGGAAGCCATATTCTCGAAAATTGATCAAAATGGCAGTGGAAGAATTGATTACCAAGGTATTGAATTATATCTAAATGTTAGAGTTTGTGTTGGCAACTATAGATCAAAAAAAATACTTCAACAGGGAAAAATTACTCATTTTATTTCAATAAATCGATAGAGATCATAGTGGATAATTAAGCAAATTAGAAGTAAAGAAATTATTGAGAGACATGGCAGTCCCCAAAGAAAAGCTTGATCAATTATCAAAGCAATTAGATTAAGATGGAGATGGATAAATTACTCAAGAAGAGTTCTTGTAAATTATGTTATCGATTGCATGACATAATTATATTATTTATATGATATTGGATTGTATTTGTCTATTTATTAAATTATTCATATTTTGATGACTTAACCTCACAATTATTATTTTATTAACATTAAATCCCTAAGTTAACCACCTTTTAAACCATAAGTTATCCTTCCTATCCCAGTTCCTATTTATTATATAATTAATTGGTATAATCGACTCTATCATTTGTATAAATGGATAGCCTATTGAGATATAATTCAATAGGCTATCCATAAGAGAAGCATTAAGAATAGATAGTACAATGGCAAAATTATAAATGGAGAAAATTAATTGAAAACTTAAGATAAAATCTTTAAACAGCATTAATTGTTTGTTTTCTAGAGTTTTTATTAAGGTTTCATAGATCTCTACTTCAAAACAACATTTTTGTTAAATTTAGTAATTAATTCACTCATTAATTATGTTTATCAAATAACTTTAATCAAAAATATAAATACGCTCAGTATCGAATGTATCAGGGCATTCAATCCAAAGATTTTCAGGGATAGCAACTCCTTAAAGTAATACAATTAATGCTATTTGGGACATCAATCAAATTGGCCAAGAATTGGATTGTCATGATGACCCAATTTTGAACGAGGCTTTGCAGCTTATCAATAATCACCAAATAAATCAAGCTATTTTAATATTAAACTAAAGTATTATTATTGATCATATCATCGTAGTGGTTTTTGATGGGAAAAAATATTTGGGCTAATAATCTCAAGTATAATTGGTAATGAAAGTTACATTATTGGTTGTATCAAGTGCTATGTCAATTTTAGAGAATGATCCATCTTCAGCATTGCTACTGCTTCTGGGCTGTGATTAGATGTTTAAGGGATTGACACCGAAATAATAAAGTTACCTAAGAGTTCAGATTCTAAATGGACTTGGCTGTTATTACAGAAGAGTAGGATAATTGGAAAAAGCTCTAAACGAATTGGAATGCGCTTTGGCTTTAATTAAAAAATATGGGTTGAAAGAGGTTGCAGTGACCCACCTAAACTTGTCTGTAGTATTATCTCTGGTGGAAGAGTATAATTTCAACTTTATTAGTAATTAGACATGAGGGCGCTTTAGAAAATGCTAAGAAAGCAGTTACCGAAAGTCATAAAGAATACTAATACTATATCAAAAATCATGTATCCATGCAAGCATTCAAATTTCAACGATGCGTAAGTTCCTTGGCCATCTCCTTCTACAATGTCGGAGTTTAGGAATAATATTTTCAAAGATATTAGTTTGCATTACAGGCTTATGCATCAGCATTCAAAGTAGCCGAGGATAACTTGGGAATCCATCATTATCTAACACTTCAACTTAAAAATATATATGAAGAATTTGCTCGACAATTGGCAATAGCAGAAGGGTAAAAAATTGCCATTACATCTTTGAATCACAAATTCCAAATCAGAGCAAATGTCACAAGCCAATATGCTCAAAGTGTCTTAAGGAGCAAACCATCAGACACAGTCAAAAATGTCACTGAAAGGCTCTTTTAATCAGAATCTAAAATGTCAGGTCATACCCTTAGACCACAATCAGCCATTATGAATCAAACCCAAGTTCCTAAATTAAAATCATTTGATTTCACTCGAAGAGACGCACCTACTTTCAGAAAACAGCTGTCTGCTACCAATCGTACTTTAAATCAATATAGTGAGGAAAATGCAAAGTTTGAAGTGGAGAAATTAGAATAGACCAAGTCATTGTAACAGTGCATCTAAAATTTATAAACAGTAATAATTCATTATATAATATAAGCAAGCATAAAAAGAACAAGAGGAATTGAAAAGAATTCAAGATTAAAAGCAAAGAGAGTTACAAAAATTGGAGGCTTTTCGATATATTAATTAATAGATTCAGTAGTAGAAGTAATAAAAGAACTCAAACTAAACTTCAAGAGAAATGAAATCATCAACAGAATAGATGAAGTAACTTTTTAATACAGATCCATAAATATAAGAAGCTTTAAATGAAAGTGAACCATAGCCTTTAGTTACTATATAAGAATAAAACAGAGTAATAAAAACAGAAGAAGAAAACCAATTGAGCCATTAAATTAATACTAATGATTAAAATCTAAAATAAGAGATAAACAAAGAAGAGAAAAGGATGTCATTTACTACCACTCTTGAATAAAAGGGATTTTAAGATGAAACTATATAGAGTTCAACAAGAAAATTAGAATTTGAATAGGATTCATCAATCAAAAACAATTATTTTTAATAAAATATGTCATGTAAGCAGATTGAAGATTTAGAAGAAATCACAGAAGAAATTAATGAAGTTAATTAATAATAATAATAGTAAAATCAATAGAATGTTGAAAATTAAGTTGAAGAAATAATTCAAGAAAAAGTTAAGCATTTAGAAGAAGATCAAAAATTACAAGCAGTTTAATCTTTACAAAGATGTTGGAAAAATAGTGTAAGAAAATGTAATGAGAGAATTTAAAAGTTATAATCAAAATATTCTATGGTCACTGAATAATAGTACTCTAAACTTATAGATGAGAAAAACAATCTTCATAATGGTATTTTGTTTCTCGGTTTCTATCAATCAGATATCAATTATATTGATATTGTCTTTATAGATTTTTACACTTTACGAAAATCTCAGAGGAAGTGTTCAAACCTAAATGAAAAGTTATAGCACATATTAATTTTAACACTTTAATCCACCATTCCAATGACTAAAGATACTTTAGATAATATAGAAACCAGACTATCATAATTTACTCAAATCAATTAATAATAACTCATTATTCAAAGTAATTTATTAGACATTGAAATTAAAATAATCGACAAACATAATTCATTAAGGTTTGATGTTAATCAATTGAAAATTTATGAATTTTTTATTAAATTTGAAGAGAGCATTTCACATTTATAATTGCCAACCTCTATAGCTGATATTCAATCATTTAATACAGACTCAATAGTAGTATAAAAATCAGCTTAAGTCAATTAAGAATTAAATTAACAACCTTTTTAAGAAATTCCTTTAATTGAGGAATAAGTTGTAGAAGAAGTTAACTTTGAAAAATAGCCAAGCGAAGGAAATACTAAACAGGAACAATAATCAGCAGTTGAAGAAATTCAATATAGTGAGGGTCAATAGGAGAGTAAAAATGGAAGTGATGATGTTGATAAAGTAAATAAGACTGGATAATTTAATATTAATGTCCTTTCTTCTTAAAAATTGCAATCTTAATAAGATTTAGACAAGGCAGTTGAGGAGATTGAGGAGATTGAGACTATTGAGGATTAAAAATAACAATAAATTTAAACAAAAGAAAATAACTAAAATCTAGATTTTACATTACAATATAATGAAAGTAGTATGAATAATTCTGTTTAGGATACTTTGAAAACTAATGAAGCAGATAATTATTAACATTAATAAGGAGATAATAGTGTTAAAAATAAAGATAAAGATAAACCTTCAGTTAATCAAACTATTATAGAAGAGGATGAAGATGATCAAAAAGAGGAGTAGAAGAAAAGTGAAAGCTCTGCTCCTAATTCAAACTCTGATTTTCAGGTAGAATCGAAATAGAATCAAGATTAACTGCATTAATAATAAAACAATTAAACTTTTTCTGATGTTAAATCTCAGAGTAATTTTCTACAGGTCCCATTTAAGGAGCATAAAAATTATAGTAAATAAACCAGTTTGTAATTGCCGGATTTGATGAAGGAAAACATTGATTCTGATTAAGAAAGTAATTATTCTAATTAATATTTAGTTTCACTAACAAAACCATATTTGTATGAATTTGTAGGTGCAATATCAGGAATCAATAAGACCAATGGGGCTTTAATATTGATCAATATCCTTATCAACAAAGAATAGTAATTATTTTAGGCAAAGGCAGAAGTAGATGATATAAAAGTTAAGCCAGCTTACTTTAAGGTTGAAAATGTAGAGAAAACACTTAAAAAGCCATAGAAGTATTTAAAAGGATATTTAGTTCAATGGAAAAATGAAATTGTCTTAAAAGTTTATACTAAAGCACATGAAAAAGCTGTACTTAAGCTTTAAAAGAAATTCAAATTTGATCATTATAGAAGACTTATCAATTTTAAATTAGCCAAAACAAACATTGATGGTGGATTATATGTAGGTTCACGAAAATAGGTAATTTATTTAGCAATTGAAACAAAATCTACCTAATAAAGAAATTCTTATACATTTAGGAATGAAAATTATAGTCAATTTGTGAATAAAATCTCTTTTAGAGTATTAAATAATCTTAAGTATTCTGATGATAAGGGAATTTACTTGCTGCAAGAACCACAACATAAAATTATAGCTTAGAATCTATAAGGTAAATTCAAATGTAATTTAAGCTAAAATTTTTAAACTGTTAAAACCAAATAATGCCTTTGAATTTGTGGGTTTTGGCCTTTTAAATGGCATTTATGATTCGGTGCACAAAAAAGTAATCATAGCTAGTGACAATCGAAAGACTTAACCTGCTCAAGTTGATGTTCCTAAGTCAATACAAGGAGACTAAATTGTCTCTTTTTCACAAAATTTATTAAATCGAGTACTTATTTAAGGTTATGAATAGTCTTTTATAATTTAGAGTAATAATGAAAATTGTGTAATTTATTATGAAGAAAAAGATGAAAACTATGTAAAGTATATCTAAAATGCAATTTTTTAATTTTAAACAATTAGAACATTATCAATTGATTATTATCAAGCTTATCAAGGGCAAATTAGAAAATAAGAAATCAAAGTTGAATTATAAAAAAAGATCAAAAGGATTTTTTGTATAAAACTCTAAGAAAAAATGTATATGATAGGTAAATTAAAAGATAATGAGATTTAAAATTTGAAATAAAACTTTAAAAAAATAGTAAGCACATTCCTAACAAATGAAAATAACTAGATTGAAATAGATATAAACTCCTTGAAGGAATTCCTGAACTAATAAGGACAATTTGTGAAATTGTTAAGAATGGATTTAAAGGATTTTGTTTATTAAATTTGAAACTCTATAAATATATATCTCTTTATACAGATTAAATTAGTATAAGATTGAAAACATAATTTCATTATCTAAAATATTTCTAGAAAGTATTTAAATTATATTAATGAATTTTTGCATTTGTATATATTTACATAAAATCATAATCTTATTTCTCAGGTGTTAAATATTTAAATCAATTCTTCTGAAACAGCAGATGGCGTAAAGACTCCTAAATCCGTAAATAATAATGTTATCAAATCTGGAGGAGTATAATCACACAAAGGATTAATAAGCTATTATTCATTAGATACTAAAATATTACATCCAAATTTTCTGGCAATTTCAATTTATCTGAAAATAGTGGTTCTTCTTAGCTATATCTGATTGAATCACTTAAATCTTTTTATGATAGAGGGAACAAACGAGTAAATTTGAAACTTTCAGCTAAAACATAAAATGGTTTCTTTTAAAATTTGGCACAAATAGCTGTTGTATAGGTTCCAACTCTGTTGATTATACCACCATTCTCAACAACTGCTTCAGCTCCTGTCAAGACCATATCTATGTTTTCCATGACTTATCCAATGGCAGAGTCAAATATTAATTTACAAGGATATCCAATTTCAGTCAACTATCTATATGTCTCTATTCCTTCTGATTTCGGTCTGCTTTCAGGAATGTATATTTGCATAACTATCCCAGCCTTGAATGCTTCTATCAAAGAATAGATGACAACATTTGAATATCCAACTACTAAGACTTTCTAAAGTTAAAATTCTTATATACAAATCTATTATTAAAGAATTTCAAACATTGGGTCTTAATGTTATCTTTAGAACGAATTATAATGTCGATTAGCTCCTATGAAATTTCTAAGAGAGAAGATTTCAATGCTTCCATGCCATCGGCTTGTGAGTGTTGCAAACCTTTACTAATATAATGTTAATAAATGGTCTGAGTTGATCTTAATACTAACTCTGACCTGCCATGACCAGCTTGTGCATTATTGATTAAATATTCTCCAGCTGTCTTAATCTCATGTGTTAGACCTTACATAGTCATTTCTTGATTAAATTATGGAAATACCTTTGCTATTTGTGATCAAATTAATCATCACCTTAATTAAAATCACAGCATAATGTTCTTTTGTTGTTTCATTTAATTGCGTAAACTCATCAAGTACTTTATATAATTTCAAATAGCAAACCTTTTTTCAATGTTATTGACATAGAATCTGATTTTTAGGAAAAACCTAAATTCATAAATTATATAATTATTTATCAAAGAATTAATATATTAAGATTAATAACAATCATATGCGTGAGAAAATTTACATATTTTTCATAAATTATTTGTAATAGGATACTTAGACAAAATACAATTTAATTTTATTTCATAAATTGGTTGAAAATTTACAAAAATGATTTATTATTGAGAAGGATTATAGTTAAAATGAAGGATTTTAATATGTTTAAAGTTATATTCAACATTTTTTGAAATTTATAATTTATTAAATTGCAAAATTATGGACTTTGAAAATTAATAGAAACAATTAAAATTGAATGAATTACTTCATCTAATTGAATAAATTGTATTGTTCAATTCATTTATATTAAAACAAATGACTTACTTATTATTAAGATTATTTTATTTAAATTTAAGAATAAAAAGAATAATAAATATGATAAAATATTTAATCATTTCTACTCTTGTTTTAAGTTGCATTTCAAGTGACTTGGATCTAAATACATTTAGTAATTATTTAGAGGTGAGAATTAATCATTTGCATTTGGAGTGGCTACTAGATTTAGATAATAAGTTAGTGAATGCAACAGCAGAATATCAAATAAAAGTGTTAAGGAATGTAGATCATGTATAAGTTTAATACTATAAACAAAGATTGATTTGGATATCTATTTGTTGGATGTGTTTAATGTTTATCTATTGAATGGAAATCCTCTTGAATTTTAGATACAAGTTATTCGAAATTAAACTCTTGTGTAAGGAGACAAGCTAGTAATAAAGCTTGATCGATAATACAAAGCCTTAGAAAATCTGATAATCAGAATTAAATATGCCTATACAGATAAGGCAAGGGCTGCAGGTTTTTTAACAAAAGAATAGACTTAAAGTAAGAAGGTTCCTTATATGTTTTCATAATGTGAAGCTATAAAATGTAGATCACTAATGCCTCTCTAAGACACACCTAGTGTTAAGTTTACTTATTCATCCACAGTCTTGAGCAAAGACCCTCTAATTAAAGTGTTTATGACCGGTCACTAAGTAGATTCTCTATAGTTGATTGGGCAATATGAAGAAACTAGATTATACTAATACTCTTTTAAATTAGATATTCCTATTCCTGCATATTTAATAGGAATAGTGGCAGGAGAGGTTGAATAAAGGAATGTGGGAGGAAATTGTTATGTTATTTCTGAGCCTCACTTTTTAGAGGGCTATGCAAAGGAATTAGAAGAACTCCCCTTCTTTCTTGAAAAAATGTCTGAATACATAGGTCCATATATCTGGGGAGAGTATAAGATAGTGGTACTGCCCTAATCTTGTCCTTTCGGAGGAATGGAACATCCATTATTAACCTTTGCAAGTCCGATGATGATTGTAGGAGATAAAAGTGGTGTTGGCATAGCTATACATGAAATAGCTCATTCTTGGATGGGCAATACTGTGACTGGCAATAATTGGTCCAATTTATGGATAATGGAGAGTTTATGTGTTTTCTTAGAGAGGAAGACTTATTAATTTGTAAGACCAAAAGATTATGATGTAATTGAAGCAATAAATGGAAATATTGATATGATTGAAGATATTGAAGGTTTTGTTGATCCAGAGAAAATAACCTATAAATCTTTGCATCCAAATACTGCTTGGAAAAACCCCAATGATTCTTTCTCGTTGGTTCCCTATGAAAAAGGATACCAATTGCTCTATTACCTTGAATAATTAATTGGAGAAGAGAATTTTAAATTCTTTCTAAGATCCTATTTAGATTACTTTAAATTTCAGAGTATAGATGAAGATGACTTTTACAAGTATCTGTTAAGATGGGTCAGATAAAATATATAGGATAATCAATAGGCAATTATTAATGAGATTATTCTAATTTACAAACCATGGGTGTATGATTTGGGTATAATATAATTATAATTTAGGATTACCACCAAGATAATTCTCTTAAACTACTCCAAAATATCAATAGGCTATATCTTTGGCAAATGCTTGGATATAAAATAATGAGTAGCCTTAAAATGCAAATGAATACAATGACTACATGCCAAACCAATAAACTATTTTTATGTAGTAGATTATGTCTAATTGGGAGAAGTTAACTAATTCAAAAATTAAAGCTCTAGATGATTTTTACAAGTTTTCAGGAGCTAAATAAGGAGTATAGATAGGTTTTAAATGGTATAGAACTATTGTACTTTGTAAATACGAAGATTCATTTTGGGCTGTTAGATAATTTTTATAAAGTATTGGAGTTCGATCTTATATTGTTGGAATTTATGAAGTTTTGATATAAAATTACTTGTAATTTTATGCAATATTATTTAAGAAATTTAGCAAAGTAGTGGTTTGAAGAAGATAAATATCTGTATCATCCTTTAGTTTCAAACAAAGTATAAGACATGCTGAACAAAGCAGGTATATTTGAGTGAGTTCGTTTCTGTATTTTTTAAATAATTTATTATTGTTAAGATCTAAATGTGTAAACTAAATTATATCCATTATATGAATTTTTAATACTTAAGAATTCTTTATTTAATTCAACTAAATGATCAATTAAATAGAAATTAAAGAAATATGCAGTTTTATTTTATTAATAAATTTTTATATCGTTAAATGAATTTTAAGAATGCTTATGACTATTTACTTAATTTTCAATCTCAAACTAGTCGAAACACATCAAGAATTTAGAGTAGTGAGGATAGTTAATTTTTATCTGGCTAAAAGTCTTGCCAAAAGAATAGTGAATAAAAATATAGAGTTGACAATTCTAAGTAGAGCAGTAGAAACTTATTTGAATCTAAGAGTGAAGTTAAAATTAATCTTGGGGAAAATCCATTTGATTTAGCTTCATCAATAAATTACTAAAATTTATAGTAATCAAAGCAAAATTATATCAATTAACAAGGATTATAATTATTGTAAGAATCAAATAGAATGGATGATTAATATGAAATTAAAATAAGAACTAATGGGCCTGTAAAAGAGGATATCATGAGCTTCTTATAACTATTAGGACAAGTAGAAATCCGCAAAATTGAAAATACCTAGGACAGAGATTTTAATTACAGACAGACCAAAAGTTTTCATCAATAACATTGAGATTGAAAATAATATATTTGATTTTTAGTTTAAAATTCTTATCACCATTTTCAATATCTATAAAACATATAAATTTATTAGCCAATTATTTAATATTACAAAAATCAATACTGAATACATATATTAAATTATGGAACATAATTTTTAAACCATAAGCTTTCTTTGATTATATAAAATATTCCATCTATTATATATATTATTAATTACATTTCCAATCATTATCATTCTAAATTAGATAAATTAATTTATTTGTGTAAGGTCCTTTATGGATTGTACATTTTTGTTTATATTTCAAATAATCTCATCAGTTTTTTATAAATTCAGGATTCTTAAGAATTCTTTTTGATGATCATTTATATTCTAAATTCTTCAAAATTTGAGTTCAAATTTTATTTTTAAGAATACATTGTGATAATTATTTTCTTTTATAAATGGATTAAAGTGATTTTCAAAAAGACTTGATTGAATCAGAGGAAGCATTTATAGAGTAATTCGATAGAAATTCAGCCAATTTCCATCATGGCAATCCAACAGCTGTTCCAGTAGGAGGATAAAGAGTACCTGAATCAATGCCTACGATGTACCCTGAACAGGTATAATAGAATGCATCATAAAATGTAAGGATTTACAAAATTATTTCAATCCTCAGGAGTAAGATTTTGGCCCAGAATACAAATAGTTAATGCAATATAAGGAGGTGTTGGATTTATTAAAAAAAGTAAAACAAATGTGTAATATATTAGTCTCTGAATAAAATATCTGCTCATCATGAAGCACTTTTGCGTAACTAAGAGAATCTAAAGAAGTCTGAGAATCAGGTTCAAATTTAGAAATTCTAAGGCTTGATTGATGGTGAGAAGGCTACTTTGAAAAATACAATTTAATAATTGGAGGGACATACATAGTTTGTTCTATAATAAGAAAGGTATATGAATTATATCGAATATGGGTAGATTCAAGAATAAATACAATGAATTATTGTAGATCCTCTCGTTGGCTGGCAAGAGTTACAATTCAAAAGAAGAGCTTTTTGAGTTTGGCACATTAATAAAAAATATGACATCTTTAATCTTCAAAGATAATTAGAAATTGACAGAAGACATAAAATTGATTAAGAAATAGAAGAAGTGAAATATTATTTTTCACTAATTAATATTGTTATATCATCTAGACACACTCCTTAAAGAAAGACTTTTAAATTATAAAATTACTATCTTTAAGGATTTAGACTTTAATGTGTTTCAATTCATCCTTGAAACTCCTTCCTTATTAATTCAATAATTTATAATAAAAATTTGTACTTTTTAATTTCAAATAACTATCTAAAATGTATTAAAATGATATTATGAATTAACAGAAAAATTACATTCTTCTTAATCTAGGGGAGATTAAGAAATCGAGATGATGATAAATGTTATTTCTAAAATGTATATACATGTCAAGCAGAAAATATGTTATTAATTAACTCATCTTACATCTCATCTACATTTTCTTTGAGTGGTAAATCTTGAGTTTCCCTCAATTTCTATAAGGTTAACAACCCTAAAAGTAATAAAGCAAACATGCCAATTGATGAATTCAATCCAAAGGCATGGCAAAAGATCACATAGGAATCCTAGAATATGAATAGAAATTCAGTCAAAAAAGTAAGTCCACAAAATCCGTAATGTCTCAATGAAGTAGGGAATATTTCTAAAGCGTAGACCTAAAAAATATTCTAAATAACAATACATTGATAAATCCATATGCAAAACTTAGAGTCAATCTACACATAACTAGGACCATCATAATAAAGGTGTACACCAATTTATCATAGAAGGTTATTAAATCATTTGCTGTTTTATTTAAAATTAATAAAGGCAGAGCAGCAATCAAGAAATGAAATATGGCACCCAAAATTAGTATAGCTTTGATTACTTCTTTCCTTAAATAATTTAGAGAAGCATAGCCACTGATTAAATAACCAGCAGTAGATACTAATGATAATAGGAGATAGGTGTGATGTCTTTCTAATCTTGAAAATCTCTCTATTTCTTTGGCTGTTTAGAATTAACCTAAAACTACAATGCTATACAAATAAAGAAGACAGAACATTCTAATTCTAATTGATTTATATCTGAAGATAGAAGAAAAGTTGTATCCTTTTGCTTATTCATGAATCTCATCTTAGAGTAGGAGATTTTTCATTTTATCCTTCAACTCTTAAATTCTGACCTCATCTTCTAATATCCAATTTTCTGGCATTTCTCTTTCATTTACACTTGCAATGTAATTGATTGCTAATCTTGCCTCCTCAAATTTACGTCTGATTACCAGAATTCTTGGGGATTCCTACATAAATTTGATCAACACTGAAAATAACACTGCTGGCAATCCAAATAATAGGAGCATAGAATATTGCCAATTTAAATTAAACATCTCTATAAGTCTTGGAGATATCACTTCACCAATTCCATAACATGTTAACAATAGAGCAGGTCCAAATTTCTAAAGATTCTCACTTGATATTTCAAAAAACAAGATCATCGATGAGTTAAAAAACCCTCTTGAAAAGAAATTGATTGCGAATAGTGCCACACTCAAAATATAGGCCGAAGGGGAGAGCATACTTATGCAACATACGAAGCCCATCATTAATAAAGTTTCAATCATTACAGTGCTAAGTGTATATATGAAGAGTACTATCTGCCTTATCTGATTTCCATTTATTCACCGTAATACAAGGAACCCATGCTGCCTCCGATATAATAGGATGTGACCAATATGAATATTTGAATTTTATCCCCACACACCATTAAGAAGTATTTGATCAAACTACCTAAATCTGAGTGATCCACTAATGACACCTTATTTTCCCTGGTTTTATATTATTCACAAAATGCTCCTTCAGTACAATTCATGTAATTCAGATCTTCTGATAGACACTTGTATTGTTATTGATGAAAGAATAGCTCAGTCATAGCTATATGAAGCATTCCTGCAATCATATACTGTAATCCAATGATAATGAGGGCTCTTCTTTGAAATTGGTGACCATTTCCAGCTTTTATTAAAGCCTATTCGATTGTTAAAACATCAATGTATTTAGGCATTTTTAGTTTTTTATAATAATGTTCAAAAAGAACAAATTCATTTTATACAAATGTACATCACTCATTAAACAACAACCTCCGAATGAGATTCTTCAACAAAAGAAATACATATAAAAACAATATCTGAAACATCCAAAGCCGTTCAAAATCTTTCCTGGCAATTTAGAGGATCTATATTTTAAATTTCACTGTTATGGGTCTTCTATGACATTTGATGATAAGATGGATATTCTTCAAAGCATGGTTAATTAGAATAGAGAGTTCAAATATCTTTCCTTCTACGGTGTACAATCATTAATTAGCTCATTAACAAAAGAGCTTAAGAGTTTAAACTACACGGATACCGATGGTAATTCTCGCTCTTTAATTTATAGAATACAACATTTCGTAGTTCATTAACATCCTCCATCAGATTAAGTATTATGACTAATAATCTTGGATTGCAGCCATGGACAATTACCACAAATAAGGTGTGCTCAATTGGTATCAATACACTGAGTTTACCCATGCCGTGTATGATTTTTCTGGCTTCTTACATGAAATATGGCATTTGAACATCGTAAAGGACATTTCACAAGAAGCTTTTTGTGATTTCATTGGTTTTGTAGAGAATAAACGAAATCTTGATCTGTGCGAGAAAGAATTGAATCGAACCTATCAACATCTAAGAAAGTTTAAAGTATTTGCCACCAAAAATCAAATGCTTGTTATTATGCAATATTTTATGCACGCTCTCAAGTAACCTCCTGTATCTTTGGAAACATACCAATTCATCTTCTTCTTTTGCATGGATCACCTCACGATACAAGAATTAGATTAGGCCAATCGAGCTTTATTTCTTAAATTGGTATAAGAATTTCATAAGGAACTCAACCAATTCTAAGATATTAACAAACTAATCTCCAGCTTTGATGATTATATTTTATTGATCAACATGATGTTGAAATACCATGATGAGATCGATGAGCCATTCAGAGATTAGTTTGCTAACAGAATTCTCAATCTCTACTTGAAGGGAGAACTGGAAAATGTATCGTATGATTCCCTTAAAAATTTGAACATTTTGTCTGAGAAGATACAGAATTAAAAGTGTTTCAAACTAGGCCATGAAATCATTGTAATGATTAATGAATTGTCTTTGGTTAATCTCAAAAATATCAAGCAAAAGAAGTAAGATCTACTAAGCATATAACAAATATTTGAAAAATTAGAGGAAAAAGATCAAATCCTATCAGTTCTAGCCAAATCTAATCTTAATTTAGAAGATGTGAATTTTAATCACGAAGACTTGATTGTATTCCTCAAACAACTAGATCAAAGCGATTTGGTCTATTATTTGACAGAGTTTTTGGAATCGACACTAACCTATGTGGCTAAGAATATCAACGATTTCCAACCAGATGATTGGTGTTTCACCTTCTATCTGCTTTATAAATATGTTATTAAGGATCATGAAGAAGCTAGCAAATTTGACAGTGATCTAAATATCCTCAAGCAATACATCAAGTTGAGATACATGACAAGTTACAGGCAAACTATTCCCACAAATAGTTCATATTACAAAATATTGTCAGTAGTAGAAATAGAAGTATTCTTTGCTGACGATTTACTCAATTTATATTGATAAATATTCATATAATAAATGAAAAATATAGTAATCCAATTCTATGATAAAAATGAACAATTCGAAACCTTTTGTGATTCTAAAACCACTTCAATGACATTGGCAAGTTTCATCCAAGACGCTAGTTACTATGAGTAATTTACATTTGAAATTCTTTAGTCAATTTAACATGAGTGAAATATTTTATTTCAAGATCAAAGACACTGACTATTACTTTGCTCAAAGGAACACACCTATCTACAAATATATAAGCAATATTGATAACCCAACTCTAATCTTTTATCGAGGTTTAAACGGTTAATAGAATTGTAAATTAATATAAATAAATAAGCATAGTGAAGTCCTGCAAAAAAATTGAAGATTCCAAGAACTAAGCTGATAATATAAATTTCCAGCAGTAAAAAGATATTTTAAAGGGATATGGGTTATATAATACATTCTATTAAAATCAGCCTGAATAAACCTCCTAAGCAAAATCTCAATAATCTAAATAAGGTAAAATTATCATATCTGAAATTCCCACTAATGATAATTCTAACTAATCAGTAAATCAATGTAAGAATAAGAATTCTCAAAGTGTAAGATTAAATGAATTAAGTTTAAATGCGGCTAACTCAGCTTATCGTGAAGCATAAAACTCTATTTAACTCTAAAGAGTCGAAGAGAAATCAAATAGCCTTTTCGTTAACTCCATTCAGTAGTATTCTGGAAAAGTCAATTAAGAAATAAATGTTTATGATCAACATCTCAGAAAAACCTTTATAAAAGAATCTTAAATGCCATCAAATTAACAAAAATATATACAATCAAGCAATTAATAAAAGTAGTCTCCACAGAAATTTGGATTACTGTAAAAATAATTACAAGATAAAAAAAAAAGTTAGAAGAAAGATAAATGGTTAATAAGTGTTGATGCAAGTGGAGAATAGCTTTAAAGCCTTGTAAATTTTCTGAAAACTAACAATATTCAATATACTTGCGATAAGCAATATAGCTGAAGAATTGAGTGATGTTTAATAATATTTATTCATATATATTATATAAATTTTAAGAAAGAATTATTTGGTATATAAATTCAAACATTAAAAAATAATAATACGTATATTAATATTATGTAAGTTTAGAGATTAGAACATAGTAAGTTAGCAATTATTGGTAATGTGGATTCTGGTAAATCAACATTGGTTGGAGTGTTAACAAAAGGAATCTTGGATGACGGGAGAGGAGGAGCAAGAGAGGTTCGAATTTTAATTTATGCAGCGCGTTTTCAATTACAAGCATGAAAAAGAGAATGGAAGGACCTCCTCAGTGGCATAAGAGATTATGGGTTTTGATGAGAATCTTAAACAAGTTCTTCCAGAAAGATTCAATCAAAACAAAAACAAATATTGGAGTCTCGTAGTTGAAAAGAGTAGAAAGATAGTTACATTTTTGGATCTCTGTGGTCATGAAAAATATTTAAAAACTACAATATTTGGTTTGGTAGCTATGATACCAGATTATTCTCTGATTATAGTTGGAGCCAATATGGGAGTATCAAAAATGACAAGAGAACATCTGGGAGTGAGTTTATTTTTGAAAATACCCTTTGCAATAGTCTTAACAAAAATTGACATTGCTCCTTAAAATGTTTACAATGAGACTATTGAAAATATAAAAGGTTTGATTAGGAGTCCAGCCATTAAAAGAACAGCAGTAGTGTTTGATGAGAAATCTGAGATGGAAGAAATCGATAAATGGGCAGCACTTATGCATGGGAATAATGTTGTTCCTATATTTTAAGTCTCCAGTGTCTCAGGAAATGGATTGCAATAATTAACTCGGTTTATAAGTAGAGTACCAAATAGAGATGAAATAAACAAAGCCTATTAAACAGTTAATGATCCATTCCAATTTGACATCCAAGAGAATTTTAATGTACCAGGAGTTGGTGTTGTTGTAAGTGGAATAGTTAGAAGTGGAAAAGCAGGATTGAATTAACATGCTCTGTTGGGACCAGATAAAGGCAAAAGTAAATACTCCATTTATTGTAATTTATAGCATTCAAACCAGTAACCATCAAATCTATACACATAAATAGAGTATCAGTTGAATCAGCATAGGTAGGAGAATTCGCCTGTTTTGCTCTTAAGCCATCTAAGGCTGGAGATAAATTAGACAGAGCTGATTTCAGAAAGGGAATGATCTTAATTGATCCAGCTGTCAAACCTGAACCTGTTATAGAGTTCGAAGTATAGAATTATAATTAGCTTAGGCTAACATTCATGTACTCCACCATCCAACTACAATGAGTCATGGATATTAAGCAGTTATGCATTGTGGTGTTATTAGATAAGCTGTAGAAATGAAGAAAATATTCTAACATGAAGTATTAAGAACTGGAGATGTAGACACAGTGAGGTAAGACATTTCATTAATTAAAAAGATTACGATTTCTTTATGCAGCTGAGTATCTTAAAACTGACTAGATCCTTGTGATTAGAGAAGGCAGAACTAAAATATTTGGATATATATCTAAACTTATTACAGAAAAACAATTGGAGGAGGAGAAGAAGGTTCAGGTAATACCACAATAATAACAATAATAACAATAATAAATACAATAAGGCTGATTATTTTATAATTTATGATTAAATCATTACTTTGTAAGGATTATGATATTTTACATAAAACTTTTTTTCTGTTTTCTATTTTGATTAATTATTTTAAATATCATGTCTTTCTATTTATGAATAAGAAAATATAATATCGTTTAGTAATATTCTTGAAACATTCATCTTATACTATTAACAATAGTCTTAAATAGAAAAGTAGTTAATAAATATAATAATTTAAAAAAATTACTAGTAAATTCTAATATTAAACAGATTGATATCCATATTTAATCAAAGTTTTAATATCAACTAAGAATAATAATACTTGAGGACAAGTATATGCTTCTCAAAAAGTATAAATTTCAATTGGACAGTAAACTATATCAAAAAGTGGATGAAATTAATAAAGTCTTTTTAAATTATTTATATTTAACAGAATATGAGTCAACCAGAAATTGAATTAAAAGTTTTATATAATATCTATCATATTAATCCTCAAATTCATCCATTGAACCTATATAAATAATAAGAATAAGAATATAGGATTAATTAGAAGGATTCTATAAGTATCTACTTTAGTCAATATAATAATATTTTAAAATAGAGTGAAAACTATAAAAGAAGAATGAAGAAAATTAAATTGGTTGTTATTTATTTGAAGAATTATAATTATATCATGCTGATGATCTCTCTTAGAGATAAACCTTAACGTTGGATAATTTGGTAGCTAAGATCTCTTCAACTTATCTGATGATTGAGATTTCTAATTATCTGTGTTCAGAATCTTCAGCATATTAAGTTCTCCATGAATCGCATTCGGCTTCCTTTTATTCCTTTCCTGATGAGGCAGCGTTCAATTCGTCGGTGGCGTCTTCCTTTCTCTTCTTTTATAAGTCCAAAGCTTATTAGTTGTCTTGGAGTTATCTTTCAGAGTCTTCTCTGGCAGCGCTCAAGGATTCTCTTTATGAGGCGATTTCGACGACCAAAGCTTCGAAGTCTAATTAGGCTTAGATTTCGGTTTATCTGGCATCTTCAAGGGCTTCAGCCAATTAATTGCTGACTTCACCTAATTTTCCGAGGACGTTGTTCAATTATTCAGCTGAGAAGGTTGAAGCAACTTACATAAGAGCAAGGATTGGGTTGGATGCACCAATCTTGTTCAATTATGTTAAGGCAGCCAAGACTTCTTAATCTGGTTGGATTGAGCTCAACTTTTAGATGATGACTTCAACAGCCTCAATGACGTTTTCGGTTTCATTTTCGAATCTGGTGAAACTTTCAGCATCTTCAGCTCTTTATTCTCTGATTTAGGTTTCTTATTCGTTCAAGATGTCTAATTGGACTTATTTGTTTTCAACATCTTAAGTCAATTATTCAACCTTGGCACTGAGGGTTTAGATTTCTTAGGTTGATTCGGTGATTTCGTTGGAAGCGAAGTCAATTCTTCTGTTGTATTAGTAGATTTCTGTTTCGCAATCAACTTCATCTTAAGCGTGCTTTTAGTCAGCTTCTTATTAGTTGAGGATGAGGTTTTCTCTCAATTATTGTAACATTTTGGCGATATCTCCCAATGGGGCCTTGTTGTTCAATTAGAGAGCAATTGTGTCTAACAATTTTCTTCCTAATTCGTGTTCTTCCATGGCTTCCAATTGTGTGAAGACAGCCTTGCTTGGATCGTTGGATCTCTTAACAAAGACAGCTTGTGTGAGTGTCAATCCCAAAAGAGCAATAAGAATCAATTTCATATTTAATTAATGTTTTACAATCTCACAAATATTCATTTTTCCAATCACACTATTCGTTTTTGCTTAATTTTTTTTAATTTCTTTTATTTAATTTTTAATTTCCACGAATCTTAACAACAGTTAACCTTAATTCAATAAACCAAGACAAGAGATATTATCATTAATTTCTCCTAATTTAGATTTTTATGTCATTTTTTATTTTTATATGAAAACTATATAAAAAACCTCGTTTTTTTATATAAAATAAATGTAAAGAGGATAGTTATTATCAGTTTTATTTTTATTAAGTCTAATAAGCAATAAGCTCAAAAACATATCTTAGTCTCATATAATAGAACAATTTTTGATTAATAGAATTCATTCCTTAAATTAGATGATGCTTAATTTTAATTGGCCTATCTAAATTCGTTTAATGTAACAACCAATAAAGGTAAACTATAGATGTATAATAATAATAATTATAGATAGAATTAGTTACTATTAAATATTATTATTTATATATATATTTTACAATATACATTTTCACTTAGTCAAGTCTATTCTCTTGTTAAGTATGGCTTGTCTCATTTTGTTTACATCTTTTTCTCCAGGATATTCGCCATCTTTCAATGCAATGTTGGATGCTATCTTATCCCAAGAGTTTTTCTTTGGTAGCATGAATAACACAATACATATTCACTTTTATTTTGAGATCGCAGCTCCTAGACTTATTTATTTGCATCTTTGCGTGCTTGAATGTCACTTTTCAATTGTCTTCATATTGAATATCTAATGAAATACGTTTAAAACTGCAATAAATATTGCTATGCCTTCTCTTTTCGTTATTATTTTTAAATTCTTTCTTCCTAATCTTTTTCTCTTATCTGCTTAAGTCGTTCATCCTCAAGCTCTCTCAATTTATCTCTTCTTTTTTATTGCTCAGCACTCTAAAAAGTTGTAAATTAATCTTCTATTCATACCACAAGAGTAACTCCAGCATTAGGTGCAATAGGCATTTCAAATGGTTGTCTTGCTTTATTAAGATTTATAAAATACCATACCTGCATCATTAAACATAAGAGGTTCAGCAGCAACTTCTGGAATCACATAAGTCTCAATTGTGCCAGCTGGATCATCAAAAAATTCGTCCATTTTTTATAATTTATTTATTAATTTATTACAAAACAATATTATGTTGTTGAATGACATTTTGAAAATATATAAAGTTTACGACAATCCTATAATAATACTAGTATCATGATAACTTTTTCATTATATATAAATGCTCATTTTCCAAGATACAATGCATCCATACAGGATTTGCTTGATTCAATTCTAAATCTCTTTCCCTCAAATTCTTCTTTTCCATAAAGAGTAAATACGGCATCCTTTGGTAATCTAATGCTTTTGATTTACCCATTGTAGTCTAACTTAGCTTTATTGTCACATATCTTCACCTCATTTCCTTAATAATCACAATCGCTGTATAAATAAGCACAATTTTAATCATAATATTTAACTTCCTAATTTCCAATATAAAATCCGTAAAAGCTTAGTGATTTAATTGTTGATTCATCCCCTAATTTATTAAATATATAGATTACAAGTTCCAAATTCAACTTTGATGTGATTATCATCATTTTCTTATTCTTCATTAACTTCTATTCTAACATGATCGCTTAATGATGTAAATCCTGAAATACCCATCAATTAAACGAAATCTACAATATCATTAGGAATTTCATATGAAGAAACCAATACTTTTTAGGCATCTTTAGAACTCTAAAACCATGTGTGATCATCAGCATCAGCAATAATTCCCAAATCATCAGTCTTAAAACTGTTTTCAAAGTTGGATATCAGCAGACAAAGCTTAAATTCTTTAGCGCCTTTTGTTGCGATTTTTACAATGTCTTTATTTAATTCAACTATGTCTTGATTGAATTGTTTCTTATCTTCAAATGTGGCTCCAACCAAATATGAATTTACTAAAGGAGTTGTATCACTATCATAATTGAAAAGAGGCAGTTAGATTTCTGATTCTTATGACTTAACATATTCAATGTGCACTAAAGGATTATCAGTGGCCATCCAATTATATGAGATTTAATCAATATGATCTCCTCTAACTCTAATTGTAAAACCTCCTTTTATTTTAGAAAATACCTTCTTAATTAACATTCAAAATTTCACTCATGAAGGAAGAACCACTCATGTCTAATAAGCCAATTGAATAAGCAATCTTGGGAGTTCTTTGGAATTGTTTTTTGAATTTGATATTAATATCAATATCTTTATTAACGATATTTTGAATTGTAACTCCTGTCTCAGATTCATATAGAAAATGTTCAGCCTAGCACAAATAAATTAAACCTAAAATGATTAACCAATTCATTTCCGTTTTTAATTATAAATATAAATATAACTATATAGTTTGTCATAATAATATTTTTACATTTAAGTTCTGAAATAACTTATTCTTTCTAGATTTCATAATCACACTCACATACATATAATATATAATCCAATTAGACTAGTTGGAAATTATTTTAGAAACAATAACAAGATATCACTAGAGAAGATATATTAAATTTTTGTTAACAAATTACATGATAATATATTATGCATATTTTATGTATTGAAATTTCATAATTTCTTGTGCTTCTTGATAAAAATTACCTTCACTTATAATATTAAATGCACATATCCTGAAATAAACCTATCAAATATCAAAACTTAACAGAAACATAACATACCCAAATAATCTTAGAGAAGAATTCTTAAAATAAAGATACTTTATAATATAATCATTATATCTTATGTTCTCAATTAACCAATTTATTCATCATTGTTTTTTAGAAATATTTTGACATCGCTTATTATTGCAAATAAATCTTCAAAATAATCGATTATTTCTTAAACATAATCCTCATTCAATTATTGAAATAAATTTACATACTTCTTGGTAATTATCAGAGTAAAAAACTATTTTTTCTTATTCAAATTAAATAAAATTGTATCTAAGAATATATTTTTTAACATTAATTATATATCTACTCCTTTCGCCATTAATTATCAGAATTATTTCAAATAAACAATTATGGTGAGCCAAGTTAACAATGCTGTCCTTTGAGTCAAAATTGATTGATTTCGGAATTAAGATAATTTATAATTTTTCTGCAACCATTCTTATTACTCTTTAGTTTAATGGAATTAAATAAATATCAGATATAAAGGGAATTTGCCAAATTATAGATTTATCATCTAAAGTAATTTATGATACACTTATCACCTCTAAATACTGTAGAGTTTTCCATTCCAAAAAATTGTTTTATTTTCTAATAACATTAATATCACTTTGTTTATAGCTAAAAGCATTAACTTTTTTCAATGAAATTACTCCTCATGATTATCATTTTTATATTAAATTGATGATTAATTAATATCTCAATTAACTTTGTTTTAGATTAAGTTTGATAAACTGTCTATAATCTAATATGGCCTTATCATCAATGTCAAATAGAACAAAATAATATCTTATTTTACAATTTCAATTTGCTACTAAATCTCAACTTTAATCAATAGTTAATAATCTATAACGAATAATGAACCTTTATAATGATGTACTTTTTTCCTTGATTTATTGAATAAGTATATAACCCATTCATTGTAGTAAATTAAGAAAATAATTAATTTGAATAGTAAATTTAAGTATGACTTCAAAAAATCATTCATAGGCTTTCTCACAAGCTTATTCGGAAGAATCAGATGATAAAGTTACCAATTTAACCAACATGGAAGTTAAATGGCTTAATTTATTAAAGCGAATATCAAGAGATGATTTAGAATTAATAAGAAAATAATTAGAAAAACAAAGAAAGTCATTATTGGAGATCTAAAAAAAGAGTGAACATCAAAACATAGAAGAAAAGTGATTGTGTAACTGAAATATTTATCTCAATTTTGTTATTTATACATTTTATGATCTCATATATTCATTAACTTTTTATTGCTTTTATTTTCAAATTTTTACAAACTAATGAATACAGTCAAAGATCACTTTATACTAAATTGCAAGCTATTTTCAACATAATAGATTGTTCTGCAATATAATATTTGATATTAAACTAATCCTTAAAATATTGAACTAATTTTATGTCAATTTATAACCCAATTATTGTGATTAATTATCCATATATATACTTAGAATAATTGTTCTTAAATAAGATAAATTAATCAATCAGAAATTTATATTAAAAATAGGTATTTATTTCAACATCTATTACAAACCAGAAACAGAAATAAATTGTATTATTTCGATCTAATTATGATCCATTATAATATCCAAACTTTGTAAATAGCGTTAGACTAATTTAAGTCTACATAGTTATTCAATTTTTAGTTTTTATATTAGACGGAAATAAGAAGATTTCATATAACAAACGAGAAATTTTAAGTGTAACTATTTGAACTAAGAACTATTGTTCATAATTTATTGTTTTTAATAAATCAATTTCTTTTGCTGATGAATTGAGCGGTGGTTGATAATTTCTCACTAATGTGTTCTTAAAGTCTATCAACGATTTCATTTTAAGCAGCTCTAAAATAGGATATTATGAAATATTACCTTTCAGCAGTTTAGGTTTCATAGATTTCTGATTAGACTGCATACCATGCTTATTATCCAGCAAGTCTCTCTTCACTGTTTTCTAATTCCAAGGTGTGGAATTCGATCCATGATTAAGCATCTTCAATGGTATCCTTTTATTCTTAGATTTAGACTTCCAATTAAGCTTTTCTTTCAACCAATCTTGTGTGTTCATTGCTCAAATGAACGCTGAATTCAGCCCAGTGTGCAGCTTATCTGTCTTCAACGTCCTTAATAATTAGATTAATTAAATACAGTCTTGGTAGCCTTTTCTGAGACTAATTATTATCTGATTTCGCTCAATAATTAAGCAATCTTGGTCAAAGCCTTTTGGTTGACTCCGTGAGTGGCTAATTCTGTAAGAGCAACAACGACTGGCTAAAGTGGATAATAGAAAGAAAGAACTTACTTGTAAGAGTTGGCTGTGTGATGTGTTGTCGGTGAGTCTCTTGTGAACTGTTTCATACTTTGATTTAACTTAGACAAATGAAGCACCTAAGCTCAAATGTTGGATGAGTTTGGCAGCATCATCAATAGCTTCAATAACATCATCGATGGCAGCAACTTTGGCAACGAAGGTTTCGTGTTATTAGTTTCTTGTGGCTTCTTCTCTAGCATAAGTTTATTCATTTGTTGCAATGTCTGAAATTGTAACTCTGATGTCTTCTTCAGAAACAGCCAAAGCTTCGATTGTGTCATCTCTCAATTAAGTGTTGGATGAGATTTGATTTTAGTGATACAAGATTTCCTTTTCCAAATCCTCAACGACCTATTACATTGTTAAATATTCTTACTCTATTGTTTGTGGTTGTATCAACTTCAAAAGCGTGATCATGGTCATTTTAATCTTATTATAATCCAGCAGCAACACCATTCAATAACATATTGACTTCATTGGCTGGTGTTTAAGCTTATAAGTGTGCCTTGATTGCTGACAACACAACATTTCCAAATGGATTAGAATCAATCTAAGCCAAGCTTGCATGTGTATCTACAAACTTGGAAGCTGCAAGAGCAAGAACCAATGTCAAGATGGCTAGTTTTTGCATATATTTAATTTAATGTTTTAAAAACGGATCGAAAAATGCTTATGTATGTAATTATTTTATAAATATTTATCCCCATTTTCATATAATATTACTAAAATCATATAATCAACTATTCATAGCATCCAATCAATCCAATTTTTGTACATTTGTGTCTTCTTCCCTACACTAATTCCATTATTAATTGCATGTTATTTTAACTATCATAAATCCTCCATTTCAGCAATTTCTGTATAAATGAACAAAAACTAGAATTTTCTATTTCTCTCATCCCTACCTTAGGTTGATAATTTATTTGAATATTTCACAATTCTTACCCTAACATTTTCATCTAACTTAAACTTACTCTTTATTATTTAATATTTCAAATTACTATTCTTTGTAAAGCGTACTATCGATTAATTTGAATTGATTTGTCATTATTTAAGGATATTTTCATTATTTGTTTTGTAAAACCTCTATAAAATCTTAGAAAATTTAATATAATAAATTAATCAAAAATTAATATAACCATTAAATAAGTAATGATATTATTTGTAAAATTTTAGTTAATTCATATATTCTGCAATGCTTATGATAAATATTTAATGTTAGAGTGTGAAAGACAAGAGTTGGGATTGTTAGTATTTATAAAGTTGTTTAATTATTAATTAAAATCTTGCAAATATTCAAAAAATAATTTAATTTTTCTAATGTCAGCACCTTTTTATACCGTCAAAGTAAACTCATGACATTAATTAAAGGATGTACCAGCTTAAGATTTCATTCGTGGTTATGCAGAATACTTGAAAAAAAATAA
This sequence comes from Paramecium tetraurelia, assembly GCF_000165425.1. Taxonomy (NCBI): domain Eukaryota; phylum Ciliophora; class Oligohymenophorea; order Peniculida; family Parameciidae; genus Paramecium; species Paramecium tetraurelia. Next base: position 122,317 of record NW_001799333.1, on the reverse strand, counting down.
CAAGATCAAGATTCCAGAATGGGCTTCAATTGTTAAGACAGGACTTGGAAAAGAGATCTCACCAATTGATTAAGATTGGATGTATGTTAGAGCTGCAGCACTTGCTCGTAAAATTTACGTTAGAGGCCATTGGGTATTAATAATCAATTAATGACTTTAGGGTGTTGGAAATCTCACTCACATGTTTGGCTCAGTTAATGATAATGGAAAGCACGAATCTGGATCTGGAAAGGTCATTAGATATTTACTCTAATAATTGGAAACAATTAAGGTTTTGAAGAGAGATAACAAATCCCTTTTAAAGAAAGGATCAAGAATTGTTACCAAAGAAGGATAATAAGATCTAAATAGAATTGCAACTCAAGTTGCCTTAGCTGCCAGAAAATGATTTATTATACATCACAGAAGTACATTAATAAATATACAGGATTACAGTCATAAATATATATTTATATATAAAATCAAATTTCATACTATTCAAGCAAAAGAGTATCAATGTAATTTTCTATCATTTGCTTTAATTTGTCTTCTCGACTGTCAACTAAAGGAAAAGAAGGTATATTGATTATCGAGTTATTCGATTTTTGAATCTATTCACTTCCATCCGATATGGTTAATTCTTTGTGATCCCAAATTTGATTCTACATATTGTTTATTCTCGGTTGCTTTAGCTTATAGTAAATATAAAATTTAATTCTATTTCTAAATTTTCGGTTTCCTTATTGACAGGCATACTCAACATCTTTGTCATCGATAATCACAATTTTGTCACCATCGTTATCATAAAAACTAAACTTATGCTTTCAAAGTCTTACTATATCATTATGTCGTTCAATTCTATTCCTAGTCTTTTTAGTTTCCATTTAAGATCTCGAATAGTTAAATTTTCAATATAAATCAAGAATGTTTAGCTTTAAGTTTATATTTTTATATCCATATTAAATTCTTTTAAGATAATATAATTTTCAATTTATTTCAATACTATCGGCTTTATTTTAAGATTCTAGTGAGGGACTGTTGTAAATCAGCCAATTCATGGTTGTGTCTATAAATATATACTTCAATTCTTACCCGACAGTAAATGCTCCAATTTGAGTAGGTGGGATGGCATTCAATTTTGCACTCAATAATCTAATATCACTTTGGTGTCCTCCAAAACCCAATCTACTCTGATTGTTACCCAAGAAAACAGATGATTTAGAGGCTAAATGATGAGGCTAGTAACTTGAAAATGATAATTCATTATTAAGTCTAGTGAATTTGGTGTTTTGGATTTGGAGCTCAAGTCCTAACTTTGAGTCCCAATTCTTGAATCTATCCAATCTAACTTTGGCTCTTTAAGGAGATTCATTGTAATTCCTATTTGATCTGATAGGAGACGTGCTTTTATGAATGCTACTAAATACAACATGAGCAGGGGTCAAAGCACTAAATTAATTATGATTAATACTGGTATTCCCCAACTACTACTCCCTACAAGCCTTTGCTTTACTTAGGTGAGGAGTCTCTGAATAATCTCATTCTGACAGGAGACATATTAGTTGACTCTCTGGTTTTTGTAGTATAGTTAGAGTCACCTAGTTTGCTAATTGCGGTTGATAACAACCCAATTTGACTAGTTTTCGGTTTATAAACCTTGCTGGATTCAACGCTCAAGATAGATTAAGTTAACATAATTTTATTTATGTGTAATAAAATTTATATTTCCCCCTTTAAATGGGTCAAATTTTATAAAAAATTATTTTGTAGAAAAATCAATCAAATAGATGACTTATCTATAGATATCATGACAAATCTATTTTTAAATCACTATGAATTCCAAATTTTCCATTAAAGGAGAGAGTAATAAAAAGAACTTTATTCTAATAAATTCTTTTTAATAATTGGAAAGTATTTCGAATTGATTGGTTTAATTAATAATCTTATTCTTTTGAGATATTAGCATTTCCTTCTATGTAACATAATTGTAATTTAATTTTTAGTAATCTATTCTAAAATTAGAATACAGGTTATCAAGCTTGATTATGATTAAATTTCAGTTAAAGTTTGTAATTTTTAGTAACTAAAATAATTCTATGTTTTCTCCACTCAGAAAATTATAAACTATTGTTAAAATTTGATAAAAATTTATTTTGTCTACAAAAATAGTTTAATTTTTATTTGGTTCAAATGAATTAAATCCAAAATTTGCATTTGTTCTTATAGGTTCTACCTAATTAGAAGTATCATCAAATTCTAAAACTTTTATCTAATTTTTAGGGAGACCAAACATAATATCAAATTTGTTAGTTTGTACTCTTATTTTAGAAGGATTAAAGAAACATGTAATATGTATATTGTTATATTGTTTAAATAAAAGATGGTCTCTTAGTTTCAAGTTTTGATAGAAATATTACAACACTAAATTTAGATTCTCAGGTATTTGATTTAAATTTCAATGAAGGGAAAGATGTTTATCAATAGCTAAAATTTTGAGATGTTTAAAATTAATTCTAAAAGAGATGAATGAAGAAAAGCAATTAACTCTAATTGATCATTTTTTAAATTGAATATATTTGTATTATGGAAATCATTTTCTTCCAAGGCTGGTTTATGAGGCTAAGGATCTGACTTAGTCTTTGAACAATTAGATGACAACATCGATGATAGCATTTTCCTCTATAGATTATTGTGATAATTGGTACCGGCTCTTCTGACAGTTTCGGAGGCATAGAATTCTCTTTTCTCTTCCAAATCGGCGGTGGCTCCGGCAACTGCGTTCAAGGAATCCTTCCAGAGTTTAAGTGCTTTGGCTTATTAGGCAAGAACGGCTGGGAGTTGCTATACAAATTATAACACATTATTGTACAGTTTCTAATTTCTCAACAAGACCGGTTCTTCTTTCTTATTCTGAAGTCAACCAGGCAACTTCGGCATTAGTATCTGAAACGTATTTGGCAAGAGCGAATGCAGCATGGATTTCTTATTCTTATAAGGTAGCAAGAGTTGATTCTAATTCAACTTATAAATCTTATAAGATTTAGAGGACTTATTCTCCGGTTGTGCCGTCTCTCTTGACTTCAGCAAGTGATTGGAATTTTTCGATGGCATCTTATTAGAAAAGATGGCTGTATGCTGATAATTTATCGGCGATTGTTTAAGCCTTTTCAACGAGTTCGACTCCAGCATTGTTTGTGAGGAAACCAGCAACATCTTGTGTCAAGAGTGTGACGACTCCGATGGCATCGGCGTGATCAGCGAGGGATTTAACAAAAAGTCCATTGGCCCAACATCTTTAGTCTTGGAGTTAATTGTTTCTTCTAACGATTTCAGCAAGTCTGGCTTCAGCCCAGGCCAACCATTAATATCCATCCTTAATGAATTAATTGTTTTGCTTACTCTGACTTAATCTTCAACATCTGTTCTGACAGCACCAAGTCTTTCCCATTATTGTTTGTTGAGTGAGGCAACGTTAGTCAAATCACCTATGACTTGGGAAAAGATTTCTACACATTAAAATACAATTTACCTTCGTCTGTATTGTTCTTTTTGTCAGCAGCAGCTTACACATTCACATTTTCTGTTTTCAAATCTCTTAAGAGATTGTAAACGGATTCAACGGCATCATTTCCTCTTGTGCCTGTTTGGAGAAGCACGGCGAATTTGTTTGTGTCAAGTGCAAACACAGCTGCTACGAGGCAAATTACAACAAATGTTTTCATATTTATTTTATTAATACCAAAAACGGAATAAAATTTCTTCGTTTTAATGTTGGTATATATATAATTATTTTTATAAATCTAGACTATGCCAAAGGTTTCATAACATAAATCCTTATTATATCATTGTCTTTCTCCACATCTTCAAAATCCATACTTAAACATTTATTTGAATCAACTAAATTCAAAATTAAACAATTTCTTTATAAAATTATACTGTAACACTTAATATTAGAATCTTAAAGGTTTAAATCAAGAATGTTACATACTCAGACCATAAATGAAATTGTTATCTACAATTGGAATATTTCCATCATAGTCTAAGTGATCTAAATCCTATTTTATTTTGAATAAAATCTTTGCTAAAATATAATACATTAAATAGAGCATTTATTGATAAAATCCTTATCCTTACGATTGGAAATTTAAGAATATTGTTTACAAAGCAATTCTTAAAATTTCGACTTTTTGACATCTAAAAATAATAGAATCCCTAAAAATTTTGATGTATTTAAAATATCAACAGCAGATAATTGAAAATAATTATGTAATTGAGCTATCTTAATTGCTTAATTCATATTTTAAAGGTTAATAATATATAAATATTTATTGATGGAAAATTAGGATTAATATGAGGTTATAATTATTCTTTTTGATTACTTTTTATACCTTTAATAATATGTAGTTAAAACATATAGATTGTTAAAGCTAATATAAATAATAATATTATAAAAATAAAACTTATGTAATTAATAACAAAATTGATCATTGCATTAAAAATTAGTTTATGGGAGAAGGCTAACTTAATTCAACACAAAACCCTAATCAGACATATTAGTGTTATAAAGTATAAAATATAAGTAGAGATTAACTCCATAAACATATTTTATATTTGATTATAGACCATTGACTATTTAAACAATAATGAAGGGAATCTAATATCAAGATCAATTAGAAGATGTTTTATTTAAGTGGAAATCCAAATATAGTAGTCGATTTTTGTTCTAATCATTAAAATATAATATTTAATTGATTTGACTTAAGAATATTGAATTATATATCTATATGATCAATTTTACCCTTTACTATATTTTTTAATGCTCTCTTCCAAGGCACTCTTGCAACCACAATCTCCTCCCCATCTTTAATGTATATCACTGCAATTAAAACTTGGCTTATGATATAATTTTAAATTTACTTTATGCAATCTTTCATTAACTTCGTTATGCAACATGCATAGATATTACATGAAATCGACTCTAGTAGTTCCTTCGTATGGCAAATTGGTGGTCATATTCAGAAAATGTCCTGCACACTCCTTACAAGGGAAGAACTGTCCACTAACGTGGAAAAATAGCATTTTTGTCTTACAATAGATTCAAAAAGACATTGATTTTGAATGTGAATTCCTCATCAAAATCAACTGGAAGAGTGGCTGAGATCATGTGCAAAAGAGTCCATCCGGCGCGACCTAATTCTTCCCTGGTAATTCCATTGGTGAATTTCTTTTCTAATTAGATTTTTTGTTTAAAAGTAACCTTCTATGATATCAGTTTCATTTTGATCCAGTATTTTTAAGTGCTCTTCATCAGGCTATTTGATTTCCCAAGGCAAAGGAACTTAAACAGCTAGCAAATCTGTGGCTTTTATGTATTAGACTTCTTGGGTTTATTGTGGTATTTCATCATATTGATGGATTGCATTGATGAGGAACAGAGTGATAAAAAAGAGTGAGACACCGACTACCACGATGTATGGCTTTTACATTAAATTAAATAAAAATATATAAAAATGGAATACCCAGATGGGTACCTTCTACGTAAGAATTTCAGCTAAGCAAGCTCTTTTTTCTTGGGACCCTAAACGAACTAGTACTAAATTGAAATTGTGCCAGGACCAATTATAAGTGATAGCTACTGATGGATCTGGATTTAAAAGTGCCATTGGTGATTAGGTATGAAGATTGCTACTTTAAGGAATTCACTCCAGGTTATAAATATTACTATGAGATTAAAATCTTGAAGGGCAGTTTAATTAAGATTGGCGTATGCACCAAGAATGGGCTGTTCTAAGATGTAAACTCAATGCTCCACCTAAGCAAGCTTTCAGTGATAACGAAGAAGGATGGGCAATCTATAATGGTGAACTGAGACACAATTCTAATTCCACTGGCAATAAATATGGCAAATAATACAAGAAAGGAGACATTATCGGTGTTATGCTTAATATGATTGATGTACAAACAAATTAATTCAATTTTAAAAGGGCTAGTTATCTTTTTCAATAAATGGAGAGAATCAGGGAATTGCCTTCGAATGCAATGAGCTTAAAGAAGTTCCACTTTATGCCGCCATTGCTCCAATCTATAAGGAAGATGGAATCGAATTGCTTATGGCTGTCAGGGAAGATTGATTCTTAATTAATTTAATCATTATCCAGATGAAATAACATCATGTGTCTCTCACATAATATTAATTCTTCATTTTGTATTTAAATACAATTTGAAATCAAATTTTTTCAAAATTTCATCGAAAAATCATTCATAATTAATATAATGTAATTATTATTCATAATTTCATCTTCCTTATGGATATTAATCTAGAATAGCACAAATAAATTACAATTGCTAAATGTTTACTATTTTTTTTGATAGTTATATGCAAAGTTATCGATGTCAGGGTAGATTTAATTCTGCTAAATTTATTGATTTCCTAATGGAATCTATTTCTTGCTCTCTAGTTCTTCTTTTTCTTTTTTCAAATCCAACATCCCCAGAAGGTCTGTTTAATTATTGGTTGGTTATTTTTATTATTAGGCTGAAATAAAATCGCCAAACACTAAATCATCCTACTTTGTTTATTACACATTTTACTAATTATAGTTAGACTATTATTAATTAACTTAAAACTACTACTACTATTGATGATTCATAGAATTATATTGTTATTAATTATAGTTTACTTATAAAGGTTATTGATAATTTTATTAATAAAGATTCAAATTTGATTATTAATTTTGATGTTATTATTGATAATATTATTGTGGTTATGAAAATTATTATTATTAATATAGTTATTGTAGTTATTATTACTAATTTTGTTAAAGATCTTATCCAAAGAAATTATTTTATTATCTTTACATTTATTATTATTATAATATCTATTATTATTGTTATAACTATATCTATTATTATTATTATTACTACTATTATTATTATTGTTATATCTATTATTATTATATCTATTATTATTAAGCTTATTAATTAAATGCATCTAAAGGTAAAATAACTTATTATTATGTTTATTATTGTGTAGAGGTTTAGGGTTTTACATTATCAAAGGACCCCCAATCATTATTATTCTACTTTTAAGATGGAGGAGGTTAAAGTGGTTAGATCTGTTGAACTTATGGATACTAGTTTTATTAAGGTTCGAAATCAAAAATATCAATTACATTTTACTTCTAAGTTTATTGTTGTTATGGTTAAGTATTTTATGGTTTTGCCTATTAAACTTATTATGGTTATTATTATGTAGGCCTTGAGGCTGGAACATCCCATTTTTCATTTTGCTTGGCTAATTTTTAAATAGTTTCTTTGAATGTAGGTTAAATTACTTCAGGTTTAGGTACATCCCATTAAATAGCATCATTATTGTTATTGTTATTACTATTATTATTGTTATTGTTATTTTTAGTTTCTGCTTTCTTATATTTCTCAAGACCACTATTATCCCAGATTCCATACTTTGATTCTAAATTTTATTGATATATGATTTACAATATGTTTATTAATCAGATTTAGTAGTAGTAGTAGTATTTTATTCATTGGTATTATTTCGAGTGGCTTCATTTTTATAAGATTCATTCCCATATCCTTTATATGAGTCGTTCTTGTAGGTATCTTTTCCATAACCTTAATAATTTGTATTACTGCCTATGGCTCCAATTCCTCCTGCAGCTAAAATTTAATTAAGAATATTGCCTGCCAAACGCTCACGAATCCTTTTTGCATTCTCTCGTTCCTCTTCAATTTACTTCTCGTCGCAGAGTAAATCAACAAGTTACTTACTCTTATCACGAACTATTTATATTGATTCAAATCTACTTGCAAGTCCTTTGTCAGAACCCTAATCAATTAAAATGAAATCCGAAAAACTTCTTATTTTAAATATAGAATCTCTGAATTCTCCAACACAACGGGGTGCTCCATTCTTAGTCAAATACTCAATTAGATTGAGTGTCTAATAGTAAAGTAAGGCATACTTTCAAAATTCTTCTCCATTCCCGATTGTCCGAATCAAGTCGCTTCCATATAAATTTCATGATAGTATCACATTATGTGCTATATTTAATTGTTTGTCTCATACAATATAAATGATGCTTCTGAAATCTCTTATAATAATTTAGTGGGTGTGTTCCAATTTTCATTTGAGGTAGCTTCTATTAAGATATCAGTTAATGGTGGTTTTGTAAGTTTATCTTTTCTATTGTTTTAATTTAAAATAAATACAATTAGAGAGCAGCTTCCTTTATAGCTTGTAGATTCATTTAATAAATTAATGTTTCCAAATCCGATTCCGTAATCCAAATAAAGAGGTATATCGTAACCTAGTCGAGGACAGCCCGTCAGTGTTACATTCAAGAGGAGAAGGCCAGACAAATAGAGAGAGAGAACCAATTACTTTTTCAAAAAATACTTGGCATTACAACGAAACAGAGAAACAGTTCAACAACTCCAACTAAAACAACATTAAATTATAAAACCAGAAAGGATTTTCAATAGAAGATAATGGATGAAAACTAAAAGCTATTCACTAGAATCAATTAGCAAACATCGTATTACAAGATGTAGAAGTTGTAACCAAAATCATTATCTAAGCAAAGAGCAAATTCCTCTGTAAGTATTTAATAATAGTGTATAGTATTTGCCAAGTAAGAAAACTTAAGAATTATATTAGAGCATTATAGAGTAGGATGGTTTAGTTTACAAAATAAAGATTATGATAGATGGATAGTAATGAATTTAAATTTGTTTAGATTATTTAAGATAATGGCCACGACAGAGGAACAATCATATACAAGAGTATTGGAGATGATGAAAAGTGATGGTAATACATGGTGTTTGATTTGAATAGGAATTCTACTGTTGAAAAATGTTTTTTAGAATGATTATCAAAAATTGGTGGGAAGTTTGTAGATATCCAATAAAATAACAATAAAAGGGATTGAACTGATAGAGACTCATGGCAATTTTGGTTGATAGATAAAAATATATATAAAAAAATTCAATTTTGTTCATCGCTATCAGTTTCCCACTCATCATTATCATTGTTTTCCGGACCAGTGATTGGTCTGAAATGTTCTCGTTATCCTCTTTGCTGTAGTTCTTCCTACATTTCCTCATACATTTATTCGTATATTTGCTTGTCTAATTCATCTTCCTCATAATGGGAATCCTCATCAACCCAAGATAATTGCTCTTCTTAATTGAAATACAGATTTCCTTGTTCGTCCATGTGACATTCAGTTTTCAATTGAATTTACTTTTTTTACTCATATTCTACGTTCAGATCTGGATGGGAATCATCTTTATAAATGAGATCAGCCATGGTTCTATAAGAAAAATTAGCAAGGATTTCTTGAGCTTGTTCTCTGGAGAGTTGAGGATAGGGTTTATTGAGTTTTGTTGGAGGTTATGGTTTATCTTTATTGAACCACTTGAACATTAAAATTATTTTAAGGCTAAGAATTATTTAAAATTTTATAATATGTAGGGATGCAATAGATCTTAAAAAATAGCCATCTGTACAGTTGGTTTGCCAGCTAGAGGGAAAACTTATATTTCTCGGAAATTGAATCGTTATTTCAATTGGTTAGGTTACAAGAGCAGAGTATTCATAAATGGTAATTACAGACGAGAAATTTGTGGTACTGAATGCAATTCTAAATTTTTTGATCCTCAAAACGAAGAAGTATTATAAATAACAAGTAAATTTAGGCTTAAAAAGCAAGGAATGATTGTGCAAAAATGGCATTATAAGATTTAATATAATTTCTTAAGAACGGAGGAGACGTAGGGATATTAGATGGAACAAACATTACAAGAGAAAGAAGACATTAGATCGAAAGCGATTTGAAATCGTCTTTTAATGGAATTCAAACTCTGTGGATTGAATCCATTTGTAATGATTCTAAAGTGATTTAAAATAATATCCGACTGACTAAGATCAACAATCCAGATTATTGCAACGTGAACTCTGATGAAGCAACAATAGATTTCCTTAATAGAATCAAGATGTACGAGCAAATCTATGAAACTATAACCGACGATGAGGATCTCTCATACATCAAGACAATGAACGTCGGAACAGACGTACTAAACATGTTTCCATGCTTAGATTATAGTTCATTAAGTCTATGGCTTTCTGTTGTCCAAGATCGTATCCTTTATAATGAATCTGCATACCTACCCGAGACCAATCTACTTGTCTAGACATGGAGAGAGCCAGTACAATGTTGATGATAGAGTAGGAGGAGATTCCGATTTATCAGAGTTAGGCGAGATGTACGCAGACAAGTTGGCAGATTTCTTCTTCTAGGAATTCCCCATAAAGGAAGTTAAGAATGAGATCATATTCTTAACCTCAACAATGAGAAGAGCTGTTCACACATCTGATGTCGTAGCATCCAAATTAGAAATCTAGCCATTGCAACTTAAGACATTGGATGAAATCAACGTTGGAATTTGTGATGGAATGACTTATACTGAAATTGGATAGAAATTCCCCAGTGATTTCTAAGTAATCATTTGTTAATATAAATATTTATTAGGAAAGAAAAATCAATAAATTAGGTTATAGATATCCAAGAGGAGAGTCATATTTAGATTTGATTAGTAGAATTGAACCTGTGATCTTTGAGAATTGAAAGATCAAGACAACCAGTTATGATCATAGCTCACTAAGCCATTTTAAGATGCTTATATGCTTACTTTCATCAAAATGAGATACCAGAAGTACCCACTCTGGATATACCTTTACATTGTGTTATAAAATTGACTCCGGCTGCCTACTTTTGCGATGAAAAAAGAGTGCTGATCAACCCTTAGACTGGAGAAATCTCAATCAAGGAAGAGTATGTGCAAGAATTTGTGAGATCCAAGAGTAAATAGAAGAGTTTTATTGATTTATGATTATATTCATCAAAATGTTAATGGAGTGATCATTAAAAATAATATTAATTATTTATATTTTATATATGAAAATAAATATTCGTTTTTCGATTTTTTAGCACAAAATAATCCTCAGACGTATGTCAATAATAATTACAATAAATGCTAAAACTAACTCTTTGTGTATTGTTGGTGCTTGGTGCAACAGCCATCAATGTCTAATCCTCCATCTGGACTAGTAGAGACTAAAAGGCTCTTGCTTAAATTCACTCATCTGGTTGGGGAAAGTTCATTTTGAATTATGCCGAACTCCACATGTCAACCGGAGGTATTCTCTCTGAACTCAACAGCGAAATTGAAAAACTCGTAAACCCATATCACTAATAATTAAGGTTGGTGAATTAGAAGAGGAATTAGCTGGAGTCCATCACGAATATAACAGAAGAACTGACGTTCATAACAGAGAAGTAGCAAGACTTGAATAAGAAATCTAAGACAAGGAAAGAGGTACCAATAGTTTCTGATCCCTTTTAGAACTCTTCAACGCTCACGATTTCTATGATAATGTCCTCATCCCATAAAGAGATAGATTTGCTGCCTAACTTGAATAATTATAAGAAAACATCGCCTAAAACAGAAGAACACTCCAAGAATCCACAGTCTAAAGAGAAAACGATCACGAGACCTTTGAAGCTTAAGTTCGTCGAACACAACGATGCTATTGGTGCCATCGATGAATGCCTCTAATTATTGAGCACAATCGCTACCCCATCTCTTGCTTAAATCAAGAAGTTTAAAAGAACCTCACCAAAATCCAAAACTCTTTGAAAAAGCACAACTAATTCCAAATCTTCGTCAAAGTCCTTTTGGAAATCACAGTCGAATCCAACTTCGCCGATCAAGGTGCTCTCAGAGACGTAATCTATTTTCTCATTCCTAGATTATTGTCGCCTTCAACAACTTGAGAGTTGAATTAGTTGATTCTCTCAACTAAATCACAGCCGATGAAGCTTAAGCTGTTACCGACTTCAACGCCCAAGTTGTCTAATTGAACTAAGAACACGCTGAATTCTAAAGAGCTGTCGTTGTCAAGAATGCTGAAATCGAAGCCAACGCAAGTACTATTTACATATCTAATCCATTTAGCCAAGATTGAATAAACCCTTGACCTCATCGATGAACTCGATGCTGATTTAGCAACCCTCAACGGATAATTATAAGCTGAAAACGATGACTTTGCCTTTGCCACCGATGTCTACAATTCAACCGTTGCAGAATACAACAAAGAAATCAATGCTGCCAACCAAGCCTTAGAATTGCTCAACTAACCAAGATTTTAAGATTATGTTAAATCATAACTCAAAGGAGCATGATCTATTCAATAATATCATTCAAAAGTTATCACCATTCTATCGAATTTTTATTTACTTTTATTCTTCCTTTTTTCTCACAATCCCTTTTTGAAAATAGAACATCATCCCTATTTCTTATTATAATTAAAAACTGTACCTACATCAATACAATGTTACTTCTTTTAGAAGTCTACAAAATACATAAATTGTATCTAAATTTCCTCTTTTTTTAGTCTTTTAGAAGAAACTAACAATTAGTTTAATAAATAAAGTTTAGAATAATAAATTTATAATTAACTCAAACTCAAATAATCAATAATTTTTATTTAAATAAGAATGTTAAAATCTAATAGCATTATGTCTCCAATTATTAATTATGCGAATTATTACTTTTAGATTATATTTCAGTATTGTGATAATTTAATCATCATAAATTACTTGTAAGTAAATACTATTTTAGAAATTTTCTATCAATTTGCTGCTTTTAAATTTAATGCCTTGAAAATTTTATTAGAATATTAATTTAAAAAATCTACCTAATGTAGAATAATTTATTGATTAGTGCTAAAATTTGAAATGGAATTTAAAAGATCAAATGATATAAGGCAGGCAAATTCAAAAACTCCTTTTTATAATATTCCATTTAAGTAATTGCAAGGAAAAACATTAAAAGAATAAACTGAAGTAAATTATATTTTTTTTAATTAATTTTGTTGAATCTTTCACTTTATTATTTTAGATGTTCAGATAGGATCACTTGGTTGATTAAGTCCTATTATGTAAAAAATAAGATCATCTAATCTTATTTAAGATTTAAAATCACGATTATTTCAGCAATTTAGAAATTAAGGGAGAGATAGATACATAATTCGCGATCTAATGGTTGATAATCTAATTACTTTAGGAACAGTTTTAATGTAATTAAAAAGTTCTATTATTTAGGAATAAAGATTTTCATTCACTGTAAATTTATAATCTTTTCTAGTTTCAGTTGAATTACATAGAATAAGATATTTTGAAGAATAAGACATGAATGTCTCTGTTTAACAATAATCATTTAACTCATCAGCAACAATTCTATATCTTAAATATGGATTGGCTTATTAAACAGTAGTTTTTCTTAAAAGTAATCCTAATTCAATTTATAATAAACGCATGAATAAATAGCAATAATAACACTTTTTGCTTTGGATTATGTGCAATAATTCAAATTAGATTTTCAATCCTAATCTTTTTAATACCATACTTTATGTTATAATTTAAGGGCAAACTTATTTAAGAAGTAAAATCTTGTAATATATAGGACAATAATCAAGATCCTAATAGGTGCAAGATTTTTAATTTAAATATCTAGCAAGATTTAATGGAATTTAAATTTTCTTAATGTAAATTCATTGAACAATTTATTAATATTTACACAATAATATAAAGTCTTATTTTATCAATGTAATGTAGGTAAAAAGCTTTCACTTAACAAGCAAGCAATCAGGATTAAACCAAAAAATGATGAAGAGTCTGATTAATTTTTTGGATTAATTAATGAGGCCATATCGCAAAAGCGACCTAGAGCGAATAGTAGATCAAATAAACCTAAGAGGCTTTCAAAGAGGTAATTATTTGGTATAAGGCAAAAGGGAATAAAAGACTTAAAATAATTACATTACATCTTTAAAAGAAATTCAATTGACTCAAAATCAAAATGAAAGTTATTGCGAGGGAATAGATGAAGAAGTAAACATCAATAGGTCAGTTCTCAATTTCGAAGTAAAGATTACAAATAAAAATAGCTTATTGATGCTATAGAACTTGAAAGTAGAATAGGTCGAAAGTAAGAACAAAGTAAAGTATATCGATCTTTTGAGGGCCTAATAAATGATGAATAAAACACCTCTCTATACCATAGGTACAACTAAAAAAGTCAAGAAAACATCAGAGATCACTAAACTGAATATGTAAAGTCATAAGGTTAGCAAGAAATTTTGAATGAATATCATGTTCGATCAAGAAGGAACGTCTACGAGGACAACTACAATTTAAGATTGATAAATTCTCAAGGAATAGAAGCTATTTTGAATAACTTCCATAATTATTTTGATTCTTATCCCCTTTTGAAATTGAGAAAATACATAGTTCTTTTATTGGAGCTGCTATCTTAGATTTGCGAAATGATCATATCAAGTAGAGTATATAGATATGTGATGCTTTTTATAATTACGACAAACATAATCTTATTAATAACAAAATATTATGGCAATTTTTATGAGCAATATTAAGAATTTTTTGATACACAACAGGAGGGTATAAATAAATAGTTATTTAGTGTTTTTTATAATCTATGTTTTAGAAATTTGTATACGAGTGTCAGGCCACAATATAGTAAACTTTTTCTGTCAATTTTGGAATATTTTTGATTTGATAAATGTAGTGATTTTGGGGTTAGTAACATATGGACTGATTTCATTTGACTTTTCGCCTTTAAGAGCAATAAGAGTATTGATTTTCTTAAGTTAATTATCCTCATAATTGCAATTAACTTTCAAAGCACTTATTCAATCATTAAGATACATGCTCGAAGCTTTGTTGATTGTCTTAATATTTTGTGTTCTTTTTGCTAATATAGGTCTTCATTAGTTTGCAACTGCGTTTTACAACAAATGTGTTTACTTAGAAGAAGGACTTATATTGTCTGATTAGTATTGTGGATGGCTAGACTGTCCAATTTACTCGACATGTATTAACGTTCCAATCATATTTGCTCCAGATCCAATAACTAATTTTAATAACTTCATTAATTCTTTCATTTCTATCATAAGAATCATTACAATGGATAATTGGACTGATTTGATGTATCCTACTCTTTACACTTAAAGTCCATTGACTTGGATATACTTTGTATTTGTGATATTCATAGTTGGATTCTTTGCATTTAATTTGATTATAGCTATTTTGAAGACATATTATTCACACATAGTTGCCAACTATTCGCAGGATCAAGAGGATGTTAGAAAAGAGTAGGATGATCAAATTGAAATTAATCTGAGATTTATAAAGGATTTAGGACTTTATTAGAAATTAAAGGTGCTATAAAGAGCTAAACTTCACACATAATAATAATCTTAAGATAGCTCTTAATCCTAAATTATCAATAATTATACAATGAAATAACCGTTCCTACACTAATAAGGCGGAAATTCATCGATTTTGAGTCCTTAAATATCAGCTAGAATTGTTGCAAAGAGTACTGCAAAGAAAATTCAAAGATTTGCTAAAAGTTAAATTGAAAAAACTTAAAAAAAAAAGTAATATGCTCATGTACTTTCAGCTCGACAAAGAAGAGAAATGGAAGAGCTGAATGATGAAAAAAAAACAAATTTTATAGGTAAAATAAAGTCATCGTGCAAGTTGAGATACATAATATTACCGAAAAGATCATTAATTTTAGAATAGACATTCTAATTTTAAAACTCAAATGAAGAGGAAATGGATATTCTACATTAATTATAAACGCATGATGTTTTAGGTTGGAAAGTGTCAGTGGTATACAAAGATTATGTTTCAAACTCTTAAAGCGAAGTCTTAGGATAAAAACAAGAATACCTATTAAAGGAAAAAAAATTAGTTACAGAATTATAAAAAATTAGATCCAAAAAAATTCATCAATTCTATTTTGATGATGAAATCCTTAAATAGTACTAAAATACTTGTAACAAGATGATTAGAAGTAGTATCTTACCAATAAATAAAACCAAAAGAAAAATATAGGTATAATCTCAAACATTTGAAGAATTAAGAAACGATGAAATAGAAATACTATCTCCAAAGAGACAATCTTCTAAATCATCTAGTGTTGAAAGGAAATTCAGATCCCAAAGAAAAACTATGCTTACAATAAAAAAACAGAGGAGCGACTTCTTTTTTGAATTTCCAGAGTATTAGGAAGGAGAACCCTTTATTTTTTTAAATGGTGTCAAAAGGAATTATGAATCTGTGTCTATTCTAATCAATAGAACATTAGAAAATGAGCAAGAGATTCCAGATACAGAGGATTTGAATTCTCTATTTTTTTAATACCTGAAATATCGTGTAAGAATTAAGTAATTATTTATTAGAGATTGGAAATTAAGAATAATGTAATATTTAAGCAAAACATTTCCTTACTTGATGTCATCAAGAATAAAAAACTAAGTCTGCTGTCAATATTCAGATCTTTAAATTCTAAAGAAATTCATATTTGGATGATAGGCTTTACTGGGTTATGGAAGTCTTTCTAGTTAAAAATAAAAATGTGGTTAAACAATAGTTTCATCAATTTAGTTTTTGATTTTTCAAATTTGTTGAGTTTTTGTGTTCTATGTTCAATTGGGTTTTTAGATGATGAACTTATAGAGTAGATTAATTTATATATGACATTCTAACTAATCGTTCAGATTTCTTTGAAGTTAATAAGCTAAGGCATTAGTATATAATAAACATTTATTTTAAGTACTTTTTGGATAAGAAGGAGAGAACATCTTAGACTCAATGGTCATAATAACTTAGATTATATACATTATAATCATATCCACTGAGATTCCATAAAAAGATAATTATGCAAGTGAAATAAAGGCACTCAGAGCAACTAATGCAATTTTATTATATAGAATTATCAAATATAATTAATTTGTAACCAGGATTATGAGAATTGCAAAGATCACATTTAAGAAGTAATAAAATAATCTAATCTACTAGATATTTGAGCTTAATGTTTTTAATGTTATCTATCATCTTGATATTTTCTATTTTGGGAATGTAATTCTTCATTGAGAATTTCTAAGAAAATGAGAGTTTATCATAATTACACTCTTTTAAGAGTTTTGCAAAGTCTTGGATGACCATATTTAACATCAGCACAAATGATGATGCTGTTGGTATGTTAAAAGTTGTGATCAAATTTTAACAACCTTGGATAGGAATCCTATTCTATTTCATAACCGTATTTACAATAAATTATCTGATCTATGGTCTTGTAATGGCAGTATTATTGGATGCTTTCTCTTCTGAATTGGAGAGGGTTGTAGAAAAGTAACAAGATCAATCCTTGATTCTGGCAAGGAAAGTGGGAATATAGGAGAATATTTAATTTGATAGCTAAAATAACAATATTACACAAAATGAAGAAGAATAGTATTTGATCTTTGTTATTTTTAGAGTGAAGGAATAAAGTACTCAACCTACGAAATCCCATTCATCAAAACATCATGCCAAAATCAATATTAGAGATTTGCCAGAAACATCTCAAAAACTATTTATCAAAAAGAGAAAAAGATATTGTAAACACTATTTTGAATATTATAGAACTCATTTATTACGAAGATACTAAATGCGCTGACTCTTGCTTTATTTTTTCTTACAATAATAGGTTTAGAAAGATATGTTATAGAATTTCTAAAAGTTTACCATTTAAACTCTTAAATGACGTTACCATAATCATATCTGTAGTATTCTAAATACTGTCTGATTTTCAATTATCAAATAACCAATAATTATTTGACTCCAGTTTGAATCAATACTTCGAGGTTATCCTATTGATTTAGAACATTGTGATTTTGGCCATATTCATAGTTGAAATAATAGCAAAGGGTTTTATCCTTAATGAAGGAACTATCCTTAGGGATTTTTGGAAGCTGGTTAATATGACCTATACTACAGCATACTTTTTGAGTTTTATAAGTTCAGCTCCTATTTTAAAATAGGCACATCATTTAAGTAAAATATGTAGTAACTTAGTTTTCTGTAGACCACTAATGATGGTGAATATGTTTGGTAGTGTTTAAGGTGTAAAGAATGCGATGGTTAAAAGCTTGATTTAGATAATCAATATAGTAGCTGTGATTCTATTTGTGTTTATGGTCTTTAATGTGTTTGCAATGCATTTATACTAGAAGAAAATGGGGTATTGTGAGGATTTAATGAATTTTCATATCAGTTATTCTGAGTGCCAAAAGTAAAATAAACAGTGGATCAATCATCCTTATAACTTCGATAATTTTGTAAATGGACTATTTACATTAACTATGATATCTTCATTAGATGCATGGGGGGAAATCATGTAAGTGTGTTACAATGCCAGCAATTCAAGTACAGGACCTTCTCCATTTAAAATTTAATGGGCCACTTATTTACTATTTGTGACTTTCATTTTCATAGGAGCTATGTTTTTTATGGGTTTTCTGACTGGTGTGTTATTTACTGAATTTTAAAAATTTACGAAAAAGATAGAAAACAAAAACTTAACATAGGACCAATCTCAATTTATATAAATTTGCTCGATTGTTCTCAATTAGAAACCTGGTTATTCTCATGCTCCTCATTCCACTATTAGAAAATTGGCTTATAAGTTAGTCTTTAGTAAATAGTAAAATTTATACTATAATTTTAGTTATAAGTATTTATACAATTGTATTTTGGTTACAAACAGTATTGCACTATGTTTCCTATTTGACATTCACTCATAATATACTAGAAATTTAGCTAATTAATTATATCAATTGCACGCTATCATATTCACCTTTGATTGCATAATAAAGATTATGGCATATGGAGTCACCAGGTATATGTCTTCAAGATGGAGATTGTTCGAATTAATCATAACAGTCATATCAATTGCAGATTTCATGTATGATTTGAAAAAACGGTGGTTTCATCTTTTTACGAATGGTTCATAGGATCAATTTATAATTTACATAGCCAAAGTCTTTTTGATCTGTAGAGATATAAAGATCTTGCTGATATTCTAAGAATTTAAAGGACTTTAGAGATTGATGCGAGTCTTGTTCTTTACATCCTCCTTACTTGTGAAAATACTTTACATATAATTAACTATACAGGCTACTTATGCACTGGTAGGAACCCGTCTATTTGGTCATATCACAAAAGTAAATAGATACCTATATACATGTTTAGGGTAGAGCCATAGATGAGTATTACCTGAACTTTAGGAATTTCATCAATGCTGCCTTAGTCTTATTTAAATGTACAACGGGAGATGATTGGAGAGCCCTAATTATTGATTGTAGTAGGTCCAATATGTATTGCCGAGATGATGTCCAACAATGTGGTTCTGGATGGGCATATTCATACTTTTTATCCTACTATTTACTATCCAATATAGTAGTAATGAACCTATTTGTATTAGCTTTGGTTGATCAATTTGAAAGTACTTAAACACTCATAAAATAATAGGTTTTTTTAGTACTACGACGAATGTGATTTAAACCTTTGTCGAGAATATCGATCATTTCTGTAATTGTTGGTGCCGTTATACATACGATACTAAGGGACTCAAAATGCACACTAGATATATTGGTAGATTTTTATTAGATCTGAATTAACCACTCGGGGCTTAGAAGGGAGACAATATATGGGATGCTGCGAAAGATGCATTTAATTTTAGGATTAGAGCGTAATCTATTATTACATTTTAGGGATAAAAGGAGTTATGTTAATTTCAATGAATTACTATATGAAACATTGAGATTTGCGTTCTTGGATAAAGTGTTTAAGGATGGAACTTAGGCAGGGAAGGCTGAGATGAAATTATTTGATATGGCTATGAAAAGAAAGTTAAATGAGAAAATGAAGGAAAGATAGAAAAGTGGGTAAACTTAGGGAGATATTAAGTTATTTGATTCAATTGATGGATCTTTTGATTTCAAATACTCTTATTAGAATTTCAACATCTTACAGGAGTATTTACATTTGCTGATCATTTTTAAAACTTGGAAATCTTACACAATTAACATATTTGAAAAGTCAAAAAGGGGACTTTAGAATTATACTGAATAATCAAGTGATGAGAGATATGAGTACATATCATAATTCAGCGTTCATACAAAGGATGGGTTACAAGGGTTGAATGAAGAGAAGCTGTACGCTTCTTAAGCTATTGACGAATAAAACAAGGAGGAGATAATGCAGAATTTCAAGGAGTCAAATAAATACAGATTGACGAATTACAATTCATAGAATAGTTCTACTTTGCAAGGTGTTGTATATGAACCTGCAGGAACAAATCCTACTTCTATTATCAGAATGCAATCAACCTCTTTGGATCCATAAGGAGTGTCAAGATCTATTTTGAAGAAGAAATGTTAAACATTAACATTGAATGATGTCCTTTTGTATTAGAACAAATAAAAGCAAAATGAGAATAAATTAAACTGATCTCAACTTTTATATTAATTTTAAATCATCATCATACATTTATTTTTTTGTTTAATTTTGAAGTATATTGTTATTATATAAAATAATAATTTGCATTCAAGATGGACACAGAGGAAGAATGCTTTTCTGGCGATGAAATCGATCAATTTAATTGTCCTAAACATTTGCTTATCTACACAAGTAAACTATTTTTGTTTAATAGTTAGATTATTGTACAACTACTTAATAATTGCTCTGCTAGGAATGTTTGATCAAATGTAGCTTGAAAGTATAAAACATCATTTCAATTGAAAAAGTATGATCATTTCTAGAAGTTAGGCTTTGAATAACATAAGTTTGTAAAATAAATAGCAATTGTAAAAAGTTCAAAAAATCATTAAAAACTACAATAATCTTGATGATCAAATTCAAAAAGAAAATACTCAGATACATAAAATGTCTTAAGTCTAAATTTAATCGTTGAATTCAGTGTGCTCCTAAATTATTGAAATTGTTTAAATGAAATTTTAAGAACTCATTGAATAAGTTGAAGTTCATAAAATGAAGCATTAATAGACTTTACAGGATTCGAAAGTACCCTTTAATAATTATTATAAAAGTGTGTCATTGATGAATATAAGGGAAGAGGAATCTAATTAGAAAAGAACATCGTCAACTAATAAAATACCTCTGGATATGAGCAGTTAAAAAAGTTTCGAGAATATTACACTATCAATTGTAAGACAATCAAAGAACTTGAAAACGAATATGAGAATTTATCCCAAGCCCCTAAAATTCAATATCAGCAATTGTAAATTAGAAATGCCTCCGATATCGTTAAATCAATCTCTAACATCTTGTGTACTTTGGAAAGAGACTCCGATTATAGAATCAAACGTGTATCATCCAAACTATTCTAATAACCTAACACCACAAGAGCAAGTCCATTCTCTAAAAAAGGGTTTACTTAACATAGTTCTCCTCATTTTAGTTTGCAATCATCAAAGTAGCAAATGAGAAAAACAGAAGTCAAATAAATAACTCTGGATATCCCAACGGATTTAAGTTCTATTTTAGACAAAGCCTCTCCCGAATAATCAATTATCAATGATTTCTTTAGTAACAAGTAATCCTTAAGTGAACATTCCATTTCATAGATGGAGATTCCAATCTAAAATCAAACATAATTTTATATTATAGGGGGATTGCTGAAGGGTCAAAGATAAAATCTTATTGAATTAGTTGACATATAATCAAAGCAATCTACTTAGCATGACTTCTTGGTCTCAAATCGTTATGGATTTTAAATTGCCTATCATGGAAATCAAATTCTATTGATAGGAGGGAAATAGGAAGGAATTAGAACTGCCTTATGTGAGTCATACGATCCAAATCTAAAATAATCTAAAATCTCTTAACTTATACTTACTAAAGGGGTTAGTGGGTTGGCATCAAAATAAATAGGAAATAAACTATATATTTCAGGAGGCAAAACAGATTAAGGAATCTAAGACATATTTCAACTCATCAATTTAGATACATATTAGACTAAAAATTTGTAATCTATTCCAATTAAGTGTTATAATCATACCTTGGTACAAGGTAATGAGCCAAACTCTATGTATTTGTTTGACGAGTAAGGTTGTTTCAAATATGATATGGCAACTAATCTATGGAAAAGAATCAAATCTCCTAATTATCCTAGAAGAAGCCATATTTCTTTGACACTTCCAGATGGCATTTGGATTTTCGGAGGAAGGTCTGGCAAAAAATATATCAAATAAATTGAGAAATACGATGAAACCGATTAATAATTTTATTAAATGGGAGAATTAATATGTCCTACTGTTAAATCCGATGCAATCGTTAGTGATGACTATCAATTTATATATTTAGTTGGAGGAAAGACTTAAGAAAATATTCCTAGTTCAAATATTTGGAGGTATGTCATTTATATACATTTATGTAGATACTCCATTTTGACTAATTAATGCGTGCTTTATAGTTAATTTACAAAGCCTAGATATTCTCATAAGTTGATCCCTAAAAAAGTTTGATTTTAATTAATAAGTTTCTATTTTAACTATTATAATTTAAATTCAAAAAAGACTATGCTAAAACCTGTTCTATTTCCAATAGATGCAGAAGTCATCGATAGAGGTCATTATTATGAATTAAAAGACAATGTTATCAATCAATAACAAGATAAAAAATAAAAGCAAAAACTAATATTAAAAGAATTACTCGAATTTATTTTGAATAAGCAAATTTAACCCAGTTAACGAGAAATAATCATAAAGGCCTATCGAAGAGTCCTTTTAGAAAATAAGAAAGAACAATGGCTGAAATTATGCAATTATTCAGATTCATTCCTTAATCAATTTAAGCTAGACACAAAATTTATGGGGTCAGATGATGTAACTATCAATTAAGCTTTCTTAAAATTGAATCAAATAGCAAAGCATTTTATTCCAGAATACCTGGAATAACAATCAAAAGAGTTAACAATTGATAATGAATTTATAGAAAATAATCTTAAAACAGTGCTATCATTATTGATAGAAGATCTTTAGAATTATCAAATATATAAAAATGATGTACATCATGGGTTGGAAGCGATGAAATATTATTAATAAGAAACATATTCAGCAACCTTAAGTCTGATTTAAAGCTTAAACAATTATATTAAATATGTTTTATTATATGATGCAGATTGCCAATAGATGTCAATTGAAAATTCAGAAATTATGCTCAATACATTTTAATAGACCTTCCTTTAATGGTATGAAAAATCAAAAGCAAGATTAAATGATAAACTAAATATTTTGAAAAAATAGGCAGATTAAGCACTTTTGGAGAAAAAGAAATATGAGTTAGAATTGGAGATGCTAAAGGAGTATGAAATTAAATTGAAAGAAGATTAAAACCTACAAGATGTAATTAATCAAAATAGGGAACTAAGGAATTAAATATAAGAGATCAAATAATAATTAAAAAAACAACATTGACTATTACATATCTATTTAAGTTAGTTGATAATTTTAATTAAATATAGATAAATATATTATTGTTTCAAATCTAGGAGTTATTTTATTTTTAGTTTAAACAAAAATAGTTACTAAAATTGCTTTCATTTTCATGTATTGATTGCTCAATTTCTTCTGGTTGATCTAAATTATTAAAGAGTAGCTAGATATTGAATGATAAATTGAATTTAAACTATTGCAGGTGTTTACTTAGCAATTAACAAACATTATTAGTGTTTGGTAATTTGATCTCAGGATTCTGGGCTGTGTGAAATTATTTAGTGACCAATTAAATTGATTTTGTTATGTGTTTCTCTAATTTTAAAGATTTAAAATACTATATGTTTGGTTCTATAGGGATTGAAAGAACATTAAAAAGAATTTAGGGAATTTCTAAACAAGAGCCATTTCATAAATTGCTCCTTTTGAATAGCGCTTGGTATTAAATTTATACTAATACTATCAGCAAATTTTTCATTTAATTCGAAATTAATTGTTGTAATTAGATTACCTTTTAAGTTTATTAAAATAAAGACTCCTATTATTATTTTAGTTCCATGAGTTAAAAATAGAGTTACAAGTTTGTCTAATCCAAGAGGTCAAGATTTTCTTGGGTTAGTTTTTAAGGGGCTCTTTTGATGGTAGTTTCATTACTGAAATTGTTATTCTTATTGTAATAGAGCTTCTTGCCATCCTTGCGCTTCTTGACTTGGAACCCATATATGTTTAGAGATCTAATGGAATAATCATGAGTACCTTCGAAAGCTATCGAAACTCTTAATTTTATAATGCTGAGGCAATATAATATTTTCTAAAGACTTTTAATCCAAGATAATGAAGCCATCGTTTTCAGGAGTACATTAAATAATGGAGGAATACTCATCATTCTAAAGAATACATTATCGGTGATAATACTTCAAGAATAGATTTTAGAGTTTTTATGAAACTTTTAGAGGCTTTCTATGTTCTTTTGTTCATTATAAAATTCATTTAATAATTCCGAGTTCTTAATATTATGCAACGTTGTTACATTAATAAGAAGCAATAAATAATTTGATTTTTAAATTAATATTTATGAGCAAAGCATCACATAGTCCCAATGACTTGATTGAGTTTGAAAATCACAATAGAAATTCTTCATTTGGAAAGAGTATAATCGTAATTTGAATTTAGAGTTATTGTCAACTGTTCCAAATGTTCCTGCCTTTGGTTTCGGAACTTCGACAAGATATTAGGCATCACAAGTATACAAAGAAAACAAATTAATGGAAAAAGGCAAACATAGTCCAGGCCCAATCTATAATCCAATCAAAAACTTCTCTTAATAAGCTGCCAGAGCTCCAAGTGCAAGATTGGGCACATCAACGAGATAGAGCCTCAACACAAACCATTATGATCATTACAAAAGAAAAGACATCGATGTATTTTAATTGATAATTTAAGTTTGAACCTTAAAAAGCAGATCATCTTAGAAAATGGTCTGCAGGAACAGTCAGATTTGGATAGGAACAACGATTCTTATAGAAAGAACTTACGAAGACTCCAGGTCCCAATTATGATTTAACAGAAAGAGCTCAAGGCCCAAAATATACTATGGGTAATAGAAGAACTCATTCTGTTTCATTTTCAACTCCTACTACACTTGGACCTGGAAGTTACAAACCAAAAAAGGATTTCTCAACAGAATTGCAAGAACCACCAAAATACTCATTTACTAAAGCTCCAAAAATACCACAATAAAAGAATATTGATAAAAATTAGACTTATTATGTGCAGTATAAATGTATTCTATGATTTTAGAGAAAGTGTTGGAGCTCAAGTGGTATCTAATAAACCAAATAAACCAGCCTTCAGTTTTGGTAAAGGAATGAGAGAAGCTAAATTAGCTATGTACAAAAATGATTTTGTAAAGATTGGGGTTAATGTAAGGATTCCACATCCAAAATTTTGAATTAAAATGTTTCACAATAACTTTATTAGAATTTCAGCATCTTTAAATCTTTAAAGCATATTTGAACTTTGTAAGACTATCACAATTGCATCAAAATCATCTGTTTTATAATATCCACTAAAACACGGACCAGCATTTGAAGTAATTCCTGTTTTAATGCCTTGCCATCCTTCTTTTTTCAAGAGCTTATTTGTGTTTTTCCATTTATAATAAGTTCCTTATTTTCCTTATTCAGTCATTGCATAAGTTTTAAAACATCTTGTATTGACAATTTCCATAAACTCTTTGATTTTAATGCAATCTTCGACTAATTTAAAAATATCTAATGCACATGAGACATTAAGAGCATCATTTAATCCATGAACTGAATTATAGTTAGTTTTATCCATTTTCAAATTCTCAGCATGATTATTCATCATCTATAGAAATTAAGTTCTTAATTGAAACTTATTTTTTTCTATTTCCAATTCGCAATCAATAAAATGTCCATTAAAATACCTTTGAATATTATCACAAGTTTTTAAAAATGCGATTGCATAACTTAATACTAATGCTGCGTCATTCCCTGATGGTAACATCATTGCAAATAATAACTACTTGATATTCATTATTCCTCCTGCATTTAAAAAGGCACTAGTACCATCTATGCATTCTGCATGTCCAGGGATTTTTATTCTTATTGCTTCCATATCAATTCTCTTTTCTTCCAAGAATTTTAAAGTTGTGTAGCAAGTCATCACTTTAGTAATCGATGCCACTTCACTTTTTTATTGATCTTAGAATGCATATATTTTTTAAAACTTGGTTTCCCCTTTATTCCTTTTGAAAATAGCCCATTTCTTAGAACTAACCTTGTGTTTTAATTTAGAACCGCATGTTATTGAAATTGATGTGGCATCTATTTTACTACTTTAATTGACTATGCTCTTTTAACTAATCGTACTTAAAGCGGTAGAAACTGGCTTTTTTGCTGGTTATTCTCTTCTTACAAAGTACTCTTAAATTATATCACTGTATACTTGTTACTTCTCTTTATTAAATTTCTGCATATTTTTTTATTCTTTCCCTAATGACTTAGCCAGGTAAAATAGGAAAACTATTTATTTGTAGGGTTTGGATTTATTTTTTCTTCTTCTCCTCTTAAGCACATCGTTATAAAGCTTCTAAGTAAGTTTCAATTAAGGTGTATTCAGAATGATTTTCACTTCTTTTCTAATAATTGTATAACACTTACTCTTTACTATAAACTTTCGTTTATGTAGTATTTTAAGGGAGTCTACAAGGATTTATTATTAAGAAGCTTCGTTGTAGCACTTTTAAGACATCTGCCTTTTAATTCAGGAAGAATCATTTAGGAATCATCTGTAGTAGATTAAGCACTTTTGCGATGGAATTTTTGCAATGATATCGATTATCCTTCCTTTTGATTCATATAAATTTAATATTATATTATCACTTTATTTCAATAAAATTATATAGATCATTAGATCTTACTAAAAAGTAGTTTATATAATCATACTTTTATTTATATATGGTTTCTTTGACATTATTCTTAGAATAGGCAATTGGAGTGGCAATAGTATAAATATAATTATTAATTCCTTAAATTTGAATTTTGAGATTAATTAATGTTCTATCGATCAAATTACTTGCAAATAAGCATTCTTTATCAACTATACAATGACTATCAAATAAATAATAACTGTAAGTAAATTAATAATTGGAATGATATTAAATAATGCAGTTAAATCAAACTGTAATAATTCATAATCGAGATATGAATATCTAATTGTTAAATAAACACAAATTTCAGTTGATGCATATAATAAGTTGAAGAAAATATTATTTCTAAATATTTTGATATTTGAACTAGTAAATACAAAATTAGAATTTTTTAAGTATTATGATTCGCATTATTGTATTTGATTATCTTATAAGATCATATATCCTCATCCTAGAAATTACAATATATTTTATTTATTCTTTTCTGAGTTTTCTATTTATTAAAAATGCTTTCTAACAGTATTTCATTCTAAGAAATTTTTTCTACAATTTTAAGTTAAAAAAGTTATCAACAATTTATACAAAAGAATTCAGAACAAACTTAAAAAATATTAAAAGTTAAGAATATTGAAGGATTAATTAGGCATAAGAAAATATTGATGTGAATTTCTTATAAAATTTGTTGATATTATGAGAATTGCCTCCATTTTTACATATTTTAAGTTTGTTATTAATATATATATAAATACTTATTTGATTTAATAAAAAAGAATCCTTTCCAATTTTGTCATAAGCCTTCAAAACAATCATGTGACTGTATTAACTATAATTTATTTTCTATCTAAAACTTTTGTAGATATTGAATAATCTAATTTATTGATATGAATAGATTGAAGATAAATTATGGTAAATTTTCATTTTGAACAAAGATTTATATTCGTCATTGTTAAATGTAATTTATATACTTGATTTTAAATTGTAAAGCCTTGAGAATTGTTATACTTTGATAAAAGTTAGATTTATAATATCTAAATAAATATATATATAAAATTAGCATAATGCTTAAATTATTTGAACCATATTACAAGGAATTGATTTTCTTACTCTCATAGTTTTTAAAATTTGAATTTACTTAACCTTAGATTATATAAATCCTCCTCATAATTGTAAATTAGGTGTAACCAATTTCCTTTAACTTTTATCATATATATAACCCAGAAAAATAATTTGAACCAACACTTTAATCACTACTTATTTTAACGCGGCCATACTTGTTTATAGTTAATGAACAATCAAAAGTAATTGTTTTCAGTATATGCTTTACCATTCAATAGATAATAATACTCATGACAATATACTTAATTATATAGTCAAAAAGGCAATAGTATCATGAAATGCACACCTCTAATGTAATTCTCCGTTACATTTGTAATTATTATTATTTGGTTTCATCAACATTTTTTTGCTGGCTGATAGAAATATGTATGATGAATATCACGGAAATATATGGAATCATTCTGGAGATTATAATGATCTTGGAGATCGCATTTATCATAATATTTTCTGATATTGTATTTTAAAGTGGATTGATATTAAGAGTGACAACATAATTACCATTAAATAACAATTAAGTAAAATATTTCATAAAACCATTAAGAATATTTCAAATAATGATATTTTTTTTCTTAACTAACTCGAAATTGGGTCTAATATTACAAAATATTTTGATCATTACAATACAAACGCTGCATATTTATTAAATTTTAGAATTAAAAATATATGCAAAAACAAAATGCGTTTTAACATCCCTAATCATTGCATCTTTTGGGATTATAATACCAATAGAATCTTTAATTGTCTAGAATAGAATAAAAGACAACTTATGGCTATTGTTATCTCTCATATTAATATGCTTATTACATTTAATGCATAAAGCATAATGCTTATCATTATAAACTATGGATTTGAGAAGATTGAAGTACCTTTTTTCATATGTTGAGAGCTTAGATGGGAATCATAATATGAACATGTTGAAGATGACTCTTATAATTTGTGAACACCAACAAAATTGCTAAAAATGCGAATGCATTTGTAAGAAAGAGATGAATATTAAATAAAAAATCCTATAACTCATAGAGATGAAGTTAGATATGCTTTTGGAATAAAGAACTAAAAAGATAGAGCAGCTAACACTAGATTTATCTTAGATATTGTTTAGGAGAAGACAATTTGTAAAGGCATAATAAGTCATCTTTAGAGTGGCCTATTCTAAGGAAAATTATTAAAACAAATATAACTCATATAATCTCTCCTTGACTACTCATTGCCTATTAGACTTTCTAAAATATTAAATTGAGAATGATGTACTTATCCAAATGATGGAAAGAATGATTCTAACCAATCCAAATAACAAATTAATTGCAGATTCTTTAAAAT
The DNA here is from genome assembly GCF_000165425.1 of Paramecium tetraurelia. Taxonomy (NCBI): domain Eukaryota; phylum Ciliophora; class Oligohymenophorea; order Peniculida; family Parameciidae; genus Paramecium; species Paramecium tetraurelia. The sequence goes on along the minus strand of NW_001799333.1, from coordinate 92,999 downwards.
AGTTTTCCATTAATGAAAACAGCGATCAATACATACAGATGAAGTTAAAAAAGACTATATTAGATAAGAGCCAATTTTACTACTATTTTATTGAGCATTCAAATAAATTTCAAGGAGATATAAATTACCCAATAAAAATAATAAGGTAATTATAATAATTTCGAATAGAATTGACTGAGAGATATCAAAAATTTCCAAGTATCTATTTAAATATTTATATAGCTTCTAGCAATCAAAATGTTTTAAAGTTTTACTTATTAGAAGTTTTAAATGACTACATAGAAGCTTTTGATTTAAATAAAAACAAAGCATTAAATGATGAGAAATATTAACTATTTCATGACTCTGTCTATAATAAATTATTTGGATAGAATCCTTCTTATATAGTTGCTGAAATCAATAAAGATCTTGATGTGATTATTGTAAGGCAATCTAAAAAGGCCATGAAGAAATTTTAATCAATTTATGGATCTAAATGGAAGAATTCTCTCGATATTAGTGTTAATGACTTTATACCTGAGTATGTTTAGAGATAACACAGAACACTTATTGAGTAATTTTTTGATGAAGGAACCAATAAATATTACCAGTAATAGAACCTCGCATTTCTTAAGTTGTTTGATAAAATTATGTTGCCGATTGAGATGATGGTTGGTCTAAATCAAAGTAGTTCTCAAACGTTTTCATTCCTTATATTTTTTTATGAATAAATGGATTATAGATCGTATTTGGTTGTAAATTAATCCTTCGATATTATTAATTGCAGTGAAAACATCAGTAATTAAATTTTAGGAAATAATTAATATTCTACAAGTTTCATTTCAACCAAAAATCTTGGAACTATTTTCAACATCATTCCTGAATTTGATTTATTGATCTAATCAAATGTCAAGAATTTCTTTAACCACAATATTCGCCTGTTAAGTAGCAATGGCAAATAAGCTAGCCAAAGATTCTTAGACTATTTCAGTAATATCAATATTGAGAAAAGGTTTACAGGTGAAAACTTGTGTTATATGATTACTTTAGACAACATTAGATCTAACAATAATAGAAACACAGATTCCAAATTAGATACTAGTATATTCTAAAAGTAACAAACGAATGACTTATTGATGATTCACAAATTAGAGAGAATGAAAGAGGATATAGACGAAGATATCGAAAAAGCTTTCCCTTATTAAGAAATTTTCGATATCTCTTTGATAAAGAAAGGAAATCCACTAAATTAAAGTGAGTCATAACATGTGGAGTCTAAGCTTTATATTACTGATTTAATGGTTGAATAGGAACAAACCAATCCTATTCATTAACAATATAAGATGAACTAAAAATTATTCAGTCCTAAAGAATCTATGAACGAGGAATTCATAACTAAAAAACAGTTTACATTTTAAAATGAAACCAGGGATTTTGCTTCAGGATCTTCAATTACAATGATTAAAAAATCCAAATTTTACAAAAAATTCGAAATCATTTATTCCCTTTGTAAGTCCTTAAAAAGTTCCTCCAAATTAATGAAAGCCAACATAAACTTTATTCTCTTTGTGGTTTTAATTTAAATTTACATAATAATTGTAAGTATTTATAATTAAAATAGAACCTATCTTTGATATCCAATATCCGGGGTTTTATCTAGGACATTAAATTGCTTTCGGTAAGATATGATGTAACAGGACCTTTAGAGTCCTTCTCAGTATCAAGATTTACTTAGATTAACTATAAAGAAATGTTGGCTAGGAAGGCGATTAATGCTACCTATGCTGCCTAGTTATAAATTTTTCCCAAAAATTACTTAATGCAGTCTTTTGATAAAATGAAAAAGAGCATGGGAGATGTACTTCTAAGGAGTGAAATTGATTAGATTTCAAATATTACATATATGCCAATTATGTTATATGTGAATACAAATAATACAGGACAGGAATATAATATCAGCAAACGATCAATTATAATAATAACTTTGAATTATTAATATGATTTCAAATTGCATTTAGATGGACAAGGAGGAGGCTTTGATAATCCATATTATTATTTTACATATAAGGATTATCAAATTGTAAAGTCTATGTTTGATCACTTGAATGTGGTTATTTTAGACATTACACTTGAGAGATCAAATTAAGAAAAGAAAAAGTGGATGTTTGGGTATTTTCCATTCTGGGGTTTGAACTTTTTGATAACTTTATTAATAATTTTACAATAAATTAGACATAGTAATGAAAAAAGTGCTATAATGAAATACATATCTTCAATTGATTTAAATATTATAGAGTAAGAAAAATTAAGATTATCTTATTTATAATAAATAGTAGTTTAAGATATGGATGTTATTAAAGCATTTGTTATAGACATCGATTAAGTTGATAATTAATTAGAAAAGTCCAACATTAAATAAAAATAATTCTTCTCAAAAAAATCAAATACAAAACTTACTAATAATAAGCCTATTCTAGGACTTGCTCTTAGTATTGGTCACTTCTTACTGTTTACAGCATTTAGCATATATTTATTTTGGACTTTCAGGATATATTTCTTAAAATATGAAAAAACAGCAGCATTTTATTAATAATTATCTGATTTGGGTGTTGATATACCAGCTGTTTATGCTCAAAAAGAAATATTATTTCGAGTAACACTGAGATATCCTTTTCTCAACTCAACTGATTTGAATTAAACTTATGCTGTTATTTTTAATGCTTTGAATTCAATTAGTAGATATCAATAATAAAATCTAAATTTAAGTAGCACTGATTATTTGTTTGATGAATATTTAATTGACTTTTTCACAACTTTAAACACCGGCAATTTATGTGAGTTTTAGAGTGACGAATTAAAATAGTAAACCGAATCATTTTGCCCTTAAGTGATGTAAGGTAATTTGGTTCTTGGATTTTAATAATCATTAATTTACATATTGAATTCTGTTCGAGTTCAATAATCAGATACTTTAAATTTTACTGTTCAACCTACTTCAACGCTATTGGAGCTAGAGGGATCAACGATTTTGACAAACATAATTGAGATTATGAAAGAGTAATTTTATAACAATTTAGTGGATTCAGCGTAAAATTTAATCTTAAATTAATAAGTAATATAGATAATCAATTATTTTAGTTATTATGCATATTTTATCTGACCTTTGAGATCGTATTGGCTATTTTCTATTTTGCGAAGATCGATAAATATAATTATCAGCAATTCTTATATTTAAAGTAGAGTGTGTATTTGTTTCCTCGCCACACATTAATTTTTGATGATTCCTTCTATAGAAACTTTAGGAGTATAGTTAACGAGGAAAATTTATTAGATTGATGTGATAGTATTTTATAATGATGTTTGTTTTTTCTAAATTAAATGTAAAAAATAATTGTTTATAATAAAAAATGGATAAAGATTACTCTGATTAGTTGAATGTTAAAAATAATATGAAAATGAACCAAAATTACATTGTGGACCTGATTTCCAAAGCCAACCAAACAGTTAGATCTCTAAATTTAAAATTAAAGAGGAAATAAATGAAAGACAAAATAGATAAAGAGTACTTTAACGTGTTGAATGGCAAAATAAATTTTGAGATTAATGATAAAGATTATATTAATTTGATTACAGCAAAAGCTACTCAAACATGTAGACCTTTAACTTTGAAGTTAAGAATGAAATAAATGAAAGCTAAAATGGAGGAAGAAATTATTGTAAACTTGTTATTTGATTAGTAGATTTCCAAATTGAAACATGAAAGCAATTAACAACAATAAAACAATGATGATTATTACAAGAATATCTTCTTTTTGCATAAAAAGAGGAGAAGTAAATTAAACAACAAATCCATGTACCATAACAGTGAAGCACAAAGTCCCCTAACATAAAGAAACTTCACTCAATACTCACCTAAAAGATAGGCATAATAATTTAATAAAACAATGTTGCCCTCCTCTCCAATCATATAGACTCATAGAATGAAAGTGCAAAAATATTAGGATTACTTAAAACTCAACCAATAGATCATGAAACATAAAGGGTAGTTGAATGAACAGATTTTGAATCTCTTGGAAGAAAAAGTGTAAGTAATTAATTAAATTAGTCACATAGCAAAATCATTTAAATAATCATGCACTAAGTTGGGAGTAGAATCTTATGAACAAACTTTGAAAACAATTCAAGTCCTCAAATAAAACATTACCTAAAAGGTCATAAAGGAATGTAACACTGTATATGAGGAAAGATAGAACCATAAGTTGAACATTCTTGAAAAAACCTATACAGTAAATAACAATATTATTATTAAAAGTATTTTTTAAAGGTCTTGGATGTAATTTAACAAATGGATGATTAAATAGACTAATATATGTTGAACTATAAATTCAAAAACCAATTGAATGATAAGAGCTCTATTCTTGAAGATATAAATTAGATGAGAGATGATGCATATAATGAAAAAGTACGAACTTTTAGTAAATATCATGATATAGATCAAGAAAAGAAGAGGGATAGATAAAAACTTAATAAAGTTAAAGCGTATTTTTGATTTATTAATTTTAATTATAACAACTTTAATTTATGAACTTTTAAGCCAGCAAAAAGAGGGCTAACAGTTAGATAGAGTCACAACAAGGTTAAATTGCTGAATTGTAGGCTACATCATTCGCACTCTAACAAAAGGTTGAAGACCTATAAAAAGAAATCAAAGAATTGTAATCTCAAAATCACAAGCTAAATCATCACATTAAAATTCTCAAAGATTAAAATGACGATTTGAAGTTTACTTAGTAAAAAGAAGGTAATCATCTTAATTTAAGCAACAGCAACTTTTATGATTGAAGTCGAACACTTAAGAACAGACAATCAAAGACTTATAACCTTATTAGGTAGTTAAAATAAAGATTTGAGATTTCTTAGCTCTTTAGAAACACAAAATTCAGACCTCCCTGAATGTTTATTGTGGGTTCCTCAAAAGGCTTTTGAAATAGCTCATCAATTTAGAGAAAAATATAAAGATAGCGATTATTTAGGTGATAAGTAAATTTAACTGCTTCTTTTTGAATTGAATAAAGTATGGGCTGTTAGGCAATTCGAATAGTAAAAATTATAAAATGTAATTAAATTTATGATAGAATTTTAGTCTATTAACAATTTAGAAAAGCAAAAGTTACAGAGCAAAACTAATGTCCCTTATTCAGAATTCTAATTGAGTTAATAAGTGGAAAGATTAAAAAAATAAATAAAAGATTTGAAAAAAGAGAATCTTGATCTTTATGCTAATCGTCCAGAAAGAGGAACAAGAAGCATTAGAATTGCATCAGCAAACAACACTCGAAAATGATAGTAAATATATCTATCAATTAATTTATTATAATCTAATATATTGATAAAATTTCCTATAGATGTGGTCACACTCCTATATGAATTCTAAAATAAACTAAAGAAAATATCATGGCTGAGAATAGTTGTTGGTGAATTAATCAATTGAAGCATTGTGATTAAAGAAATCAAATGAAAAACTAAGATAAATAAAAAATTGATCTAGTAATTATTTCAGATCAGACTGCTTCTTCTGACGCTACTACATTAGTATCTGGTAGTTATGATAAGTCTATCTGTTTATGGGATATAAGGGCAGTTTGAAGAATCAAAATATATTATGTTGACCAATAGAGTTAGACTCAAGAAATAACTTATCTGAGCAATTAATCTAAAATGATTATATTGGAGACTAAATCTATTCTGTAGAATATGATTGCGCATTGTTTCAAATTCATAAAAAATAGTTCTTAGATTTTAATATGGTTTAAATTATAGTGAATTTTAGATGGGAGTATAAAAAGGATTCCCTTAATAAATAAGTACATCTATTTCAAATTACTTAAGTAAATGAAATTTATATCTATATTTATGAGATGTGCTAACTACTCAATATATATTATGAGTATTATGGTTTAATTTTTAAATAAAAAAATAACAAAGATTTTAATTAATGAAGGGCCAAGCTGATTAAAAGAAGGAAGCAACAAAAACAGTTAAGAAAGTTAAGACAACCAATAAAAGTGCACCAGCAAGGTAGAGTTGAATACTAAATGTAGATTATGGGTTAAGGCTGCATTCACAGGTTTCAGAAGATCAAAGGTTTAATAAAATGAGAATTAAGCATTGCTCAAAATTCAACATGTGGAAGATGTTGCTTCAAGCAGATTCTACTGGGGAAAGAGAGTTGCATACATTTATAAGGCCCACACACTTAAGAGCAACACAAAGTTCAGAGTATGAATTAATTTAATTCAGACTATTTGGGGTCGTATTAGTAGATCACATGGATCAAATGGAGTTGTGATTGCTCATTTTGGCAAAAATCTTCCACCAAGAGCTATCGGATCAACCCTCAGAGTATTCCTCTATCCAAACAGAGCTTGAAAATACACACATACAATACAAATAATACATTAATCAATTTTAATTATTTTCAATTTCAATAAGAAAAGGTTGAATTTTCCTGATTTTCTATTTCATTCTTCTTTAGTTTCTAAAACTACATCCTTTTAACTTCGAATGTTTGAAATATTTTATGAATATTTTGTTTTTATTTTTTTGAATAACATTTCACACCTTGATCAATATTTAAAATATGGAGCAAGAGACTTGTATTATTTTAAGGGGTTTGAAATTTAATAATGAATCAGAATCGTGATTATAATATCTAAAATAAGCTAGCACGGAGCTGCATAATAAGTTTTATCATCTTGTTAAAGCAAAGATACATAATTTACACTTAATAATTTCCCCCTTTTTAATGAGAATGGAGGGTATAAATGATAATAAGAACTAAATATTTCAATTTAAAGACTATAATTTGAATCATTAATTCATAAGTGGTATTTAAAGAAAGCATTGAATTTCAAAAAGAACTTCAAAAATTTTTTATTAGGAAATATCTACAACTTGCTAATATTTAACTCCAGGTTATATATAAACAAAACTTAACTATTTATAAATATGATGTAAAATTAAGAATCAAAACTTATGTAATGAAAATGGTTAATAAATAATTATTAATTTATTTATCCTTTATGACTTATATTAAAATGATATTGATATTATTATGATTTACTTATTAAAATGATAAATAAATACTCTTATTGTTGTTTATGATTGAAAAATGAAATAAAATAAATAAATATCCTGAATCATTTTTATTTTCTACTGTTTATTTTTAACCTTTTGTGCAATCTGGCTAATTTTCCAAGTCTTTTTGTTTTCTTCTTCTTAATGTTCTTTTTTAAATTATTTATTGGCTTTTATTTTTGCTCAATTTCTTAAATTTCATCCTTATCTATTTCATCAACTGGTTTTTTTTTCATTGCCTTTCTTATTTCTTCTATAATTTTTTCATGTTTTTATTTATTTGATTTTTTTGCAGTAAGAAGTGTTTAAATTTTCTTTCCTTGTTAATTCAATTCCTTCTCTTCTACATTCTTAACATGAACTGCAGATTTAACAATAGGATTTACAATAACTTCTCCTATTTGCTTAAATAAAAATTGCTAATCAATTCTGGTGAATTAGATATTTTAATTGCTATTTTTAAATTTATTCAAGTTGCTTAATGCAAATTCATAGAATGCCTTCTCTCTTTTTATGTCGTCATTGTAATCTATATTTTACACATTTCCATTGACGATAATAAAGGGATCAGTTTGCTAACTCTACAATGATTTGATCTTGTTATTAAATTTCTACTCAATGCCTTCTGACACTGCTCCTTAATTTTTTATCATTATTTAAAATATTATAAAACTTATTTTATAAATGAACATAAAGAACAAATAAACTTCATTTCTTAGTCTTCTTGACTGGTTTAACATCAGATTCATCATCTTCATCATCCTCATCTTCATCAAATTCATCCTCGTCATCTTCATCTCCTACTTTACCTCCCAAATCAGATTCATCACCTTCATCTTCACCACTCTAATCAATTGATAGAAATTAGTATTACAGAGATTTCAATTTCTTATCCGTCCTTATCCTTGTTATCCAAAACTGACAAAGATGGAATGAGCTCAAAAATTTTATTGAAGTATCCAGGAAGGTGCGTAATTGGATTGTCAGCCAAATCCAACTGTTGTAATTACTTAAGTTATTTCAATGGCTCCACATCCTATGAATTAATGGTGATATCTTACTTCAAATTTTTAAATTTTATTATCTGCAAGACTTAAACATGCTAATTTCTTGAAATTTTTGCTGATGTAAGATATAGCTGTTCCATCTAATTGATTTGACTCCAAAATTAGATTTTCCAAATTATTCAATTTAGGGAATCCCTCTAAGTTTTTGAGTTAACATTCAACAAGACTCAAACTAATGAGATTCTAATGTTATTGAATAAGATTTGCTGATTGATTATCAAATTGACCGATTGCGATTCCCTCAATATCTAAATCTTCTAATTCTCCATTCTAAGCCTCCTACTAGGCAATTATTTCTTTTTTTATTTAATCAAGAGTGGCAGCCATTTATTAAAATATTTATTAATAAAGTCATATTTAATTAGCTTTCAAGTTAAATAATTAGAATCTCAAACTCCCGCATTTGTGGTGTAGAATATTAATATACACCTTATTCATATAGCCAAAACCTAAATGTCTATCCCATTTTTCCCATATATTGCACCCCTGCACTCATAGCAACCATTTAATAATAAAGCTTCTATTTACTTTTATAAGGTTGGCAGATAAAATGTTTACTCAAACCATTGTAATTCACATTAAATTATCTGATTTTATTAATATTAGATCTAATAAGTGTGTTTACAAAGTATATTCTTAAAACACCAAAACTCATTTTATATAGACTTTTTTTACTAAGATTAAAAATTTAGATTCAAGTTTAAAAAATAAATAATTTTTAAATTAATTAAAATAAATCCTAAGTCATATGAAACTAATACTATTGCTTAAATTATATTTATATATTAATATTTGAGTCCACATCATTCCTTTGGTATTTGAAGATCTTTCAACAAGCAATTCTTGTTTTTAATATATTTTATATATTAATATATTTGGATAATTGAATTATTTAATTTAAGGAATCATCCTTAATTGAAACCAAATTTCTTCATCATTATTAAACCCTAAAATACTATGACAATATATCCATATTTTAATTGATTTCATCTGGCTCTTGGAAATTATTAAAGAATGGCTTGAATATTATGTAATCAATACATGTCTTAGAGCTTCATGACAAGAAATCCTATTGGCTGGATTCAATTATAATAATTTCTTTAACAAATCCAAACCATCTTAAGTTATACATGTATTTGCAAATTTCAAATCCAATTTCTGTTCCAATTAATTTTAAAATATAGAATTCTAAAACTTAATCATATTGAGATACAGATAAAACTTATGCATTATCCTAATTCAACGATATGTTTTCGCATATCAATTTCATCTGTTATATCTCACTGTCCCCAGCAAATAAAGGTGCCCTTAGTACCATTTGAGCAAATATGCATCCAATAGACCAAACATCTATCGCTGTTGTATAACCAGTAGTTTTAAGCAATAACTCCGGTGGCCTATACCAAAGTGTGATCACTTCATATGTGTAGGATCCAGGCACTTGTTGGAAAGATCGAGCCATTCCAAAATCTCCAATTTTAACTTTACCTGAGAAATTAGTTTTCTAAATACCTTCCTTACTAATTAAAATGTTCTGGGGCTTCAAGTCTCTGTGCATGCATTTCTTCTTATGGCATTCATTCATCCCCTTGAGGATACCATATAAAATTTCCTATTCTCAATATATTCACATCTTACTTAAATCTTATTGATCTCCAATCTATTTTATTTCAGATATGCATCCAAATCGACATCATAGAATTCCATCACCAATCTAATGCACCCCTAGACATATTCAATTTCAATCAACCTATTTTTATATATAATTCTTACTTTACGATATTTTCACATTGGACTGTCTGCAATATCGATGTTTCCCTCAAAGCCACAGCAGATATCCCTTAATCTTATTACTATCATATAAATTTTAATAGGGAACTTGCTTTTTAATCTTCTTGATCGCAACAATCTTTCCCGTTTATGTATTGATAGCCTTATAAACATCTCCATAAACCCCAGATCCAACCTTTCCTTGCAATTAATATTTTGAAATCTGTGACATTATTAAAAACTTTAATATTTTAAAAAGCTCATTAATAATTTTACAATTCTTTCTTATAAATTATTCAAAAGCTAAAGGAGATCTATAATATAATTATTTTATAATATATGAATAGAATTTAACCCCAAATGTAAAATTTAGTCTGAATATTTCAAGATACAGGAATAAAGACTTTGTTATTTTAAGATTAACCAAATTAATTTACAGGATGGAATTTCAATGAATTATTTTGCGATATCCCCTTTTTACTTTGAGAAAATCCTCTGACATTCTCAAGTAAGACATCAAAAAACTCCTTTAAATTTAAAATAAATTAGTAAAAAATTAGGTAAATAATATAATAAAGACAATCAGTCTTACTTTAATTTAGATTCTTCATTATGCTGTTTCTAATTTTACAAGACTTTGACATTAACATCTTTTTAGTTGTTCTATTAGGAGTCAAACTTTTCTGACCAAGCACCTGTCATTGCTTTCACTAATTCTGGAGATCGCAGAATATCAATCAACTCAAAATATAACAAATTTTCTCTAAATTATATAAAAAGATATAGCGTACTTTCTATAGTTTTATAGCTATCTGGCTACAGATACAGCTTAACATATTGATAATAGATCATCTGGTTAAACCATTTATGTAAACTCCAACATAAATACTTGCGAAGAGAATGTGCTTCTAATGAACTTAGCTATTAGAAGAATGACTGTTGTGTAAATAGTGATAACACTTAATCCATATGTTAAGACAGAGTAATTATCACAGATTACAAAATATAATAATCCATCAGGCAAAGTTAAATTTGATGAGTTCAAAAATAAGCTACTATTTCCAGCATACTGAAATTCCCAATTTGAAACTCCTTGAAGAGGATTTGTATTTCCATAAGAACAGTTAATATTCAAGAAAACATCCTATGCAGTTGGAATATCCTTTCCATAAATAGGTGTAGTGTTATAATTTGTTGCAGAACTTTAGTAAATTCTCAGAGCCTCTATGTAGAAATTGGGTAACATGACTCCTGAAGTATTACAAGCCATGGCGGCATTCCTAATGTATTTTAGTTGATCCAATCCTAATCCTACTGTCCCATTTTCTCCATTTATTAGAGGATTATAAGGATATGAAAATTTATACATAGAAGGCAGGATAAATTAGAAACGTCTTCTAAAGGTAAAAGTCACGTTAAACAAAAAATGGTATTTTTCATCCAGGGTTATGGTTTGATTCAATTCTCTAATCAATTAATTATAAAGGGGAAGCGAGACCTGCCATTTCTAATTTGAAAAATCTGATAATTAAAATCTTTAGATTCCCCCTGAATTATCTATTTATTATTGCGTTATTTTTTATTATTTGGTCAGTTCTTTGATTTCAGAGTAATCAGTTAAAAAAGGTAATTCTAATCCAAACAATTGGCTGGATTCATAAAATTAAACGTTTAAGTTGGTGTCCACATTAACTAAATTAATTGTGAAACTTCCACTGACAATAGGGTTGTTCTATGCAGCAGGATTGAGGGCAGAAAACAAAATCAAAGGACCTAAGATACAAATTAAAATGAAAATAACAAAGAAAAAGAAAATTAATTTGCTTATCTTTGATATTTCTAGGCCTAATTGTCTTTTCATTACCTTTTGTGAAGAAATTTTAGTGAAAAACATTTATCTTTAAATATCCTCTAGGATAAACCATTAGTAGATATCAAGTGATGTATATAAGCAGGTCCAATCCATCAATACCTTTAAATCATATAAAAATGGAATTGAGTATAATACTAATGCAAAATAATAGCTAAGTGAATTATAGACATACAAAAATTGATTCCTAACCTTCAATTCTCTATATCCATATCTAAGTTAAAGGGCAGATAAATAAAAATAGGCACAAAATAACAGAAAATATATTACAATAGATGTATCGTAGTCTTTGTAGTCATTGATATTTCTGTTCCAAAGTTACAACAAATAGCAATAAACAAATAAGAATACCAAAGTTAGAATCAATACTTATAATACATACTTTTAAACAAATTATGTTTTGTATTTATTTTTAAACACAGCTCTTTCTTGAGAATTAATATACTTTTAGTCTCCTCTTAATTCAATATATCTCTCAACCATCATAAATAACATTTAAAATACTAATGCCAATACTAATTAAGCTGGTACTTCATTATACTTTAAATACCCTTCAATATTTTATGATTCTCCAGTCATAAAATTGAAAAAGAATAACATATACAAAAATAAGATTACTTAAATAGAAGCAATAGATAAATAAAGATCTACTCCTGGTCTTGCATACTCATAAGACATTATCTTCTCGAAAAATCCTGGTTTGTATTTATCACTTATGATTTCAGGATTTGCTGCAATTTTTCTTTCTAAATCATTTCCAATTTATAACATTATACTCTCAGGTTCAACTTCCAATCCTGACTTCTCCAAAAAAGATCTTCCCTATAATTAATTTTCTACTTCAATTCTCTCGATTTCTGGATTCTCCATTCTACCAATTTCTGACTTAGATCTCGATCTTTATATTTCTGATTCTTACACTATCTCTTCTACCATATCTTTATTAAAATTGTTGAGTTTTAATCTGATGTAGCCTTAAAAGATATTTTCGATTAATGTGAATGGATAATCAAAAATACCAAAGGACTTTTACAAGAATACCTAGAATGTAATCAACCAAATTGTAAATATCTCATAAAACAAACCAAAAGTATTGCTGTTATCTAAAACGTAATACCATGGAACATACTATTTAGGTTAATCTGACTTATTGTATACCACTCCATACATTGAGTCTACAAATATCATTAAAATGATAAAGAAGTATAATGAGTAGGAAATCATCCAAAATATCTTAGAGTTTACATCTATTAATCCCCAAACAAACATGGTTATCGGCAAGAGCATGCCAAAGAGAGCATAGTTCTTGAAATAATAACAAATAATAATGATATTTGTTATTGTATCCCAATTGATAATGCAATATTTAAATAGATCCTGGAGAAATAAACTAAATAGGTTGATTGTTTTCATTGATATTAATTTATTGATTGGATATTTCTATTTGGTTTACTCCAAAACTATTCTCTCCTATTCATCAATAATGTGAACAAATCTAAGTTCCTTACTTAACTAGTAGTTTAACTACTACTAGTTAATATATTTATTATATTGTTATCCCTTAAAAGGTTTATATAATTTCTTATACTTCTCCATGGCTTTTTGAATAGTCTTATCCAAAATCATTTCATTTAGTTTATCTTTATTTTTACCAATTTCCTGATAAAATCTTCTATATATTTTCTCAAGAGATCTCATCTCATCTTCATAAGTTTTAGTTTCATTCATGAGATGATTCTCAATTGTTATGAAAATGTGTCTTTACAATCTTTTATTCTATTAAAGTATGTAATCCATCAAAATGTGAAATGGCATAAATTTGATGGATTAATTATCATTTCTCATCCAAATTATCATTTTTATGTATACTTTCCGAAAAAATGATTAATGATCCGGTATTTAAACATCTGGTTCAGTCATGAAGCTAGCGGTCAATTAAGGATATTATTATTATTATTGAATGGTAAGTGACTTTTCTTTTACCAATTATTTCATCTATATTTCCCTAACTCTTCTCTTCCAAATTATCATCTTCTATTCAATCGTATCCGATATTTGATTTAAGAGGTTTTTCTCTTCCTATAATTGCAATATTTTCTTGTATTATATGTAATTGTAATTGTAAGCAAGACCTCTTGAAACCATCCTTGCTCTTAAAGTTAATTTAGATTAGTAGTTGTCTTAAGTAGTTCTCATGTGACTCGATATCTATAAATCAAAATACAAAGAGATAAAAAAGATTAGGAATATCTGTCCGTCTATCTTTAAGTTAAATGCCTCCATGCAATAAAACTCCAAACCACTCCCTTCATCCACTCTCACTTAGGAAGCATTAACACATTATTCCAAAAAGGTTGGAACCTTCAAAAATGTAAATAAAGCAATGATAACAGCAGACAAGGTGAATATTGCCTGATAGAAGGCTTTAATTTTTCTTCTTTCAGTATAAGCATATGGCCATTGAAAATGGAATTCAGCAGCATATAAAAACCCAATAACTATAAGTAATTGAAGAAGATTAAATATGGATCTATTCATTTCACACAATAACAATACAAATCCAAAGAGAATCAAATGATAATTCATAGTAATTGTTTGTATCAATACATGTCTAAAACTATAATTCTTCTGTCTCCATAAGTTATAAGTAATAATAATCTGACTGTCTCTGTGATTACTGAGTACTTTCTTGCAAAGTATAAATTCATTCTTCATTTTAATAGATTGCTTAAAAATTTGATTACAAAACCATTCCAACATTAAAAAATACAGGTAAATAAAGGACACTATGAGACAATTGAACACGATGACAATGTTTAGCAATTGATTAGTCTCACACTTCATATTAGAAAAAACACTTTATTTGAGTTATTCACAATCCATGATTTCTGTGCTTTCAAAACCTAAGAAGGCCAACCAATAATCAGATAAGTTTGTTTTAGCCATAATGTTAAAATCTTAAGGCAAGAGAGTAAAATTGTCGAACTCAGGAATATCATTCTCTGAAGGTGTCCAATTCAATAGGTAAAGGAAATACTAAAATAGGATTGAGAATATTGCTATAGAATTTAACATTTTAGTATTTTTGACTGTAGCACTCATTTAAAACAAAATAACAGATATGGTCAAGTAGAATAATGAAAATATAGTATTAACAAGCAAAGTATTTGATAGGTAAAGTAAAATAAGGAATCTTTAAAATATTTTGAATAATGATTCATTGAGTAAAATCTTCACAAATCTACTTTTATTTGTAAAGTAATTCAAAATTATCACTTCTCTGTCAAATGAATTGTATTAACTATGACTTTTAACAAAAACAACAAAATCGTATTTTTTATCAAATGTTTCTTTGCTCTCTTCATAAGATTAATTTTGAATCCTTGATTCCTTAATTTTATTCATTTCCTAAGTTTCTTGTAGATTTTCTATACTTTTAGTTAAATCATCTTCTAAAATCTTTGTGCAAGCAGTATCAATAACATTAACAAACAATAGAAACAAATAAAACCATGAAACCTACCACATATTTGATTCAGTTTGAACATAATCAGTGTCTTAACAATCATTGTTATTTGATTCATAACCACAGTAGCATGAATTTGTAATTACATATTATCTTGAATATGTTCCAAAAATAAAAAAGCTAAGCACTGTGTAATCAACCCACAATGGAGATTTGATATTTTCTGTAAACGATTCAGTTGATAAAAATTAAGATAAATAAGAGAGGAAAATACAAAAGGCAGTGAAATAAAAGGAATATAACCAAATCTTTCTTTTCAGTTTGATTCTAGTTGTTAAACGTAACAATTTAATTTCATCATTCAATCTGCTAATTTTTTTAGGTTCATCTATATGAGATATATCTGAAGCGAACTATAGATACAATTGCTTCAATAGATAAATTTCTAAATCATAATTAAATTTTACATGTTTGGAGTTTTGTCAAGCTTTTTTTCTGTTCTAGCATATCCAAAATGGTATTATGCACTCGATAGAAATAACTTAGATATAAGGTTAACAATATAAATGCAGCTATTGATCTTAGATAAAGAACACATGAAATGACTATGTATATTGTAATTAAATCAGTATTTAGATGAGCAATTCCAATCAAAATATATTTAAGCCATTGATATTAATCTAATATCTTCAAATCTAGAACATTCTATGAACTAGATTCACCCAAATTTTTATTATGTTGGCTTATTTGTAAATTCTTAAATTTTGTCAATTAATTCAACGCAAATGCACCAAACAAGATGTTTAATGTGTCAGCCAAATATTCCATTCTTAAATTATCTGTAGAATAGGCATAAAGACCAGCTTCCTAATAATATAATTAGAGATTGTCATAGAATTTTTAAAATAGTTTTGATTTATTATCCAAATCTGGAACACAACTAATCTAATAAATTTAAGGATAATTACAAAAATGAAAATAGATATCTATATGAAAAAGCGATCAGCAGAAAATACATGTAAATGTACCACAAGGTTCTTAATCTGATGTAATTGATTTAAGAATTTATTGACTTCACATGATACAAGAATACGATGCCTATATAAAGGAGTAATAAATTATTTAGATAGCTGTAGGGAGTGAATAATAAGAAACAGATATTGACTACATAGGCTGCCCATATCAATGAATGGCCATACATTGTTTCCAAAATTCCAAAATGATATCTGAAATTAGGGAGATTGCCCTTCACACTTTCAACTTAGGAGATAGTGGCTATTAATCTCTAAAATATGATTTTTGTCTTACATTTGAATATTGATCATATATAGCAGTATTAAATCCATAATATTGAATTATCGTCAGATAAAACAATAACCAATTCAACACTAATTACTTATTGAGCATATTTAGGCCAATTATTTAGACTACAAAATAACTCTACTAAACTCCAAATAATATGTAGAGATATTTTATAAAAGTCAGGAAACTCATATAAACCAAGAGAATTATCCAATATTTTTGTTGAAAAGGTATTCGTTTCCCCCTATAATCGCATTTGCTTGACTAATTAACAATAAAAATTATCAAAAGGAGAATCATAATAAACGAAATGATATTTATTTCATTAAATCCAACCCAATATAACAATATTATTATGATTAAAAAGTCAATTCTGAAGAAAAATGCTAAGAAAATGTTAAACCATCTAGGCATTTCTTCTATTTAATTAGATTTAAATTGAAGTTATTTTTCTTTTTCCTCCTGCTCTTCTATTTATTTGATGAACAAAAAAAATAAACACAAAGTACAATTCATCAAAATTGAATTAACAGCTGAACTATCCTAATAAAAGAATCCGAGTTTTTAACAAACTGTTGTTGGTAACTCATCTAAAGCTTTGTATTCACTGGAAGGACAAAATTAATAGAAATTATTAGGTCGATCTAATCCAGTTATGTTGCTGTAATAGAAAGTAAAAAAATTGATCAATAATGAAGGAATATTACAAAATATTGTAGCAATTCGAATTATCCTAAAATTTAATGTAAACCCTGTTAAAATAAGCCAACACACCAACAAAATGGAAAAATAGGTCTATTGGAGGATGACTATGCATAGTGACAAGATTTGTAAAACAATTAATGAAACTAGTGGCTTATCAATGGTATTTTTTATGTTTTCCAAAGAATCATACCAAGCTTTTTCTATTTTATGAAAATAAATTGAAGTATTAGCTTATTAATCCAGGAAGAACTCAGAAATTCTATTTGGTTTAGGGTTGTCCTTTGATTTACCCTATTCATCACAATTTTGATCTGAAATATCCTTCTCTTCTTCAAAATCTGATAGCTCATCTTCTCCACCTTTTTTCTTTAATTTAGGGGAATTATTGATGTCTACTGAAATGTTGTCCATTTAGCTTTTAATCAAGACTTCAAATTATTTAAAATCTTCATATTATTAGGAGATTTCACCAATGGTGTGATTAAACTGATCTTTGAGACTCTGTGTCTTAATCTTTTCGCTAACGATGCAAAGCATATTTAGTACAAAAATCGAGAAGATAATAAATAGAATGGCTTGGGCTTCATAATTCGAAAAGTATCCAAATAACTAAAACCCAGTAAACTATAAAGTGAATGATGCTGCTTAATTATTTTAAAGAATAACCTTCTTTATTGGTGTACTGATGAAATACATAACCACTAATATTACCATGAGTACAACTTTCAAAATGATAAAATAAACTTTTTCTACTAATTGATTCTAATACATTCTCAACAGCAATATTAATTAAAACCCCCACATTATAAGGCCAATCAAAGATTTGGTACAACAAGTCAAAACAATTAGATTAAGCAGCATCAATAGCTAACTATTAATTGCCGAATACTTACAATAAAAAATTTGGTCAATATCGGACTATCCTTTAATTCATGGAATTCTTGCTTCATTTGTACATTCCTGAAAGTGAGAATGACGATGGCCAAAGCCAACATTATGCAATTGGGTGCAAATGCTAGACCTTGTTCTGCAGAGGAAACAGTGACTTTGCCTTTGATAACTGTGAAATAGACTTCTAGTCCACTGAAATTGTCAATTGACATCATATTATAACCCTTGCAATATTAGATTAAATTTTACTCCATTTTTTGCTATGGGATACAGCACAAGCTTAACAATTAAAGAGAATGCAGAAACGACAACAAAACTTTACCAAATGGGTTTCTTAAAATCATTAAGAACCAACCAATATTGGGTTATGAATGTATTTTCAAATTGCTCTTAATTTTAATTGGTATTATGAAACTATTCTTATTAGGATGCAAATTCAGTCAATGTATACAGTTTCCCATCTTTAACTTGAACACCTTTGTAACTACTGATGTATGAGTAATTCAATATGAGGAGTAAGCATATCAAGTAAAATGTTGAGTAATAGGACTGTATCAAAATGCAATAAGTTAATAATCCAAGCATTCCAATTATGTCTAAGGCTTAAACTATTTTTCTGTATTTTTTTGGTTAAATGTGATGTTCTGAAATTAGAGATTCGTGAGAGTCTGCTTTTTGAATTTTTGGGTACGAATCTCTTTGCATTAGTAAATCATCGCTTTCTGATTGGAGTTGCGAGTCGCTCTATCTCATAGGACTAGGTATTTCAATTTCATTCATCGACGATTCTGAATTATGCATTTAATAAACTAATAATATTTTTTAAACAAAAATAGTATGGTTAATGTCAAGGTTTTTTCTAAGATGTCTTTAACCATTCCTCTTCGGGCATTTTAAATATATATAAATTATTAGCTTCTCTATCTACGAAAGTATAAACTAAAGAATATTACATAGAATTTCAGGCTCTGGCAAATCATTAGGATTAGTAACTGAGAATTCATCTTTAAATAACATTGGATCATAGTGTTGAATCTTTGAAATTAAATCCGGTCTTTCTATTTCATATAACTCTAACTCATACATAGTTATAAAAATGCTGTTTATAAATAACCCCATATATGTCTAGCTTATGGATTAATCATAAGTGCACTTAAGTACAATCTAGCAGCATCTAAATATTCTCCCTTGTAAGAATAGGCAAATGCCAAATTGACCCAAACCCTCACATAATTAGGTCTAAGATCCAACGCTCTATGGTAACAGAACATGGCTTAATCTGCTTCACCAAGATGAGCTAGAGTGGCACCTAATTTGTTCCATATCTAATAATTTTTTGGTTCAATTTGAAGAGCCTTTTTAAAGATCTCAACAGATTTTTAATAGTTCCTTTCGATGAAATATAGTACAGCTAATCCATTCAACAATTCAACATCGTTAGGTCCTTGTTAATGAGCTGCTTCAAATACTTAAATCATTCTTGCATTCATGCATTTTATTTAATCTAAAGTATAATCATAGATATTTGTATTGCCAGGCACAATGCTATCATCTACAGGTACTGTATAATTTGGATTCTTGATTAACCACTATTTTAAAAAGGACATGGCTTTGACTTCATCCAGAATATTTGTACATGATATACCCAAAGCACTCAAAGTATCTAATTCATTTGGATTTTATTTCATAGCATTCAAGAAGGAGGCAACAGCTCTTTGGTCTTAATCATTTTCTTGATGTAATCTACCCAAGATTCTCCATGCATTAGAATCTGCTGGATTCTTTTGGAATATGAGCTTCCCAAAGCCAGGATTGCTTCTGTATTTTTAGCCTTAATGTACTAAATTCAAATGCTGCTTATAGAGGAAAATCCATAGTCAAATACTTGTTATTTTCTTAAAACCTGTAAGTATTATTAGAGTCTTTATAGAGATCAAATTCCTATAAATCTGATGCTGCTTACCAGGCTTCAGAGAACAATTTATCAATATCTGTTCCTTGCTTCATTTCCTTAAGTATTTATTAATAAGAATCTTCAAGCTTCTTTTAAAATTAATCTTCGTTTTGTAATTCACTATCATATTTTTCTAATTTTTCATCCCACATCTTTGAAAATTTCTCTTCAACTTCTGATAAATCAGATTATTTTTATTCCACATTTTTAGTAGCCTAATCCCATCCTTCTTCGAATGTCTAGATTCTCTCCAGAGCTAATTATTCCACTTTATCACCCTTCTATGTGAAGCAATTCATTGCCCACCAATTTTAGATTTCCATTCTAAATATCCTTCATAAATCTCAAAAATTTAGACTATTAAAATCTTGGATCAGGATCTTTTTCTAAAGCCTATACCAAATCATCTGCATATTTTTATGATTTTTCACTCTACATTTATAGATCCTCAGCATTTTCATAAGCCTCTTGGAATTAATATTCTTAAGCCATTTAATCAGCTTAATATTAAATTTCTGCTTGTTGCCATTAAAAATCCATCATCATTTACTATTGCATCATTGCTTATTCATAATTTCTTTGCTCCTCTACAAACATCTTTTCCATCATCTACCTTTATTCAATATTTGCTTAATCATATTATTTAGCCATGACATCCCATTATTAGTTCATACTCTCAAATAATCTTTAACGTTCCTATAATTTCTGTTGCACCATTGGATCCTACTAGACATTTATCTATTGCTATATTTATCTAAGATTCTTAAATTAACTAAATACTATTGTTAAGTTTAGCCGAACAGCATTCTATCCATGAATTGCTTGAACGGATTTTAACTCATCTGCTAAGTTCCATCAGCAGTGCAAGCACCACCTGTATATATATTTCTAAAGGCCATTATAAATTATATGATAAATAATTTATTGTACTCAGTTTGTGTTTTACTTGTACTTCAGATATCAGTTTCAATCTCTTTCTTTGTTTCCCTCTAGAAGGATAATATAATAGAAATTTTATATAAATGAAAGGGCTTTCACTCATTATAGGAAATAATAAATTTTGAAAATTGAAAACTTGAATAAAATTGTTAAGTAAGATTTGGAAGTAATCTTCTAAAATTGTCTACTATATCATTGATGAAATTTAATAATTAAATTATACCTAACTCTCTTAATATTGCATGAATGATAATTAGCTTTGGTAGCTTATTTTGAATTACATATACAACTCGAGAACGAGAGAATGATGTTAAAATGACCAAATTGAATTACTTACCTACAAAAGTTGTGAACAAATGAAAATTACTTTTACAAAACTCGATTGAAGCATAAACCTTAAGGATCTATATAGTGTGTATACTGATATTATGAATGAATTGTATGAAATGTTTTTATTTCTCATTCAATATTTTAATTTACATAATGAATTAGGAGGAAACTTTGAACATAAATTAAATTAAATTTAACTAGCTTCTTTTGGATGCTCACAATCAGTTTTAATTAAGAGATTTGAATTAAGCAATACGATTATATGAAGAGGCTCTAAACTGCTAAGAAGCAGGGAGGGGTAATATCAAATCTCAATTATTTGATATTGATAGGATGGCTATAATCCTGGCTAATTTAGGGATCATCTATTTTCATAATTGTGATTATAAATAAGCAACCGAAAAGTTACTTTAAGCATTCAATATGATAGACAGAAAGAATGATTTCATATGCGCATTATTAATTAAAATATTAGTAAAATAGATTTTAAATCTATTATAGGGAAATTTAGCAATCATCAAATTGATAACAACAGAATATTAAGAATGCAAAGATTACAATGATTAGGCAATTCAATTAATAATATAGGCGTAAAATTTTGTGCTTAGTTTAGTTAACCTCCATTATAATATCAGCTATTTAAGGAGCTAATGTATATCTATTATAGGTTTTAATCATTTGAAGCTATGGGTGATGGAAATTTTGAAAATCTGGAATAAAAGTGTATTGAAATAAATGTTATATTATAGATGATGGATAGAGTTTGGCTTGTTTCTACTCCTCTATGGGGTTGAATAGAGAACTTTGTGGAGATATGACCCTTGCCTTTAGGTATCATCAAAAAGCTCTAAAATTATGGTAGGAGCAGAAAGAAAATGGGTTTACTGTTATTACATTGAGAAGAATATTAACCATTGCTTAAAATGAAAGAATGGATTGTAAGGATTATGTATAATAATTACAAAAATGTATGCAATCTCCAGAGTTGAGACGAATAAGTCCAGAAATCTTATTTAAAGATTGTGAAAAAAAATTATAATGTGCTAGAGAAGTAAGTATCTAATTAATATAGATAACAACATCTTTGTAAAAATTAGAACAACAACTGAATTATCAAAAGAATTAGTAATTATTATCATAACCATTAACGGTTAAATAACAAGATGAATTTTGGAAACTAGCTCTAAAATTAAGACTCAAAAGGGCAATACAATTTTGCTATCATCAAATGACCTAGTAAGAAGCGGAGAACGTACCTTAATTATCCTAATCAATTGCATAACTTGAACATTAATTAAAATTATTGGATCAACAATAACCATATGAAAACTATTTATAAAATTTACCATTTACAAAGGAATCAGTCAATATTATCAAATCTCACTTAATGAAATTCAATAGAATTTGCTTAAAAATTTAATTAGAACCCTTCTTAAATTATCTCTATTAATTAAAGCAAGAAGTATATTAAGATCAATAAAATTATCAATAACCATAGTTTAAACAAAAGTTTCAATCTAATTAAATGTATAACTAGCAAATTTAGTATTCTAATACTTTAGGATAATAAAAGTAATTTGACTAAATGAATTCTTAATACAATTCATAACAAAGTTAAATTAATTATGATTATCAAAATTAACAGAATTTTTAATCATATCACTCAACGAATGATTAATAAAATTATATGGTTAAAGGCTAAAATCCAACTTCGTAATAAAATAACTAATATTAACAATATAATAACCCATTATCAAGTAATTTCTCTCAAAAAAATTAACTTGAACAGAATGATTTCCAATAGCAAAAGTAACAAACATTGTTTACAAATAATTATGATTAGTAACCATTCAAGAATACTAGTCAATTTGGATCATAAACAATGGGTTTTGCTGGAAATAATCAATAAAAAACATAAAATTAATAATTATCATCGTCATAGTAATAATAATAATAATAATAAGCAAATCTAAAACTTACAAAATCTTAATTAAATTAACCATAAACCAAATAAGGTTAAATGATGGCTGTTTCTATGACAAAGTCACAAAAATTAAAAAATGTAAGTCTTCTTAACGCTGCCTATAGAACTGTTATGTTGGGCGATTAATTGACGAAATGTAATAAGTCTTCCAATGGGAGAATAGAAAGATTCTTTATTTTAGCTAATGATGGAACATTTAGATGGGCTTAAAATAGCAAACACATTAATGACCCTAAATCAGTGAATTCCTATTCGGTTTCAGATATAAGAGGATTGCTTTATGGGAAAGTGACAGATGTGCTTAGAAAATCTTACAATAATAAACTCGAACCTTGGCTCTGCTTTTCTTTGGTAATGAAAACTAGGTCAATGGATTTTCACACTTAGGAATTACAAGTAAGCATTTTTGATTTGATTCCAGATTAATTCTTGGGTTATAGCTATGTCAGAAGAGATAAAAAGAAGGAATCCTTCAGCATTTGTGATTACTGCAGGGAGGATGTTATGGAGAAAAATGAAATTAATATTGCATTGGTATTTTGTGAATAAGAAAAAAAAGGACAAGAAAAAGAGAGTACCTCCTAATACTTTTGCGCATCTATTGTATTTATACGCAAAAAAACAATGCAGATTACCTTAAATAAAATGATTAATTAAATTATTTTATTATATAAGTTTTTCAATTACTATGGTATTAAGAAAAATCCCAGGAAAAGGAGTGATGAACAAAATTGGATCTTTTGGATTGGTAGTACTATCTGGTTTGATTCATATTGGAGAAACATAATTGGATAAAATTAAAAATATAGATGTGAAATAAATGCAACAATAAATTTATAAAGTGATTCCATTCCAAAAAACTGATCTTTCAATAAATTAAAAAGCAACTATATATTCAGAATATTTGAAATCAAGAAATTAGATAAATAAATGATTAAGAAATTATAATATAAATATTAAAATTATCTTAGACATTCATATTTTGTAATTTAAAGATGCTTAGAAAATATACAAAATGGCAATATAATTTGTTGAAACATTTTCATTAGATTTATAATCATTTATCAAAAGCCAAGCCTTAAAAATACTGTTGATATGTTAAATCTTCAACTTCAAAAGCTGAATTATTCGAATCTTCTTTCTAATTCTTTGTTGTAAATAACACTAAAGTTAGAATTATTGGTATGAAATAGGTAAGTAACTTAACAGTAGTATGTACTAATGCATTGAGTTCATCCGAGAAATTGTATTCTCCGTTTCCATAATGGGGTATAATTCTACAATCAGAGGACAACATATAGATAAAGTTAACGATCAACAAAATTAGCGATCCGAAGAAACTTATGTAGCATAATATTCTTGATATTTAAAGTAATAAATACTTTAACTAAAAGAAATGAGACTTTTATCGCTTGGTCTACTATTCATTCTTGAGTAGATTCTTTAGGTTCAATAAAAATCGTTTGTATAATTTTTCAACAATGACCAGGAAGAGTATTTATGTAATTAGACTGATGGACCTAAAAACAGTAAATGAAATCTCTAATCTAATTGTAAATATAATAACTTACATTTGCACATTTATTTCTTGGAAGCTGCCTCAATAATGGATATAATGAATGTAGTAATATCTAGTATAATTAGAATTCCAAAGATGGTTCGAATTATATTTAAATTTTATCTTTTACTGGGACCTTAAACTAATTTTTTTCCAAAATAGAAAATCAAACAGGCTTGATAGACTTAATAAAATAGTTCCTGAAGAAAATAAAATGTTCTATTAGTTCTGCTTAGATTGTATACGAAATAAACTAATATTACTCAAATCTTACAAATGAGAGAAAAAATTATTAGTATTATTATTCTCGTCGAATTGCTAAGCAATTTTTTACAGTTTCTCCTAAAGATTAAACAAATTGCAAATCCTAAACAAATCAAGCATATTATTTCTAAACTCCAAGATCTAGAATAATGAATATATTCCAATATTACAAATAGCACTATAAGAATTAAAAGTCGTTAAAGCATTCAATTGCTGTTGTCATAGTGTGGCTTCTTTATGTAATTACTTCTTTTAAAAATAAATATTATATTAATTTATAATCTTGGAATAATGTAATTTGTCACCTTATTCATTCTATATATACAAATAAATCCTGCCCTCATCCAGTAGGTATGGGGTAAACTAATTATTTTCGTAAATATCAAATGATTTAGTGAATCCATGCATTTTAAAGAGGAAGTGAATAAAGTGGATTATTTTTAGGACTCTTTTGATAAATTATATTTATGAAAAAAAATATATTGCTGTTTGGATTGGCTTTTGTTGGAGGTTTCACATATGAAAGATACTTCCCATATGTAAAGGCTTTCATTAGTGATAAAGGTCAAAAAAATGATGATCACAGCTTCAAATCAATGTTGGAACAAGGAAACTATATACAACCAAAAGTGATTGATATCATGCACTCTTCTCCAGATAAGCATTTCTTACACAATTTCATTGCTCAACACAACGAAGCTCTGAATGTGTTTAAAATATATTATCCAGACAAATTAGAATAAAAAATATATAGCGACAATCTGGAATCTGAAGATAAAATTCATCTACACTTTGTTTTTAATGCTGCTGACCATCTCTAAGGACATAGTTCTATAGTTCATGGTGGGTTATTGGCAACATTAATAGATAATGCATTTGGATAATTAAGTTACTTGGCTAGTGGGCA
This sequence comes from Paramecium tetraurelia, assembly GCF_000165425.1. Classification (NCBI taxonomy): domain Eukaryota; phylum Ciliophora; class Oligohymenophorea; order Peniculida; family Parameciidae; genus Paramecium; species Paramecium tetraurelia. The sequence continues at coordinate 66,876 of NW_001799333.1, read as the reverse complement.
GATTCCTACAGCTACAGCAAATTTAAATATAAATTATAGAAAACCTGTAAAAACCAACCATGATTACATGATCACAGCAGAAATCGATAAAATTGAAGGCAGAAAGGTGTTCCTCAAGGCGACCATCTATGATCAGGATAAGACCATATGTACTGAGGCTACGGGTCTGTTTTTGACGGTTTAATGGGGAGGACAAATGTGGAAAAATGCCTTAGATAAAATCAAGGAAGTAACACAAATTGATGACAAAATAGTTAAAATAGATCAAAAGAAAAAAGAGTGATAAATATTAACCATAGTTTATAATAATACCCATCTAATTTCTGATTCTAATGAGTCTTATTAAGGTATATAGAACAATAAATGCATAAAATGCAGATGAAAAATAAATAATATAAAAAATGAATATATAATAATTGATCGAATTATTTACGTAGAGATATAATGGGCTTCAACCTCAATTTTTAGTTAAGGCCCCTGGGAGAGTCAATGTAAATCTAATTGTTAATGCTAGTTAATTGGTGAACACATCGATTATATGGGTTACGGAGTATTGCCATTTGCTTTGGAACAATCTTGTTTTATGTTATTTGCCATAGAGGGGAATGACATATAGATTTAGCATGCTGATGATTAATAGTTTAAGCAATTCAGTCTTTCAGTGAATCCAAAGGAGGAATATAATGAAATCTAAAATTATGTGAAATATGTGCTTGCTGGATACAGAGCAGGGATTTAATATGGGAATGCGAATCAAGGGATCAAAATATTGATAAGTGGCGACGTTCCATTTTCTTCAGGATTATCTTCATCATCTTCTTTGGTTGTGGCATCATCTCTAATGAGTTTGTAAGTGAGTGGAAAAACCCAATAAGATATTGATAGACATTAGTTTGTTGATTAAATTATCAAGTTTGAAAGAGAGGCAGGCACTGCATGTGGTGGAATGGATTAGACCATATCAGTTTTTGGACAAGAAGGATCTGCTTTATACATTGAATTTGATCCTCTTCGATTGACTAAGGTGAATTTGCCAAAGGGATATTCATTCATCATAGCGAATTCATTGACAGAATCAACTAAGCTGGAGACACTCGGAAAACATTATAACAAGAGAGTAGTTGAATGTAGGATTGGTATCAAATTGATAGAATTGAATTTGAATCTTGGAACTAGTTTTCGAACTTTGAAATAACTATAGGATCATTTGCAATTGTCACTTGATTCTATGGAAGAACTCTGCAAATTCATACCCAAAGGGGAAATTAGTCTTGAAAAATTAGAGTACTTAAATCTGCCGAATCTGTTAGTTGATATTCCTTACTTTGAATTAGTATTGAATTAGAATTAAAGTGTAAACCCTTATGATAGATTGACTCATGTGGTTAAGGAAGCCCAAAGAGTAATCAAATTCAAGAACATTTGTGATTCTAAAATGTCGGATGATGCTAAGGCAATATTGTTAGGTTACTTGATGAATCAGAGTTAGAAATCTTGTAAGGAACTGTATGAATGTTCATCTGATAACATTGATAAATTGACAACTTTGTGTATTAAAAATGGAGCTTTGGGAAGTAGATTGACTGGAGCAGGATGGGGAGGTTGCACAGTCAGTTTGGTCAAAGAGTCGGAAGTTAAGAATTTCAAGAATAAGGTATTCCTTCATAATTATGATAGATTATTGAGTTCTTCTACAATCACATTGAAAACAAAGAGCATATTTTTTCAACCTAACCATCTCAAGGAGCATCAATCATAAAACTATGATTATATTTATTCAATGGATATATTATTTGGTTTTAATTTTATATATGAAACTCAATTTTCTAGCAATTTTCTCTTAAGTTGTCCCAATTTGGATGAGATTAGATCCACAGCAACTGCCACTACTCTCTTTTATTTAATTCTATTTATCAATTTAATGAATATATACCTATTGGCTGTGTCTGTTTCATATTCATTATTTTTGAGTCTGCAATCTGTTTCTCTGTTGTCTAATTCTTTGGTTTTGGTGACTATTTTTTGATCAACTTCAAATTTCTCATTAGATGCTTATTAAATTCTAGTGGACAAGGATTCGACAAGGCCTAAACGAGATATCGATGATAATTTACACCTTCCATATATGTTCTATCTTGACTGGCCTAAACTATTTAGTCCGACAATAAAGTCTTGAGTAAATCGAAGTTTCCCTATCTCAGAGCTTCTGCTTAATCCTCTCTGATTCTTTCAGATTGAATATAGTTTTCTATTTATTTCAAAATTGATAACACCTTTCTTGTAAGTACTTCTGCTTGAGATGGTTCATCTTAGGCCTTAGCAGCTAAGCGACTCATCATTTCAATCATGGCTCTATAACCTTCTAAATGGATCTGAGATAGGGATACACACTTACATGATGCTTTAATTTATTCACTTTTGATGCTACTTGAGAGAATGATGTAAATTGGACTCCTTAATCCTCTACATCATCCATCTCTGTTTAATCGTACTTGAAACTATAATTCTCCTGCAAGAAAGATGGCTCTGGTTTGTCAAATCTTTTGCGATTTTTTACAAGTACATCTAAATAGCTATTGAAATATCCTTTGACTTGATTGACACCAAAAAGTGCTTGTTCCAAATTGTCCAATATGACTTAATAGGTCAATGTTTCTGTCTCTCTCTTATGTGTTTAATAATTGAGCTCTGTCTTAAGATCATTAATTTCGTTATTTTTTCTCTCAAGACTGGCTACTGCTGAAACCTTTTAAGGATTCAAACTGTCCAATTCACTTTTCAATGTCGCTGAATTGACAGTACTCTAATTAATTTAATCCTTCAAGGTATTTATGTCAATATCACAGTTTTATGTTATTCTAGCAATTCTTTTATCGTCTCTTTCTTATTCATTCTCTAAGGTTGTTTCCAGACCCTAGATCATATTAATTAGGTTTGAAATCACTGGGTCACCTGTTTACAATTCCATCAAAATTGTTTGTAATATTGTCTAACCAAAGTTGGAGTTCTACAATTCTTCAACCTACTGATCAAAATCGGAAGCCATATTCCCCACGACTAGAAGCATTAGTATTACAATAGAAAACTTCATTTAGAATAATAAATATTATTAGAAATCCGTTTTTATTGCTTTTATATTGTGTCAATTATATTTGATTCAGAATCTAAGGCGTTATATGTAGCTTTTTGTTTCCATATCGAATCTGGTCTCAAAGATATCAATGCATTCTACAATTATTTCTAATTAAGCATTTCTTTTATATTTAATTAAATTACCTTTATTCAGTTTGTTATCTGTGTGCCTTATCAGTATCACTGCAAGTCTAATCCCAATCGGCCTATTCAGTAGACTTATTGAAAATAATCTTAAATCGTAAATAATAAATACAGAATCTTGAATTGAGATGTCATTCTTGATTTCTAATATTTTTTATCCAATTCTCTCATTAGCTGCATTCAAATCAGCCACACTGCCAGACAACCTCCTATTAGCCAAAAGCAATCTCTCTTTTTATGTTAAGAAGTCTAATTCTCTAGCATCATCTGCTCTCATTTCCTCTTTTTGAACCTAAAAGATGCTGTCAACAAGAGTATCAATGATTTTCACAACCTTCTAAGCAGCATTCTCTTGTGTACCTTCTTCTTATAAAACAGTCAATAGCACATTAACCATACTATGGAAACCTTTCTTATTTGGGAAATATTTTAAAAAGTTTTGATGATGATTCTTAAGTTCAGCAAAACTATTCTTTTTCAAAGCTCCGATTCCTTAAGACAAGATTTTCTTTGCTTCTTGAAGTGCAGAAACTAAACCCACCAACTCATCTCTTCTTTACTCAAATTCTTGCTAATGTTATTTTATAATTAATTACTCTTTAAACATTTCTAGCTTCTTATAATACTGATATTCTATCCAAGTTTCTCTATTCCTCTCCTTACTTATCAAACAATTATTGTTTCTTATCATTTTATTCTTATTAGAGTAAGGGTAGTCTTTCCTCTGATGTAGCTTTACGTTCCTTGGCAATAGTTAATACAGCAGCTGCAGCACTTGAAGCATCTTAACATGTTTTCAATTGTCCAGTTATCCCTTCATCCTCAACTCTTTATTCATTGTTTAGATCATCTTTCATCTATTTCAAGAGATGAACAACTGCGTCTGCTGGATGATCTTGAGACAATTAAACTTAAAGTGTTTAGATGATGGTCTTTCCAAAATCACTATTCCTTAATTAAGCAAAAAAGCCTTCGTCTCTAGCAAATGTAGCCCCAATCAAGAAAACCAACAAAATGATCTTCATTTAATTAAAATATTCAAAAAACGAATACACATCACTCATATCATAGATATCGACGACTCTTTCCTAGGCTATTGTATATCTTACCCTTCTGATTCATCCACTTCAGATGGCTACTATGAATCTGCATTCTAATCATCCTCATCATCCACCTAGTCTTCGTCCTCCTAACCATCCTCTCCTTCCTCCTAGTATTCTTCTTCGTCATCAGGATCCTCCTAGAAATTCGGCTATATTTTATAACTCTCATAATGATACAATTAGTAAATCTGAAGGTACAGTCTTATGAACTTTGGAAGGACTCACACTCAAATCACTCTTGCTGCCCTAAGACAATAAAACCGATATGCTTTTTGAAGCCTTCTCAAGAGTTTGTATTGTTTTACTATCAGCTACAATGGCACTTTTGGTTTTAGATAAAGATAAGGATTTCTTTGCAGAAATCTACTGTTAAAAATTCATTTGCAGTTGCTACAGAGAACCTGTTAAATTTATCAACTGCTATTTCAATTTTCTATTCTTATCAACTGCCTCCTCATTCTCTGCTTCTAAGATTACACTTTACTTTTTAACTCTGTAATTTTCAGATTCCAAGTTCTTGATTTTATCTCTCAATTTTTTTATCTTTTATTCAAGAGATTTCTATCGATATTTAATTATTTTACATTGTTATTCTCCAAAATTTATTAAAATTTATCAGAACCTTAAGGAGAATCAGATACTAGTTTTAAATTCCTAATAAATTTGCATAGCTAAAATGTATTTATAGTAAAAGAATAGTCTGGAATTGTGGGATGAACACATAACACTAAAGAAATTTGTAATTATGGCCATCTTAGAATCTATGTCAATTCCCTTCCTTTGTCCTTCATGGCCAGAGTTTCATTTAAGCCTTCCTCTGCATTTTAAAACTATTTTTGATTCAAATTTTAATTGGATGTAAAAACTATAAACTTATTTAATTGAGTTTCCTTATTGAATTACAACTCCGTTTCTATATACAGTTTTCTTATTTTCACATACTTCTTACTATTATCCTTTATCGTCATTTTGAGTTTGTTGAGAATGATTAATCTCAATTTTGAGATCGACAATTCAATCTCTCTGAATTTGTTTTCATTATCTCTCTTATTTTACTCTTTATTGAATAGTATTTCACTTTCACTTGGATGCTTGGCTGAACCATTAAATAATTCTTCATATACAATCTTCACAATCAATTATTAATAATCCTCATTCTGTTAAAAGATTTCGAACTGTTGCTTTACTTAACCTAGTAAAGTATCTAGGTATTAGATGAGGAAATGCTTTTTATTTGTTCTCGAAGCCCCAAAGATCAAACATAATTAATTGGATAGCAGAAGCCCTTTGCCCTAATGGATACTGTGCTATCTATCCAATTATTGGAGTGAGTATTAGAGATCTTGACTTACAACGTCAAAGTGATATGTGTCGAAATAAGATTGCTCTAATCCTGATTTCAGCTATTTGATTACTTTGATGTTTTCGTATTTTCCTTTAATGATATCGACATAAGGAGACTTAAAGTTTTGAGACCCCTTAATAAATAGCAAACTTGACACATCTTTTGGATGATCTTTTGTGGATTTGAGTATAGCACTAGGATTAAGTAACTTTTAAGGTGTGCTGTACTAAACAATTGACTTATCAAGTTTGGATGGCGATGAAATCCTTTGACGTAATTATCTGATCTCATTCTTCAATTTCACATTTTCTTATTACAGTTTTGATAATGTTTTATCATAATATTTCACTTGATTGTTTTGAATCTATTTAAGTAGATTGCCATTCTCTTTTTGCAATTGTTTAATTTGTTGTGATTGCTCTTTGCTATTATTCTACAAAGATTGAAATGCCTCAATGGTAATTCCTAACTATTAAAATTGAGAGAATTAGGAGATATGGTTTTGCAAATCAAAGTTTTGTTGTTACAAGTACTCAATATTCTTTTCTTGGTATTGAATTTGTTCTTCTAAACTCTTGAATTACAGCATTTTTTTTGTTAAATAAATTTATTATTATTTCACTGCAAACAAATTGCAATTCGACATATTGAATCCTCATTAATTAATACTTCATTTAAGATCTGTCCAAAAATAATAAAGTTGATCAATAATGAAATTTCATATTTTTGTAATCAAATTGGGAAGGAAAAGATCTTTTATTGAAACATATCATTTAATCAATTTCTGATTATAATCAAAGTATTAAGGCCAATTTAATTTCCTATTTGTGATTAATTGAAGGAGAACAATTTTAACAATAACTCCAAAAAATAACGTTAAATCTTTATTTGTTCTATGCTTATTGGAAAACTAATCTGAAAACCAAATCATAACTTAGTTTAATGTGGATGTTGCGATTTCTCGTAGAATTTGGATGAACTCCCTAAATAAAGATTTCCAAAATCAAAGTAGGTTCTTAAATTGATTTAATAAGGTTGCTACATGTATAATTCGGTCTCAAATAGCTAGGACTGAGGGATGAAGTTGGATTTGTTAAATTAATTGAATTTAGCAATTTATATGTAGTGTAATGAAATAAATCGTAAATAAATTTATTTTAGAAAATATCATTTTAATATGCTCCTTTCGACATCAAAACTTACAACATCAAAATTATCCAGATCATAAATATCAAGTCCCCAAAGATCAACGGTCAATTATCTCAGCTAAGACTTGGATTCACCATCAAGACAAAGAATCAAGTTATTATCTGATAAGTGGAATCACATTCAGAATGGAATTGATAAAGATAAATTGGAAAAGAGAGAAGTATTAGAAGAGAGAATTAAAATAATCGAGGATGTCTTATCATAGGAAAAACCAAAGGACGAGTAGAAATTTAAGGTACTTAAAGATTAAGTGCTAAAATTGTAAGATCATGCACATAATTAAAAATCTGAAAGAGAGGTATAAATATCTAAGTATCTATAGGCATTTGATGATAAGAAGGAGAAAGATTTTAGAATTTTATCTGACAATGTTGCTCTTTCTTTTGAGTAAGAAAAAAATGCTAGAGGATAAGCAGAAACCAAGTTGTAAAAGCAAATTGATGAACGATTTGCACAAATCACCTTAACAATCACCAGAAACACTCATCAATATGAAGATAGAAGTCAAGCAAAAATAGCAGAGGTCTTGTAATAAATTTAAGTTGTAAAAAATCAATTAGACCAAGAGAGACAATCAAGGTATGTTATTTGTATATCTATAAATTAGAGAAGAATCAGCAGAATCCTTGTCTGAATAGATCGACTCAGAAATTAATAAGTTTTCAGATTAATTATTAATTGAAAAGAAGGTTAGAGAAGAAACTTAAGGAAAGATATTTAGAATGATTGAGGATGTTCATGGCAAATTGCAACAAGATATCAATTTTGAAAGAAGGGAGAGAGAAGCTACAACTGAAGCCTTGTTAAAATTATTGGAAGATGCATGCATTAAGATAGATAAAAATTTTAGATCATTTTGATTTATTATTAATAATATATATATTAATTAATATTCATATTCATATTCACATTCACATTATTCTTAAAATGAACAAGGAATAACTAATCAGATAGATATCCAAAATTATTAAAAATAAAATAGTAAGCAGATAGGGTTAAAATATATTTGAATTAGAGGCTAAAATGGGAAAATTTAAAGGAATAGGTGTATAGTAAAATGATTATTTGGAGTCTATCAAAGGTATGGAATAACTAGATAACAATAATTTGAGATATCAATTTGAGTCTAAAATAGACTTAAAGTAGTATAATAATGCTTATGATTATTTAAAATAAAAGGAAAATTAAGTATTCGTAAAACGAATAGACTTTATAATGGATAAACAAAAACGAAATTCATTTCAGATAATCAACGATTAAGTATCTGGTATATAGATTGAGAAATAAAGGAATTAAAAAGAACATATTGATATAGTAGATAATAAGATTCAATTTCGAATATCGCTGAATTAAGAAAAAATACTATCAACAGATCTTAAAGAATTGCTTGATCAAATGTCTACTAGAAAAAAATATGCAAATTTTATAAGATTAAAGTAGACATTATTAGTAAAAGAAGACAAATTTGAATTTGCACTTTCAAATGTTGGTTCTTTAAAGAAATACTCTGATCTTGAATTTCAAAAGATTCTTGATTAGATTTCTGCATCATAAAGTTCAAACATACAAAAAAATTTAGAATAGATTTTCAAAACGTAGAGTTTAAGAGATTACGAACTTGAAATAGAATTAGAATAAGTTTAAGATTTAAATGATGAGTAAATTTTAAACTTATCAAAATCTTTTATAAATTAAATATATACTTTGTGGAGTGTTATCAATTTCAAGCAGAATGAAGATGTATCATAGTAATCTGAAAAAAAAACAAAAATAGAATGAAAATATATATCATAATTTGATTATTTACAATTAACAAAATTTAATCGATTATTCAAAGCTCCTAAGAAGAATTGACAAGAATTCTAAGAAGCAGAAAAAAATAGATTGGATTAAATAACAATTAATTGAACCATAAAGAATAAATTTGAATTTAATTTAAGACTTGCCTCATGCGCAACCCGCAATCAATCATTGTAAATAAACTTACATATCTAAAATTAAATTCAGTTGGAACTTCAGCAAAATCAAATTATGAATGGATTGCCAAGAATATCAATAGCATTCAAAAAAAATGTATCTTTATAAATCAACTAAACTTACAGCAAAATGGAAATACCAAACCAAAATTGAAAGAGCGATGGTAACCATAATTATAAGCAAAATCAAAATAAACTAATCTCGGAAGATAGAACTTAGACTAGGATTTGATTAACCTGTATATATTCGGAAATAGAAGAGAATTATTAAAATCCAAATACGTAATAATTAATTAGAGGATATCTCATTTCTTAAACGGGTCTTAAAATAGAACTATAAATTTAAAAGATGATGAAAAAAATGATTATAACTAATTTTACATAATTAATGAATAATAAAAATATAAAAATAATGAGTGTGAATAAAAATCAACTAGTTAAAAATGATATCGTAGCAAATCGCTTAAAAGAGTAAGCGGAAGCTGTGAATAAATATGCTGTAAAACAAAAAAAACATGTTTATGGGATACCCTTCACATTTTATTTGGGAAATTCAAAAACTGATGACACGACAAAATATGGTCATAAAACCATTCAAGATCTAATCAATTTTGTTAATAAAAAAAAAGCAGAATAACCAAAAGGCGAATTACAAAATTAACCCTAATCATCTCCTAACTTTTTTGCTTTCGAAAGTTCTGACAGTCAAAATATGCTTAGCCATTCTATTTTACTTAAAGACGTAAGGACTGTTTACATGAAAGATATATCCTCAGGTAGCAATTTAAAATAATCATTAGTCAATATGGCCTATATCCATCTATTTGGAAAAAAAAATGTTTGCACATATTACATCAATAAGACTCAAATCACAGTAGAGGAAGTAATTTATGATATTTAAGATTAGTTAATTTAATAATTTAATTAAGACCCAGCTAACAAAGATTGTATGATCGATACAAGAACAGATAAATATGGCATTGGAAGTCGACTTGAACCAGGAATGCAAATAAATGATAACATCATGAAATCCTTGGTAAGTAATTATGTCGAGGATGGAGAAGGATTGATTAGAATATTGCCATATTGATCATATATTATATTTTAGTATATATGACAGAATGAGCTTATCAAGATTTTTATTAAATTCTATTATATAACAATATTTATATCTAATCAATAAGTTATTTATTTGAATAACTTATATGATGTAGTAGTATTTTCTTAGATATATACACCACTTATTATAGTGAATTAGTGTATTAGTGCAAGTTTTATTTGATGAAAATCAAAATGTTTTGCAGGATTAGTCTACATAATACCATAATGTAAAAAATCATAGTTAGTGAGACAAGTTTAACATGTTATCAACAAATATTACATTTATAGTATATTAAACAGTATTAGTTATTGGATTAATAATTTTCTAAACAAATTCTAAATAATTAATTTTTAATCTGATTAGAACAATTTCTTATCCATCTGTAAATGCATATTATAAAATGATAAATTTTATAAGTCATTATTTGCTACTTGGCCCTGGTACACAATTTAGAATGTGAATTTTATCCCAAGTATCACATGTCTCAGACTTCCATTGTTTTAAGCATTTTCCCTAATTTTATAGTAGTAGATCATACTGATCTGCAACAAACATATGTTTCATATCCGCAAACAACACCTCCAGCACTTTGACATTTATTTGTACAATCTAACCTCCATGGAGCAAATTAATATTCATATCTTAAATTGCTTTATGCATGTAGCTAATCACAAATAACTAAACCTAAGAGCAAAATGAAAACACAAAATTTCATAATTATTAATAATAAAAACGATAATATACTTTTTATAATATAGAGAGATAATATAAATTACTCTTGTAATTACTTTAACATAAGAATTTAAATAAAAAATCTATTTATATTAAGATTTATTTTCAATTTCTTGTGCTAAAAAGATACTCAAAAGCATTTCTCTGAAATTTAATTCAAGTGTGCTAAATGAATATACTTTTATAAACTGAATCTTTAATCAAGGATCACTAATCTAATTAAAATTTTATGGTGGATGTAAAACATAGAATAAATCACTACAATTAAAATTATCAATCATTATTCTCTATCTAACTGAAACTTAGAGACTATAATTAATAAAGTAATTGATAATGAAACAAATTGATAGAAAATCTTAGGATAACATAGATGAATATATGATAAAAGTGATATAAAATTGAATCTGAGAAATATATTCTAAAGACCTAATTATGTAATTATGTTAATGATTAAAAGTAATTTGTTTAATTTTATATAAATTTGATTAAGGAAATGAATTATAAACCTATATCAGATTAATAATCCGTAGATATTGTTGAAGACGATGGTGAATTAGATGTTGTTAATATAAAATAGAATAGGAGAAAGAATACATCTAATAGCAAATTAATAATTGTTTGGATTATCATTCTCATAATCTTATTTGGAGGAATTTTGATTTATGTATCGGATTAGGCAAAAGAGTAAAAGAAGGTAATTCCGAAAGAGGAAACAAAAGTAAATATTACAAGTAAGAAATATCTCTATTTAAAGTACCAAAAGAGTAGTACAATACAAAAGATGAATCTAATTTAGATGGGCCTAAATTGATTGAAATAGATGAAGAAAGAAAAAAAGATGAAGGTACTGATCATAAGGAGGATTAAGAATTATAAAATGAATAATTACATTAAGAAGAGGATATTCCCCAGCAAAATGTAAATAAGAGTGAATTAAATCAAACTATTGTAAGTGAATCATAAATAAAAAATCAAACAGTTAATGGAACTGAGCCTCATGAAAATAAAGACACACACAAGGAACTTTAATAAAATAGAAGGAATGATGAAGTACTGTGTGAAAAAGGATACTATATGGATAAAAATTTAAAGGCATGTAAATAATGTGAGGAGAAATGTTCTGAATGTATGCACATTACAGGGACTTGTTATCGGTGTGAGGAGGAAGTAATTATTATATTAATTAAGAGTATTACCTTAATATATATGGAAAATGTATAAACATTTGTGATTAGAATCAGAAGAAGCAGCCAAATTTACTGATTTCAGAAGAAAATAAGAATTAGACAATCCCATTTTGTTTTGGGAAAAACCATAGCTCTTCTTTTTATATGGGAGTATAGAAATCCAAGAGCACCCATTTTGTGTTGCCCTATTTGATAATTCACCCAGCAAAATCAGTTTCTTAGGTTTATCACAATGATTTTCCCATTGTTTACTATTTTAATAAGGATCTGTTCAATTTTGAAGAAAATATCAAACTAACAGATATAGCTTAAGAAGCACAGGAGAGATTATTGATAGTCATCATTGTAGGTAGCCATACTTTGTATGATTATACTTTATTCAACTCGTTCTTATTTTAAAATGCAATTGAAAACATAGAATAAATTGTGAAAGCTAAGAGTACTACATTCCGATCGTACTTTGGATAGGAATACAATGGTTATGGAGTGATTAGAGAATATATTTCTTAATACAGAAATAATACAATAGATTTAATAATATCTGATGATCCTTCTGAATTGCTACAGTAATTAGATTCATACTAAATTTAGTGAGGAAGTAGAGTTGAATTAGTTGGTTACATAAGAAAGACATATGACAGACTATAATTTTGAATCACTTTCAGGAGCTAAATCAGACAAATCTGTTTTAATTGTAATGGAATATACAATGAAAGATGAGAATCATCATAATAACTAATGTGATAGATTTAAATATGTTTCATTCGTGCATTGTCAAATAAGAGAAGTATAGATAAGTCACCTTCAAAAAATGAAATAAAACTTTGAATTTATATCTTAATTTGTTGTTTAGTTAAATTTGGAATGAAATTTGTTAAAAATAAAATATTATATCTCTTTTATTATTATTAACATCGAAATATGAATAAGGAATCTTTCTAAATTAACAGCATAAATGAAAAGTTCAATAAATAGAGAGTATAATATTATAGTAATGAAAATTATTTCAATTATCAGCATTTTTTTAGTTCTCTAAATTGTATTCTTAATATAATAATCTTAATTTTACATTATAGGATACAAATTACAGGATAGATTTATTATTTATAACACTTGATTCCATATTAATCTAAATACTTAGGTTAGTTATCAATTTATTGTTTATTACATAACTATTAATTTTAATAAATAAATGCAAGCAGAAAAGTCTCTTCCCAGGTCAAGAACTTTTGGTAGTGGAAAATAGTAATTTACTATGTTATTTAAGAGATTAGCTTACAACAGGTAGATCGAAAAAAACTACCTATGAAAATTGTTTAAATTGTTGCGGAAATTTTTGGGGTACATGCAGAGCTTGGATTCCTTGCTGTTTTTGTTGTCCATACCCTTATTAGCAAATTAGCCAAGGGTATGTTGGATTGTTGTAAGAATTCGGACGTTTTGAAAGACAATTGCCACCTGGTATGCATTTTGTCAATCAGTAACTTAATTCAATATACATAGGTGTTCAGGCCAAATTTCAATGGTAGATATGAAGACACAGTAAAAATGAATTATATATTTAAGTTCTGGACAAGTTAACAGATCAGTTATCCTTACAAAAGATAATATTACTTCAGAGATTGACACAGTTTTATATTATAGAATAGTTGATCCAATCAAATGCATTTATAGATTAAACAATCTTGATGGAGCAATGCTTGAAGTTACTCAATCAGTCATGCGTACGGTCTGTGGGGAACACACTCTTTAAGAATTGTTAGTTGATCGTATTCAAATATCTCATGAGATTGAAGAATATGTGGAAGCCATTGTGAATGAGTGGGGTATTATTGATAGTTAATAACAACAGGTGTCTATGTAGAGAAGTTATTCATTAAAGATCAAAGATTAAGTGAGGACTTGAGACAAGCATTGGCATTGGCAGGAACAACAAAAAAGATGACTGAGGCTAAGATCATTTCTGCTTAAGCTGATGTAGAGGCTGCCAAATTCCAGCGAGAAACCTCAGACATATTATCAAGTCAAGCTGCAATGTAAATCAGAATGCTTGAAACTCTTTAATTGATTGCTAAAGGTCCAAGTAAAAAAGTTGTGATGATGGGATTATGAAATTATTCTAATATAATTTATTAACTTCATTTTATGGTTTATGATGAAAATCCAAGAGCCTTTTCTAAATTCTTGATTGTGTACACCACCTCCTGTTTTCCTTAATCATACTGAGAGAACACTCCTATAAAGGTGGATACTATCATATCATGGAAATAACATCCAAATCTTTGCATATGACTAACTACTAATTTTTCATCTATATCCTAAAAGGAATCAAAAGTGAAAAAATTAATAAAGTCCTCTAATTCAGAATTAATCACAGGCTCAATATTTCCCCCATTGAACTTCTAGAATTCTCCTTCCTCTATCATTTCACAATAATAATACAGTTTTAAATCTAATATACAATCAATATTACTTGTAGCCTTCAACATAAATTATCTTTAGATTCCATAATCTTTAAATTCATCATAAATTGGTTATCTTTTTCTTAATCTTTCTAATAAAGCTGAACACAACATATTATTCATAGATTATTGTATTGCCTCTTACTTCTTCTGGTATCCTTATGATAAGGTTTCTTGTTTTGGTTCTCTCCTTAGCAAATATTTGGATTTTAAGGATTGATCATCGGTAGTCTATACTTCAATAATGTACCCCACTTGAAGATCTGCTACTACATTAGGTTTAAGTGAGACCAATGCTTGCATTTTCCCAAGGCTATCAATCTGCAATCCCTCATTTGCTAAAAAGAACAATTTTTTATCCAGAATCTTATTCATGTGTTTTCCAATTTTAATCTCGAATACTTCAAACTCTTGCTTCTCATATTAAATTTATGGATTCAATTTCCAATTTGTGATTTTATATTATTGCGATAATAATTGCTCCATAAGCCCTGTAACTTTGAGTTTTCTTTATTGTTTGTCTGAAAACACAGTTTGCACCTAAGCAGTTAGAGATTCATAGTTGTTTATGGTTTTTTTGTAAATCCATGTTTATTCCTTGAAATCATTCAATAGGCTATCTTTCTCATCCAAAACCACTTTCAGCTATTCCTGTAATTGCTTTGGAATTTCGGAGGACTTAGCTAGAGCTTCTTAAAATTACAGATTCTACTCTTATAATAGCTGCTCATATTATTTTATCTTTTATTACGATGCTTCTTCTGACTATTTAGATAGGGAGAGTTGCTTTTATAAAAATGTCAATTGCTATTGCAAGGAGCTGTTTTCTATTGTCAATTAATTGACTTGCTATTATAGCGTACTTATTTTGAGTTATAAAGTAGTTATATCTTAAAAACTCACAGATTGCCTCATTAATAATTAATAATAGAATTTATAATAACTATTATTTATTGTAAAGTAATCATAATTAGGATGCTAACTTTGGTGACTTTTGTAAGAATTGTTATTATAATTTCTTTCTCTATTCTTGTAATTTTCTACTCTTTTGTTCTAGTTAGCTTATTTTAAATTCAGATTGTATCAATTATTCTTATAAATTTTGATATTGTGTTGCTAGTTTATCGTTTGAGAATTCGTTGTTGTTCTCTTTCTCCTTTTAATTGTTATTCAGAGGAGTTGAAAAACCAATGTCTGTATGAATCCTATTTGATTAAATATATTGATTATTGGCAACACTCTACCTCTGTTGTGATAATACATTTGGAGTGAGGGTTCTTGATTACACAGCTTGATGCTTGGTTGGAGTCTAATTTTGACGTTAATTATAGGGAATCTTTTATGGCGTCATTGTGAAGGTTTGGGGTTATTAAGAATATTTGATGACATTTGGACTTACAGAAACCTTATTCTTGATTAATCTTATTGGTGAAACATTTGAGGCTTATTAATCAAAGTTCTATGACACTCTTCTAGTAGATTGCAATTAATTCGATTTATCTAATGGAATAATGATCGACTATTAGGTCTATACAGGCATTCTAATTGTAGGTTAAATTATTCTCTAAATACAATCTTTATCATACCTAAGTATACTAATACATTTTCAATATTCCAATTAACAGATAAATAATTAAAAATATTTATGTATATTTGAATTAATATTCAGCATAATTATGTTTATAAGAAATAAAATTTTAAGTATATTTAGATACACATTAAAATATTGATTTAGATTTGGACGAAAAAAAAAATCGATTTAAAAACTAATTTCATTATAGAATGGAAGTTTTCTACTTCTAATTTAAATTGCGTCGAGCACTTCCACTTCTGCTTCTAGGTTGAGTTAATATAGTTTCTAAAATAAAAATTATCTAATACATTAAATTGTTTTTTGTTGCACTTGGGAATTTTATGAATTCTTTTTGGATGCATTTTAACTAATTAAGTTTCCTTTCTTATCTTTAATAATTATTTGTTACTGAATGATGTCATTAATAGAAGAGATTGAATTATGTTTGCCATGAAATGATTTTTAATATTCGTGTTGTTATTATTAAATTTATTATTACAATTGTTACTATTGGTGATTTTACCCATATTGAAGGATATTAAAATAATTTTATTTCAAAGATCCTTGAGATTGAGTTGGGTAATCAGTGCTTTCTTAGAGTTGACTACTTAATTTATGTTCCGAATAGGAACTAGTTTTATTGGTTTCCTTACTATTAGGCTTTGTTTTTATTAGTGCTTTAATTTATTAGCTATTTTTATGAAGTTTCTAAATTTCTTGATCTCCTTGATCGTATTCTATAGTCTTTTTGGATTAATCATTTTCTAGTTATTGAATTCGCTGCTTATAATAAGTGATGTCAGACTGCAATTTCACGTTTTCTTCATAATATTTTTGATTTTCTCTCTTCAGATTCTAATGGACAATATTGACACATGTATTACATTCATAACCTTCTTGGTTGTTTCAAGTAACTCATTTCTTGTAGCCTCACTTTCATCTAATTTGGTTTGGATTGATTCTGTATACAATTTCAATTGCTATTCAAGCTAATTTGAAGATTAAATGTGATATCTACTCGTATGTGATTTCTAATCTCGCCCTCATATTTGATGACTGTTTGTTCAAGTTTCTCGTATTCATCTTCAGTTCTTATGCTTTTAAAGGAGGAATTTGGATCCAAATTCTTCTCCAACTTTCTTAGATGATAATGATGTTTACTGGACTTTTTTGTCAATTTTCAAGATTAGATTGGTGAAAACAACTTTGATTATATTGGCTAATTGAGTTATGTTCTCATAATCCTTCAATTCCTTCTCGATTTCATTCAGATCGCTTTTTGTTTCAATGTACTTCTCCAATTAAATTAAGATTCTCTCCAACAAATCTTTCAAAGAAGACTCTATTTCTCTGTCGGAATATGAATTCAGACTAGTTTCACTCATTGACTGTTTATTAATTATATTAAAAATACTATTAATAATTTTGATTACATAATCAAATTCAAGATGAAATATTATGTATTTACCAATAATTCCACTAGTTTTATTTGTTAATTTATAAATGGCAAAAAACTGATGCTGATTTTATTTAAATAAATTGATAAATTTGCAGTTACACAATTACTCCGTCGCATTAATTCTTAAATGATGACATTTAATAGGGATACATCAGTTTATAAATGTATTTAAGTTGAATACAATAAATAAATCAATTAATAATGAAACATATTTCATAAAATTCATAGAATTTGTAACTCGTCACGAAGACCTTCAATGACATCCCATTCACTATTTCCACTCGATATTAAGGAATTAAATTATTGGGAGCAGGATCATATGGAACAGTTTTGTTAGCCTTGGATACCCAAACCAACACCAAAGTTGCAATTAAGAAACTCAACCCATTAGAGGATATTATAGATGCCAAGAGAATGCTGAGAGAAATACGAATATTAAGAGCTATGGCTCATCCCAATATTGTTGCAATCAAAGCTGCCATCTACGATAATGTATCATAAGAGAGTGACTATTTCGGAACTGTCTATTTGGTATAAGAATATTTTTAGGCCGATCTTCACAGAGTTCTTAAAAACCCAAAAGATCTCTCTGATGATCATGTGCAATTCATCATGTATTCGAACCAATTCTATTTTAGGTATCAATTAACCAAGGCAGTGGCATATCTACATTCAGCATCCATCATACACAGAGATATCAAACCATCCAATATATTAGCCAAAGATGACTGCTCAATAAGTCTGTGTGATTTTGGCCTCTCCCGATAAATCGAAGAATACGAAGAAGAAGATAATAAAAAAGCATAAAATTTCACAGAATATGTTGTTACAAGTATACACTACCTAAATCATCCATAGGATACTACAGAGCACCAGAAATTATGGTTTCCTCTTAGCAATATTCTTTTCCCATTGACATTTGGTCATTGGGCTGCACTTTTGCCGAAATGCTAAATGAAGGAAAGGTAAATCCTTAAATTAAGACTATCAGGTTCTCTTTAAAGGCAAGACTTATGTTTAAATGGTAAAAATGATCTTCGAAATACTTGGCAAACCAATTCAAGAAGACCTGGATCAATTCATCAAGAATAAAAACGCTATGGAGTTTGTCCAGTCCCTACCAAGTGTCCCACCACAATCAATCAAGAAATTAATTGATTATTCCAATCCTCTAGCAATTGATTTATTGGATAAAATGCTTGTGATCAATCCTCATAAAAGAATCACTGCTCAAGAAGTATGATAAATGATTAAATCAGGCATTAAATCATCCTTATTTTAAAGAAATTAGAGAAAAAACTGAGGAAGCTCCTTATAAAGGGCACGCAGACTTTACATTCGAAAATGATGACACTATTAGTTTTGAATAAATGAGAATTATGATTCTCGAAGAACTAAATAAATTAGGGGAAAAGATAGATATTCCTGGAGAGATAGATAGATTAAGATAACTCAGAGAGAAAAGGAGAGCTCAAAAATTAAAAAAATGATTATTTTTTTATTCATTATAAGATTTTAAGGCATATATATATATTTATTTGTTAATAAATCAAATTTTCATTGCATTTTTTGAGCAAGATGATGTTACCATACAATATGATTATCCAATAAAATTAATTAATTTTTATTAATATTCAATCATTCTTTTTATAAGCTTGAAACTTTTCTAAGAAGATATGTTTTTATGAGTTTCATAAAAATAGTTTATTAATATATATATGTCATAAATTATTTAGGAGATCATCTCAAAACAAAAGATTAAAGAGCACATTCTCACAGAAGTAGTTGGACACACCTTAGAAATCACATTTAATCGTCCAGAATTCCACAATGCTTTTACAGTTGGGATGTATGTGATGTTTCAAGAATATGTATTATAAGCTGATAAAGATCCCAATGTATTTTGTTGATTTAGTCTAGATATATTTAATTTTAGTAAAAAGTAATGGAAAATCATTTAGTTCAGGTAATGATTTGAGAAATTTTGATGCATGGCCAGGATTGAATGATGAAGTATATAATCTAAGTATCATAGGATAGAAAATAAGCATCTCTAGGCTTAACTAATATGCTAAGGGACTTTACAAGTTCTTTTCTAAACTTAACTAAACCAATTATTGCTTGTTGTTAAGGAGGGGTTATTGGATTTATTTTCCCATTGTTATCCTTATTTGATTAAGTATATGTCACAGAAGATGCTTACTTCTTTGCACCAATGTTATTATTTGGATAAGTATTTTAATAAATGTTCATTGTAGGGTGTTGAGATGTTTTCTAGTTATACTTTTCCAAGATTATTTGGATAAGGAAAAACTTTTAGTTTATTATTCAGAGGATAAAAGCTGTCAGCCAAAGAAGCAATCCATTATGGATATGCTTAAGAAATATTTAAAACCTAAGATGAAATGATTAAGCAGGCAAGATAAATTTGTTAGTAATTGGAGTAACAAGATCAAACTGCTATCTTTCATGGAAAAAAATTGATTAAAAGAGCAGTATATGATGTATATCATATGTTCTATATATTTATTATAGCAATTGAAAACATCAAATGAATAAGAATTATTAAATTTACATAGAATTTGGTCAGGAGACAAACTGGTTGAAAACGTATTTAATTACATGCAAAGACTTAAGGCCAAGTTGTGATAAATTCAATATACATTATCTAATTATATGTTAATCTTTTGTATTGATGGATCTATAATGAAAATTAATAAAAGAGATTGCCCATTGATAGCTTACTTTAAAAACCAAATATCTTTTAAAATCTTGTAGGACAGTAATGATATGTGACAGCCAAGAAGTATGTATTTCTTTTTAATTTAAAAGGATTAAATTATAACCTTTTAATATATATACTCAATAAAATAATAAATTTAACTTTAATAAAGACTATCATATCAAATCAATAAAATAAATTCACACTTTTCGTGGGCTCTTTCCAGATTTTTTTATTTATTTGATTTTTTCTTTTAGAGTTATTGCTTTCTTTACCATAGAGTCTTCTTCTTCAATTTTTGAAGTCATGTTTAATATGGCTTATTCACAAAAATCCTCAGCCAAATCTCTTTTTCCTAAATTAAAATAAACAGTAGCAATATTATATTGAATTGATCCGAGAGATTAGAACTAATTTTTTTCTTTTACATCAGCTTCCTCAAGGCTTAATGCTTTTAAGTAGATTTCCAAAGCCATTTGATAATCTCCGATTTAAAAATGCAGCGCAGCAATATGCAGGTTAATGTAAATTACCCATTTAGGATCAGTTTTATGTTTAATCTCTTTTTTTAGAGAAATGGAATCTTCATAAGCATCAATAGCTAATTAAGGTTACTCTTACAATCTATAACAGTCTCCAAGTAATTCATAAAAGATTGATTCATAAAAGATTAGTTTGGAATGATAATTTACTAACACTTCTAATTTAATTTAGTCCATACAAGTTTGTATTGTTTAAATAGCAAACTCAAATTCTTTGCCTGAAATTAATTTTTAGGATAATATTTGATAATTAATCAACATTTCTGTGATAGGAGTACCTAAATTTGTTTTTAATTTTATTAATTTTTAGAATAAATTGATATCTTCCTAATCTAAATTATTATTAAGAATTTCCTCTATTTCTTTGATCTCTTATAAAATTTATTCATTATCTCTTTTAATGTATTAGTATGCTTACTCAATCTCTTCATAATTTAACTCAGATTCAGTTTAGTTAATCATTTGTAAAAAGTATGTTTTAGCCTTTTCAAAGTCTTATTCTTAAATGTAATGTTCATAAATCTCGCCGAGTAATATTTTATTCTGCTTTTCATAACTTTGAATTTTTTCTAAGAACCAAATGAAGGTTGTTCTGTCTTCACTTAATTAAGGCTTAATTTGTCGCTAGAATAAAGAATATGGAAAATACAAATAGTAATTTAAGTTCCTCCTTTGATAGCATGTTTTCCTGTTCGAGCAGTGTAATCAAAGTTAACTTTTCTTCAATTTAGACTACTGCTTTGAGTTGTCTCTTAATGGTCTTCAGAATTTCAACTTATTAGTTTTGTAATTTCAAATTCTCCTTGAGAGATGAGCGATTTATTTTTTTGATATTCAATTAAAATTTTTAATAATCTTTTAATTCTACATCATACTTCATCATAGTCAATAAGCTTTTATCAAATTAATTCATACATTTCATTATACAGACTATTTTAAGGAGAGATTCTCCTTGTTATATTTTCTAAAATTCGATATTAGTTTTCATCCTTAATCGGCCTACAATTGTTAAAAGTTTCTTCATCTATATCTTGTTAGGTCTTTCTCCAAGTAACAGTTACTTCTTTGCGAAGATTCAGGGCTTCTTTAATTTTAGGAAGATAAAGTGATAATTGCTCTTAATTTACTAAAATTTTCATTTCGACTAAGTGGGCCATTTTAATAATAATTTATTATAAAAATATGGGTATTTGTTCAGGAGTATGTTAATAGCAGGCTAAAAATATAGTAAATGAATCTGCAATAATTACAGAGACTATCAAATAAGCACTTTAAGAAGATATAATAACAAATAAAGAAATTTATTAAGAGGAGAGATAGTTGCATATGGAGACAGGTGCAATTTATGAGGGCGATTTGATAAATGGAATTCGAAGTGGGAAGGGTAGATAAGTATGGCCAGATGGTATAAATATGATAATGTAGGTTCATATTATGAGGGGGATTTTGTGAATGATATGGCAGATGGAAAGGGATTATTAGTGAATGCAGAAGGAAGTGTCTATGATGGCGAATGGTTGGAAGACAAAGCAAGCGGTTTTGGAAAGTACTAGAGTCATGATGGCTTATACTACGAAGGACAATGGCTAGAGGACAAATAGCATGGTATTGGGAAAGAGATCAATTCAAAAAGTTAATTGATAAACTAAATTTCTTAGATGAATGTTATGAGGGCGAATTTTTCAGAGGAGTTAAATAAGGAACAGGGAAGTTGACTATCAATGACGGAGAGTTTTATGAAGGCGAGTTTTAAAACGGAATGATGCATGGTAAAGGTAAGAAATTGAAATAGTAAAAAAGCAAAGGAACTTATACTTGGAAAAACAATAAATACTACACTGGAGATTGGAAAGAGGGGAAGATTGATGGATTTGGAATAATGAAATGGGACGATGGCAGATACTACGAAGGGAATTTTTTAAATGGAAAATAACATGGAGAAGGTACATTTGTTTGGAAGGGAAAAAAATACATAGGTGCATGGATAAATGGTTATTAAGAAGGGGAAGGAACTTATTACAATAAAAAAGGTGAAAGTAGAATAGGAATCTGGAAGAATGGAAAGAGAGTAGAATGGCTTGACGATAATAGTAGCAGTAATAGCATAGAATAAACATTTTGAATAAATATTGATATTTAAAAATTATATAATTAGTACTATAATAATCTAAAGTTGCTATTACAAAGCTGTAGATTGTTTGATATTTTGATTATCTTTGAGTTGTATTGAACTTATGTTTGTATTAATGGATAAATTATAATACTATTAATGAAGCAATAAAGTTATAAAGTTTATAGATCATTGAAATCATATTAAATTATGAAAGCTTTTGAATTCTGAGTTGTCTATATGGAAATGAACAATCATTAATACCTTTGTTTATAACTCATGAATACAGAGTATAATGAAAATAAATAAATTTGATATTAAAATAAAACTAAATATTTAATTATTAATTATTAACGAGTTTTTATTTCTTCATATGCTACGAAAAGACAGTTCTTACAGGGAGATTTCCTTAACAGACTCTATAGAGCAAAAATCATTTTTAAACTTAGCCAGAAAGCCCTCTAATGGTGATTTTAAAGGCAAAACACCCTTAGGTGTCAAGGGCAAAGATAATAAGGAGAATTCTTCTGCAAGAATTCATTCAGATACACCCACCCAAGACTTTTTCTTTAAAAGAGAAGTCATAAAATCAGAGAAATAACTACCCAATGAGAAAATGGCAATCTACAATGATGCATCAAGATTTCAATCATCTAAAACGTATATGGAATGCAGGATTGAGCAATTAGAATAGCGTAAGAAGACCTAAAGTCCGTAGCTACTGTCAATGACTCCTGTTCAGAATAAATAGATCAGTCAAGAAAGATATAATCATCTTCAATAACCATAATAATAATAACAATCAGTTTAAAGTTCAATGAATCTAACTAGAAAGGCTTCAGTTGTGCCTTCCCGAGGTTTGTCAGCATTGACTACCCCAACTCCAAAAGAAGGTGATTTTAATATCTATAAGTAACAAAGTAGTATACCAACATCATATTTGGATTCAGTTGTAACTCAAAGAAATAATAAAAATTACACTGCTCCAGAGTAATAGTAACAATAATAGTAATAGTAGTAATAATAATAATAATATTAATCCTAATAACAATATTAATCACAATAACAATATTAATCATAATAGTATTAATAATAACAATAACAACAATAACAATAACAATAATAAGAGTACAAAAACCCAGGCCTAAAGTTATATTATATTACTTCACTAATCAAAGCTTTTAAAATGAAGGGTCCAAATTCAGCAAAGGAACATCTAATCCATAACATGCAAGTACAATTTCATCCAACAATTTAAGGGAATTATTATCGCTAAGAAGCTTAAAGTGCCTCCAGTTAAAAAAGCTATAATGTTGCCAGCAACTGACAAAAAGACTCTTTTATTTGATCTGGATGAAACTTTAGTCCATTGTAACTCAAATAGTTTTATACCTGGGGATGTTTTACTCAACATAAATCATGAAGGGGAGAAGATGGAAGTATAGAATCAATATAAATTTAGGCATCATTGAATATTAGACCTTATACTTCTCATTTATTGTAGACATTAAGTAGAAATTTCGAATTGATTGTGTTTACTGCTTCCTAATCACATTATGCTAATGCAGTGATAGATTATTTGGATCCATAGAAAAAGTGGATCAGTCACAGATTCTATAGAGAACATTGCATACCCACAGATGATGGACATTTTATAAAGGATCTTCGTATTTTTACAACGAGAAAACTAAGTGATATGTTGCTAATTGATAATGCTCCTCATTCTTATCTGTATTAGATTTAAAATGGTGTCCCAATCATTCCATACATAGACAATAAATCAGATGAAGTAATATCATTTTTTAAATCAATTAGGAATTGAAATCGTTATTGTAGTATTTGATGTAATTTAAGAACGTTAAGGATGTGAGAGAATTAAATATGTAGCAAATGAAATTGAATCGTTTTTCAGAATATGATGACCCTCAAGAACTATTAAAATGTGAATTTAATGAATACTAATTATAATCCGTTTTATTATGATTAAATCACTTTTTATTTGTGCCTTGCTTTTAGGATTGAGTGCAGCATCCCTTTCAGAGGAAGGTGAAGTTATTGCCAAATTGACATAATTGGAACAAAGTGAATTTGGTCGTTATTTGATACACACTATATAACTGGAGATGGAAACATCAGATAGTTTAGATCACTTAATCAATGTACTTGAAAAGTTAGAAGGACGTTATTAAGATGATTAGAAGGAGGATGATGCAAACAATAGACTATATTAGGATTAATGTGACTCAGACATTGGTTCACTTGATAAAGACATTGCTAATAGCTAATATTCAATTCTACAACTTGAGGCAAAACTAGAAGGTAATCTCATTCCTGCCAGATCAATCTAATAAGGTGTTGAAAAGGCTAAATTGGCAGAAGTTAAATGTAATATTTGACCTTTTTATGTTTAGAATACAAATAAGAGATCGAAGAACTGGATGAAGAGAGAAAAGAATAAAAAGAAGTGTATGAAGCTAAGATTGCTGAGCATTTTGAAGCCTCTAAAATCATCAGGGAAGCTTAAGCCATCATTAAAGATGGACTCTAAAGACCCTCTCTTGCAGAAGTCAAGAGGAGTGGCAAAAATGCTATCAGAATTGCCCCAAATATTTTAGCTTAAGTAAGTTCAAGTTTAGGTGGATCAATTAATAAAATCAGATAAACTCATAGATTCACCAAAGCTTATGCAAGCATTTTCAAAGTGTTGTTAACCATCATGAATAAGTCTGAATCTACAGCTGATGAAGGATCAGTTGAAAAGTATATTAATTATGTATTAAACCCTTAGAATAATTCAACTCTGCAGTGATTTATTAGCCAAGATCGATGACAGTACTAACTTAGAAAGATTTGCTGAAGACAAAAGAGTTTAAGCCTATGAGAAACACAAGCATTTATTGAACAGAGATTTGCAATCTGCTGAATCTATTTTAGCCAACACATAAGCAACTTTATAAAGGTTACTCTTATTATATATTATTTAGTTTGAACGACTCCATTTAACAAGCTTAAAACTCCATTTCTACAATCTAATAAAGATTGGACTATTACTAAGACACTAGACAATAGAGA
Organism: Paramecium tetraurelia; assembly: GCF_000165425.1. Taxonomy (NCBI): domain Eukaryota; phylum Ciliophora; class Oligohymenophorea; order Peniculida; family Parameciidae; genus Paramecium; species Paramecium tetraurelia. The sequence continues at coordinate 41,006 of NW_001799333.1, read as the reverse complement.
TTTGTTGAATGCGAAGAGGCTGCTTATGATTATCAACAAGCAAGAAGTGCTAGAGATAACAATAAGCAATTAGTATCCGACTTAATTGGTTTGGTCAATAAACATCTTAGAGTTCTTAGAGAACAATTAGCACTCAGAGTTGCAGCTGGTGATAACATTTGAAATGCAATTAGATTCTATACATATTTATTAATGTGACTTCTATTCTGAGATTAGAAATATAAACTCATTCAACCCATGTCATCTAAAAAATACTTCTCATTCAAATTTCAATATTAATATAATATATTTATAAATGATAAATTAAGATAGTGCAGATCTTGAAATCTAACAAGAAGGATTTGATTTTTAGAAGTTATTTGAAAAAAGATACTCCAATTAAGAATCTCGAAAGGAAGAAGTCCATATATCTCATTAGCCTCAACCCTAATAACATTGTTAAGGAGATACTTTGCAAGCCTTAGTCAAGAACATTAAAATAGAAAAGTAAGTTGCAGGTAGAAACAAAAAAAATAAAAAGATTCAATGGAATGAGAAGAACACTAAAATATTCAACGATCTCTATTAATAATATTCAGGTAATTTAGATCAAATCCTTTTATACTTTTAACAAAATAATGAATTAAATACAAAAATTGATATTAAATAAATTAAAGTAAATTAATCTAATTATAATTACTAGAATAAATTTAAAATAGAGAAGAAAAAAAAATGCTTGACTTTGTTAACTTAGTCTCAAAGAATATCAAAAAATCTTAACTACTAGTTAAAGTTAGATCAAATAAATTGATTTTAATCTAATTATATGTTTAATTTAGTGTTTTCAGACCTATTATTAAAGGGTATAATTTATTCTTTTTCATAAAACTTAATAATGAATATTATATAGAAAAAGAGGGAAGAATTTTCCATCAATATAAGAAAACAAAAACGAGAAGAAGTTTTCAAATGTAAGAGAATCTCAAAAACACAATACTTGCCATTTTCTAATACTACAACTAACTTATCAGAAATATATTATATTGCATATCACTAAAAATAATGTCCAAATGATGTTTAACTTAATGAAACTATATAAAAGATTTAGAAAATATCAGAATTAGCGGATACTTTTAATGAAAGCGATTGTGATAAGAATTATCAGACATCTTCTGATGTTGAAATGATATTTGACATTATCAACTAAGGATATCCAGTATTAGATGTATATAAAATATTTTTATATAAGAGAGCTTGTTTACAAATATTATTAGCGTTTACATTGCCAAATCATTCAACGTGCAAACCTATATTAAAATATATACCTGATTTGTTGAAGCTTTTCCATGATACATAATATGAAGAGCTTAAATAAACTGTTCTGTTTATATTTTCAAACTTAGCAGCAGACTGTTATTAATGCAGGGATGCCATTTTAATTTATGAAATACCTTAAGCAATATTCAAAGCAATCTATTAAACCAAAAATGAATTAATGGAAGATCTAGCTTAAATTATTATCAATATCTCAAGAACTCAGCCCCTAATGTCAAATTTTAACTAAATTTAGATGATTAAATTATGTTGGGAATTATTTCCTCATTTATTAAGCAATGAATCAATAGTAGGAATCTTGTAACTAATATATAAAATATGTTTGAAAGATAAAAACTTATTAGATCTGAATTTCATAAATAATCTCTGTTAGAATAAAACATATTCAGATCTTTACTTAAATGAAATATTATCATTAATAAAGATAATGTCATATTTTGACAGAAATCGATATGAACCAATAGAAAACAATGTCTTAAATTTCCTAATTCTTAAAGTTAATTAGACTTTGATTACTGGAAAATAAGAGAAATATTAGTATAAGCCAATTAACAAAGTGTTGAGTATTTTTACAAATATGATCGTTGAAAACCCAAAAATAATTTATAGTATTCTTAAGACTAATATCGTGTAGTTATTTTAATTTAATGACCAATTATAAGAAGCTAATAAGGAGATTTATGGTAGCATTTATTATTATTCCTTTTATTATTAGATCATTAGTGGTTTAAATTAAAGCGAATTAAAACAATTGATATAATTATTCTAACCGATATAACAATTGATTAATTTATTGGACAAAAATATGGATAATACAGATATTATCGTTGATATCTTAAGAATAGTAGAAGGGATCTTACAAAAGAACATTGAAGCTATCCCTATATTCATATAATAAAATGGAGAACAATTCTTAGCTGAATTATCCTAACATGAAGATGAAGAGATATATAATTTATGCGAGAACATTTTCGAAATAATCAAGTGATTTTTATTATAATTTTCATTTTTTAAAAGTAATCAATGATTTTAAGATAGAGCAGAATAAACAAAATGAGAAATTTCCATTCTCGAATTTTCGAAATTAAATTATGATGCTTTAGAATTTTTAGCAGAGACGATTTGTTTTTGATCCCATTCTAATTTACGATTGATTAAATCTTCACTAACTTATATTTTTAATTCTTATTAATCGAAAATCTATTCAGATTATTTGCACTTTTAGAGTTTTTCAAATAAGTTTTACTCTGCTTTCTCTAATGAATTGACCTGTAAAGACATTTATTATTCGATATTCTTAATCGACATTTCATGTTCAAGAATTGTTTACAAATGTAGATTGATATTGTCAATTTATTAATGGTAATAATCTATATTAAAGTTAAAAGCTTACTCTCTTTCTAATTTGTATTTGAAGTGTAATACTTTAATCTAGACAGATACTATTCAATTTCCTTTGACTTCAACTCTATGAGATATTCTTTTTCTTTTATAGTTTTTTCTCTCATTAATAGCTTATTTTTTTCGATATTCAATTAATTTGATTATTCTTCTAATTATTGTTGAAGTAAAATAAACTGTTATTCTCGATCTTTTTCTTTTTATTCAAAAGATTACACTCGTTCACGAAATTATTGTTCTTGCGAATGCAATTAAATGAGCTTTTCTTCAATCAAGTTAGTTAATATTCTCATTTCCTTCTCTCCCCTTTTTAATTGCTTAAATATACCAAAAGCCTTACATTTTTTCTGTCATCTAAAGTTTTATGTTCTCTTTCTATGGACTGCCTTGTTCTATCGAGTTCTTCACATTTCCATTTATATTTTTCTTGAATTCTAATGAGTTCTAGTTAACCTGGATTAGATTGTATATTATTCTGAGTAGTTAATTCATATTAAGTAGCAAATCTCATTCCAATTTTTTAAATGAGATCAGGAAGTGTTTATCTTTGACTCATTAAGGAAGATTTAAACAGTAATGAACTTTATGATTTTCTCATATATTTAACAGATCAATAAATTAAATTATATACCAATTCATGGATGGCACTGCTATTACATAGCTGAAATCTTAACTATAGAAATTATAAGAAGAAAGGGAAGAATTATCAAATGATCTTTAAGAAGAACGAGTTGTTGTTACTTAAATGTAATAAGAATTAGCATCTCTAAAATAAAAATAATAAATTTAAGGAGGCCAATTAAGAGATAAAGAATTGGCAATCCAGGATTTTAATAGGATGATCAAAGAAAGCGAGACTATTTTGAAAAAACTAATTGAAACATCTAATAATTTTCTAAAGACCTTGGAAGGCGAGACAAACAAGTTAAAGAATTAAAAAAAGTGAAACATCAAACAATTTATAGAAGCATTCTTATTTAATTCTCAATACTTTTCTCTAGAAGTAGGATTACATTTTATTTAAAGACCCTCTTTTACAATTTGAATGTATTAATTATCTAAGATTTCAATCCTTAAAATTAATTGAAATAATTATAAATTCTACTTTATACTATAATTTTTATAACAAATTGTATAAATGAATTAGATTTTTTCTAATTTAATATAATAACTCTAAAATATTTATATTGAGGATCATAAAGAGGATCTTCAACTATTTTTTCGTATATTTTGATAACTACTGATATTTTGATCTAATTTAACTAAATTTTGATAGAATGCAGTTAGGATCAAAATGGTATATTATTTAATTTGTTTTAAGTATAATATTTAATTATTACATGGATATTTTCTATAATTATTATATAAGAATTCCACTAAAAATATTAACACCTTCCAAACTAACAGACGATGAAATAAAAATAAGAGCGAAAAAATTCCAATAAAAATACCACACTTAATAGAATAATCCGTTTTTATCATATTAATTGGTCAATACTTGAATTTCTTTTAATTTTATAATATTAAAACTCATCTAATAATATTCTTGGATATAATAATATATTGTAGTATTTTTATAATAATAGATTGATTCATCATAAAGATTTTCAAAAGTTCTTGAGAGAACTATTCTTTTAAAAGAGTTGCTAAAATATCTATTTTATGAGGATTTATCTATATAATGTTTAATCTTCAGTACTAACCCACATCTTTTTTTATGAAAAACTTCTTAAAAGAAGAGGTTTCAATAATGAATTATTTTAACGAAAATCTTCTAAGTCTTAACTAGGGAGAAGTAAGATTGATTCTTTAATTGAAGAACAATCTATTTCTTAATATTAAAAACTGTATTTTATATCTTCAATTTATTGGCAAATTTAATTTTTTCTTTCTGATCTTTTGCTCTACAACTCTTTCAAACCTAAGAATTGATATGTAAGTGATGAAAAGACATCTGTTTGCTTTTAACTTTTAAAACTCATTTTAAATAATTCTGAATTTAAATTATTTCCAATTTTTCTTATATGAATATTAATCACTTTAATCAAATTTAATAAAGGAGCTGATATATATCTTATTAAGGTAGTGGTTAATATTACTAAGAATATAGAGATTCCTAAATAAATTTATAAATCTTTGATCATTTCTATCTTCATATTATCAACTTGATCTTGAATTTTTTAACCACTTTCTATTTCGTAGGTCACATTTTTAAAACTTGAAAATATTTTATAATATTACACTATTAAAGTGAGATTTTCTTTTTCAAAGCTGACGGCATTCACAAAGACAATTCTGTTGTATAGTTTGTTCTCAAGATAGAAAGAGCTTTCTTATGATGTTTTCTATTTAGAATTAACTTATATTAATTCCCAATCTGTTTTATTAAATCCAGTATAAGTTTGATTAGTTATTGTAATAAGTAAATTAATTTAAGAAATAGTAGGCAAAGTAGATAAAATAATGTCCCCATTGGAATTGACCAAAAAAATACTCAAAGGTATATTCTGGATGTTCTTATCAGATACTTCCTATAATTAGGTTGTAATTCCAAATAAAGTTTAGTTAATAATCAAGGAATAGGTTAAGGCGAAATATGGCATGAAATTTCGAGCTGAGAGGTAGATTGGAGAGTAATAATAATCTTAACTGGGTTAAATTTAATATTGGGCAATATGGTTCTTATACCTGAAATATAATTGAAGCTTACCAAGGTCTATTCTTAGGAACAAAATTTTTGTACTTGTACATTTTTGGGAATAGAGCAAATATTTAATTATTTGGTACATCAATAAATGATATTTTATTTTCTTCTCCACCTGTAAATAATTAAGTGAAAGGAGTTAGTAATGCAAGAGTTTTATTGAGTAGCATTCCTTGACTATCATATTATTTTGTTTATAACGTTTAGCAGATGATGTCTGAATTATAAACAATATAATCTTGTTGAATTTCCTCTTCCTCGATACAATCTTAAAACTAATTTATATGAATCTAGTAATCTGATTAGAATTGTGTAAATTGATATACCATCTATTGAGAGTGCTATAAATTTAAAATTGCTATAAATTATTGCGTCAATCTTTACTTTGGTAATTTTTCAATTGAATGTAAAGACTTAGTTTTCTAGAGATGTTATTTACAATAGCTTTTTCCTATTTCAATGATAATGCTGATTCAAATTCCTAAATGTATGTGAAAAATATTGCTTATTAAACATATGCTGTCGCTATTGTTGCAAACACAGCAAATAAAATAATAAAGAAGTTGAGTATTATTATCTAGTTACTCATTCTGAGATTTTTAAACCATATAATTAGTTTGCTGATCATGAATCAATTAAAAACTTAATTAGCAAGATTTATTAATAAAAAATTCGATCGATTAAGTTATAATGTATTTAAGTCATTAAAATCTATTTTATTTAAGAAAATGTAATCAATACAAAATCAAAATATTGAAATTTTCTTTTAGAAGTGACATTTTCAAATGGATTAAGTAATAGGATTACCAAAAATAAATTACATAAGAAATATTCGAAGAAAATAATCATTCACAAGAGATGAATAATTAATAACTTTATAAAACTATTATACTGAAAAAATGAAACAACTCTTAATTATCATTTCAATTAGAATTGAATCCAAAGACTTCTAAATCAGAGAAAGTTATATATAAGAATCCATCTTCTGAATCCTTCTTCTTCTCATAAATATCTGCCAATTTGATATCTAAGAAAATCTTTCAATTATTATACCTTCAGGTAACACTTGATTTCCAATATGAAAGTATAGAGATTACTTAGATGAAATCTGTAAAGTGCTTTTTATTGTATCGCGGAATTGAATCATCCGAAAGCTTTTAGTGACTAAATATCAATATTTTAAGGTAGAAAGTACAATTGTTTATTCAAATGTTAGATTTTAGATTTTGGATGTTTCTCTAAAATCACAGGAATCATATCTGGGTAATGACTTATCTTATCCTTAAATATCGCTTGTCTCTCTTACACAGTATGTAATTCTCTAAAGCTTTTTTATTTTGTTTTAGTTTGAAACATCTGACTATAACTTTTTTTTTAAATTATTATTATTAATATACATAAAATAAAATACATCAACGCTTATATTTTTTTCCATCAAATGCACCTTGAATTTAAGAAAAGGTGGCTTATTTATCCCATTCCAATAAGATGTAATTCTAATTGCTGACATTCAAGCAATTCAAGATCACATAATTGTGATAAATCAATGCATAATTGTCAACGATATCCAATTTTTATCCAGAATCCTTCTTCTCTGGTTACAGCATCTTACTGAATTCTTACTCCTTTACTTCTTTAGGTGGTACTCCTCTTTGATGAAGTCTAATGAAATGATTACTATTATAATTAAATAGCAATTCTTACTTAGTAAATAATAACATTCTTTTGCTATCTTAATTATCAGTGATTGCTCCTCTTATTGGATCCTTTAAAAGAGAAACATTAAGAGGAGAATGCATCATATGTTCTTTAGAATATGAATTCATTTGCCATAATTATTCTTTGAAATCGTAGTTGTAAATTGCAAAAATGTGAGAAGCATAAGTGACAAGTATTTTCATACATTTGCCATTGATTATCAAAATATTCGTTACATAATTTTGATTAGATCTACAGTCAATTTACTCAACAGTATTGTTAACGACATTTACAGAAATGAACTTTTGTAAGTAAGGATATGTGATTATTAGTATTCTTTTATTAACAAATTTCATTAATTTTGGTTATCCATGAATTAATTAAGCTATAAATTGAGATTGTCCATTAAATTTATGTTTAAATAGTTTATCATCTTTGTCAATACTATAAAATGACTTTTAAGTGTGATCAAACTCCATACATTTGAAATGCGGATAAACTTTATATTTTTTAAATTGCTTATCAACTTCACTCATGGCAACAGTTTAATCACTCTAACCATAACACAATAAATTTTTAGTCAATTTAATAAAATGAGCTGGTTTCTAGAGTTTGAATTCACACCAATAGATAGGATCAGATTCAATATCATAAGATAACAAATCTATAGAATCATATTTATTAATTGCAATATATTAATGATTGCAAATAAATTGTTCACTTCTAGGAATAGTGAAAATATGTGTAAACTAATTCTATTAAAGTAATTAACCATTGCCATCTAATTTATAATAACAAATATCAGTATTAAGACCTCCAGATATAAGGATATTATTCTTAATGATTTCAAAGGCATAAACATCATGAGATTGTCCTCTTATTTGTTAGGTTATTTAATATTGTGATCCATTATATGATAAACAAACAATTTTGCTATCTACTCCACTCACATAAACATTATTTAGATTTGGATATAAAGTAAGAATATCTGACATGTGTGTTTGTATTTGTTGGATTTCAGTGTTAAATTAGGTCTCATAAATAATCACACTGCCATTTGATGATCCAATAAAGAGATTATTATTGCAAATACATAATTTCCAAGGGATAATAACATTAGCTTTGGCAATTTTGGAACTGCTTATATTGAGTTGCCATGTTTGTTATTGCAATAATGTCTTTTAGGTTAATTATCTGATAGACCCATTAGAGAAAGATGCATAAACATATTCTTTATTAATAGCAATCGATAAACATTGGCAATCTAATTGTTGTGATTGTTGAATTTGATATATTTTATTGTTTTAATAATCGAATTTTCTGATGGAACCATCACTGCAAGCACATAAAAAGTATGAGTCAATGGTGGGTATGGATTCATAGATATTAATATTATCTGGCAATTAAAAATTATTTAGAGGTTTATAATCGTGAATATTAAACAATGAAATTTGACCACTTAAATATGCACAAATGAAATCTAGATATATTATTTACATAAGTACGTTCTTCATCAATCCAAAAGAGTGAACGAATTTAACTATTGATGGAACAACAAATTGAAATTTGAGTGTATGTTGGATAAGAATAGATTTCAATCACTCCATTTTCTTTACCAACCAGCAATAATTGCTACATAGGATTATTTGAGAGAGCTGTGATGGTGGATGGTAAATATGGAATTTGTTTATGATGCAAAGAAACATGAGCCTTTTCATATTACTTTTTAATCTGTGGTTGCTCTATTTACATTATTTTAATTTATATAAAATATATATGTCATGGTATTAATGATTCATTTAGCAGTTATTATTCTTCTGTTTTAGTCTCCTCCTCTTATTTGTCTGTAGCACTCTCTTCAACAAGCATTTGATATGGAGGTAATGCTGGGGGATGTAAAATATAACTGACTTCCATGTATTAGAGTACAGTGTCACCACCTAAAATAGAATTAAAATGATTACGTGTTCCATATGCACAATGATAAGTAGATGATTTCTTATCAATATATTCACCTCCAACCTTAACGTAGAAATTACCCGCTCTACTATGCACATCGAATCCTGTGATTCCCTAGGCCAATACATTCTAATGAGATTCGAAAATAAAAGTAGAAGGTACTTCTCTCTCAAATCTTTGTACTCTTAATTTCATTCTATTTTCATTATCCAAAAACTAATTAAAGTAATTGTCTGAACTACCCAAAGTTCCCATTATAGTAGAATAATCTGAAGAAATAAAGTATGCTATTCTAAGAGTATTAATATGACATCTATCTCTTGTCAATATTCTTACAGGAGTGGCACTTCCTGTTGGTTTACCCAACTAAATTTATATAGTTGTTGTTAATGAGTCATAAACTTCCATTTCTGCACCTACAATGAATGCTACTACTCTTGGTGTTGGATATTTCAAATAATATTGAACCATGAAATCTTGGAATCTAGTTCCAAAACCTTGTCTCAATCTAATCAAATCTTCAAATTGATAATTAACGTATTGAACTTCTGCTTCTGAATCTACAAAAGCCACCCATCTTACTCTTAACACTGGAATAATTGCTGGGCCATTAATTAAATAGTTGATATAGAACCCTTTTACAGTCACATCGGAAACAAAAGTTTAATAATTGATATTCCTATTTTTATTCCACTCTATTTCTTCGTGCATCAATAAAACTTATGGCCGTCTATTCAAATAGCCATTATACTAACCTGCTGAATTATCTTGGAAATTGCACTCTTGTGAACATCTGCAATGGATAAACAGGTTCAACAAATTTACTTTGTCTATTGATGGTTCTGTCAATCCCAGATTGCCATTCCGTATAACCATCATAGCCTAACTGCCCAAAAACACTTACAAATAAAATTCCTGCGATTATAAACATTAATATTAAAAAAACGATATGTTACTATTATTTATTTTATAAAACCATCCTCAGTTATTTATTCTACCTTTTCAAATAGATTACGATTCTGCAATTCCCTCAAGCAATATCACTCAATCTTAAATAAATATCAAAATTTTCTAATCTTCTTTTTCATAATTAATAGAATTCCTCAACACAATTCTCACTCGATTAATTACTTTAAGACGAAATAAAAAATAATTCCAATGAATTTTTTATTAATACCATTACATTAAAGTAAGAAACGCATGATGATTCATCATAATTTAATCAATGATTTAAAATGAAGAATTCAAGTAAGTATTCATTGCAATGTATTTGCAACAACTAATAATATAAAACAATTAAAAATGCAGCCTGATAATGAATCAATAATATATAGAATGATATTCAAACATAAGAAACCATAAGGGGGTAAGAATTTAAGGTTTGATTATAAGTAACTATAGATAAAATATAGACCTTAAATAATTAATATATTCATTATTAATAAAGCATCTCATAAATTTTATTAATGAATATATTAATTCTAGACATTTCATGTTATTAATAATGAATTATTAATTAGAGAATTTAAATTTTATTTTCGAGTATTCAATGGATATAATTTTCAGTTCGATTAATTTTCTCATATTGATAATCTTACACACTTAATTGCTATTTTTGAGTAAATTAGCCTTGTCTAAGCTCATGTTTGTTACAATACTCAAGTAAGCAAAGGTTGCAAATTTTTGAAAAAATGATAGATTCTGAATTTAAATAGTCTCCAAGCTTTAAAAAATATAAAATTTGGGTTTGATCTAGATGAATGATCCTTATTGTATTCTCTTTTCTTTCTTCTGAAACCCTTCAAATATTAATATAAAAGGGTATAAAAACTAAAAAAAAACCAAGATTTAAGCATTAATCCTAAAGTTTTTGACTCTTTTTTTCAAGTAGTTTAGATGATGTTGAATCATCAATAATACTGTAATTATAAGAAATATACTTTAAAATATTATTATGGCATTCTTTAAGTTATTGAAAAAAAATTTAAAAAAAATAATGAAAAAATTTGCATAATTTATGTATTATGTAAAAATTTGATTTATTTCAATAAAAATTAATTGATATTGACATTTTAATTTACCTGTCGCTCTTTATAACGGGGTATATGAAAATATTATTTAGTAATAAATATGATTGGTAAATTATTGATCTCTATATGCATGATAGGCTTAACAACAGCAGCTCTGACAGTTGATGCTGCCAAACATTGTGAATGTACAGAACTCACTTAAACCGATTGTGGAGCTGCATTATCTTATTGTCTTTGGAATTCATCTGATAGTGAATGCCAAGAGTTCAATTTAGAGTGCTCAGATTTGAATACTTAAATCACTTGCGATGCATTTAGTTCTTGTAAATGGAAGGATGGAGCTTGTGATGATTGGACTCCTTCATGTTCTGATGGCACAACTGTTGCTCTTTGCCGTAATATAAATGGATGCTATTGGAATAAAAGCAATTAATGTGCAAGCTTTTCAACTTGCGCTGACTACAGTGTTGAGGAATGTCCAGAGAATTAATTTTGTACAGCATAATCAGGATCGTGTGCTGCCTATCAATTTGTCACTTGTTCATCATTTACAACATCTTAAACATGCACAGGATTTGATACACAAACAAGTTAATGTGCTTGGGCTAATGATAATACATGCAAATCTGTGAAGTCAGGCAGTTCATGTGCAGATCTTAGCAATTTCACAAACCTATGCAATAACTCTGGTTCATGTACCTATGAGGGAAGTGCTTGTCGTTCTATTAAATGCTCTGATCTCCCCATTGAGTAGGCATGTAATTTTGTTTTTACAAGTGATACCTCTTTCACATTATGTGCTTGGGCTAATGGTGCTTGTGCTGACGCTGCTGACACATCAGCTTATACCCAAACTACTTGTTATTAAAGAACATTTGGTAATTACAAGTGGACATCTGACAATAAATGCCTTGCTTGCGACGATTTGGTTAGCAATGATATGGATAGCAATCAACTCATTCTTGGAGCATTCGCACTCTTATTAGTCCTTTTAGAGTGATTTATAAAGTATATTTGACAAAATAATATAATAATTTATAAATTAGAATTCTTTACATTTTCGATGAAGAATAAATCTATTATTCTCTTTAATAAATTTTAGTCAAAACTAATTTTAACTATTCGATTTTTATACATGTAATTTTCCAGAAATAGCACAAAGTACAAAGGGTTAATTATTTGTATTTTCGAGATCTCATTTCATATTTCAAATGAAGTGTTGAAAAAACTAATAATTTAATTATTTATTTAATTAGAACATTTGGTTATCGATTCTTTGAATATAATTAAAATCATGTCTAAATTGATTAAAACTTAGGACATGATGTTGTATTAAAATACAATTCTATAATAAGTATGGATCCAATAAATTTAATCTAGAACTTAACCTTAAAATAGAGATACATTTGACTTCTACAAATAGCTTAATTTTATAAAATTTATAAATAAGTTTATCAAAGTTTGGTATGAAATTACAATGCATCATAGGTATTCAACCAGTTTAGTGTTAGTTTTTACTTCATAATTGATATTATGTGTTTTATTTTGATGTATTAAGTAACTGCAATATTGATTTTTCATCAAATATAATTTACATCATTAGTTTATGTGTATAAATATCTATAGAATGGGAGATATTTATAAATTGATTTGTAGGTGAGTTAGGGAAAATTATGCAAAGATTTGAAATAAAGAACAAACATAAAATTAAGTAACAAACATAATTAAATTTATTCATGAAATATTAACAGCAGTAGGATATAGAAGGAAGGCTTTCTCTTTTGAGCGTTGAAGATCTTACTGATTTGTTTATCTTAAACAAAATAAATGATGGGCAGAGTATGAACAAAGTAAAATCTCTTGGAGATGACTATGGTTTGGCTCGGAAGTTGAATTCTGATATAAAAGTATCAATACCCTGAGAGTTTTAGTAAGGACTTGGGACAGAAGCAGATGTGTAAAGGAATAGAGAAAGTTTTGGCGACAATATTCCAGTGGAGAAAGAACCAACAACCCTTTGTGAATTGATCATGGAATGCCTGGAGGACACGATGCTTAGAATTTTATTGCTAGCAGCACTTGTGTCAACAGTAATTGGAATAATAAATGAAGGATTGGCAACAGGTTGGACAGAAGGGTAAGTGAATTATTAATAAAAATAGAGCAACTATTTTCTTTGCAATATTTTTGATCATTTCGATCACTGCAGGAAATAATTATTTGAAAGAAAAACAATTCAGGTAGTTGAGAAGAAGATTGGATGATGGGAAATGTCAAGTAATAAGAGGAAATAAGGTAACTGAAATTGCAACCAAAGATCTCGTTGTTGGAGACATTCTATTATTTAATTTAGGGGATCTATTTGTTGTAGATGGTAACAGAATAAGTGTATTATTATAATAGGTTTGATGATATAAGGAAGTGCAGTTAAAATGGATGAGTCAGCAATGACTGGAGAAAGTGATGAAATAAAAAAATTACCATATCAAGAAATGGCACAATAAAAACAATAATAATTTGAATCAAGATGCTGCCAGAGGTCACACTAGTCCATTTTTAATATCAGGAACTAAATGCTTAGATGGAACAGCCTAAATGCTAGTTCTAGCTGTTGGTTAGAATACAATCTCTGGACAGTTAAAAAAATTGTTGATTCAAGACAATCCACCAACTCCATTATAATAGAAATTAGAAGGAGTGGCTTCAGATATAGGAAAATTGGGAGTTATTGTATCAATCTTTACATTCTTTGCTTTAATGGGACATCTTGGATATGACATCTATTTAGGTCAGATACAATTCAAAAGTCTTAAGACCTTATAAGTGATAGTGGAATCATTTATGATTTCTGTAACCATTATTGTTGTGGCTGTACCTGAAGGTTTACCCTTGGCTGTTACAATAGCATTGGCATATTCAGTTGGAAAAATGAAAGATGAATAAAATTTGGTTAAGAATCTATCATCTTGTGAAATAATGGGTGGAGCCAATAACATATGTAGTGATAAGACCGGCACATTAACCCAAAATATCATGCAAGTAACTGCCTTGTATGTTGAAAGGAATACTATATAGAATGATGTCCATACGATTAAATCTAAACTGAATAAGAATACCGTTGAATTGATGTGTGAAAGTATATGCTACAATTCAAATGCATTCCCATAAAAGGATAAAGTAACAAATAAGTGGATTTAAATTGGTAATAAGACTGAATGTGCTTTGTTAGAGTGTGCCGATAATTTCAACTACAACTTTTCATAATATAGACCTAGTGATAAAATCCTTAGATAAATCCCATTCAATAGCAAGAGAAAGAAGATGAGTACTGCAGTATATAATCCAAAAACTCAATTTGTTAGAGTGTATACTAAGGGTGCTTCTGAAATTGTATTAAATCAATGCATCAAAATGGTAGGAGCTAATGGTGTTGAATAATTATTAGACTAGAATGCAAGAAATTAAATCTATAATGATGTAATCTAAAAATTTGCCTCAGAATCCTTAAGAACAATAGCCATTGCTTATAGAGATCTCGATCCTCATTCTTAAAATTCAAGTGTATTAGGATAAATTCCTTAACTTACTAAATACACCTAATCAATCTAAGAGGATGATTTAGATAAAGATTTAGTACTAGTTGCAATTGCAGGAATCAAAGATCCAATAAGACCAGATGTACCAAATTCAATCAAATAATGTCATTCATCTGGAGTTACTGTTAGAATGGTTACTGGTGATAATATATTGACTGCCACAGCCATAGCTAAAGAATGCGGAATTCTTCAAAGTAACAAACAACCGGGACAATATGAAGTAATGGAGGGCAAGTTTTTCAGAGAATTTGTAGGAGGACTCAAAACAAGTAAAGACAAGGATGGAAATGAAATCAAAGAAGTAGGAAATAAAGAAAATTTTAAAGTGGTTGCCAGAGACATGAAGGTTATGGCAAGAGCATCACCTGAAGATAAATACATTTTGGTTACTGGATTGATTGCTGAAGGTAATGTTATTGCAGTCACTGGTGATGGTACTAATGATGCACCAGCCTTAAAAAAAGCAGATGTAGGATTTGCTATGGGTATCACTGGTTCTGATGTTGCCAAGGATGGCTGCTGATATTATCTTATTAGATGATAATTTCAGTTCCATAATCACAGGTATTTATTATTTGTAAATTTAGCTATGAAATGGGGCAGAAATATTTACGACTGTATTAGGAAATTTATCCAATTTCAATTAACTGTAAACCTTGTGGCTTTATTCATGTCCTTTTTGGGTGCTGTTGTTCTAAAAGAATCTCCATTAAATACTATTGAAATGCTCTGGGTTAATCTTATTATGGACACCTTTGCTTCCTTAGCATTAGCAACTGAACCTCCCAATATCACAGTGCTTGAAAGACAACCATACAAGAGAGAGGATAAAATTGTATCTCCAACCATGAATAGAACCATCGTAGGAGGATCTGTCTATCAGATTGCTGTTCTGTGTGGCATCTTGTTTGTTCTTCCAAAATATATGGATTTGTCAATGCCTTAAGAGTTAGAAGGATAAAAAGTAATATATAAATGTTATCAATTAAGTTCCATAAGAATGTAGTGTAAATGAGTATATTTTTCTAAACTTTTGTCGTTATGCAAGTTTTTAATTCAATTACATGCAGATAACTCGATTACAAAACTATCAACCCTTTTACTAATGCATGCAACAATCCTCTATTTTGGGGTGTCTAGACATTCACTTTGATAATCTAATGCATCTTAATTTAATATGGTGGTAAATTTGTTAAGGTGTCTCATTTAACTGTTTAACAACATATACTTTGCATCGGATTTGGAATAGGTAGCATTATATTTTTGGCTCTTGTCAAATTAGTCATTCCTGAAAATTTCTGTCAAAGGGTTGAACTTTTCAGAGAAGATATTATTACCGAGGATAAAATGGATGATACTTTAGCAAGTAGATTAAGAAGGAAAATCAACTACAAGACAAAGAAATAGAAAAACTGAAAATTAGGATTATGTCACAGTAAGAAGTATATAATAAAGTCATTAAAGAATGTGAAGATATATTCATATTAAGATTATAAATCAATCTTTATCTGCTTATTAATATTTTTATAAACTTAATAACAATTGATTTTCACTAATGAGGTAATTTATCTATTTGATGGAACATGTGGTTTTCGTTAATAAAATACTCTTTAAATATACTATTCTCACTCAATTATTCCAACATTCCAGGATGCAATCCAGTTACAAAAACTTAAGTGCTATTTTCTATCTTTAAACAATATAATACTTCTCATATTATCTATAATAATGGCCAAGCTATCAACAGCTTAAAAATCGATTACACAAACATATCTAAAACTGAGAATGAAAATATCAGTCTTTGCCAATTCTTTGATTTAATCAATATGTCCTTTAATGTTGATATAATTCAAGGCTCCGTTAAACCTATAGACAGTATAGGTTCCTTCTATATTTGGAGGTATGTCATTGCATTCCTCCTCAAATTCGTGAAGATTGGTGTCTCTTAAATTTATCTAATAAACTCCATCCTTTTGATTGGTCATTACTTCTGCAGAAGGCAAGCTCATTTTTTGAGCAAATATGATAAGAGCATGCATGCTTCCAATTAGAGTGCTTTAAATGGCTCCATAATTAACGCATAACCAAGCAATACAAAAAATATAGAATAAGATTAATTTTCTCTAGGTTCTATATAAGTTAACATAATAATGCCATGGTGGTATATTGATAATCATGTACAACAATTGACCACTTATAATGTAGAAGGGTATATCCATGAAAACCTTACTAAAAACTCCATAGAAGAAAAGTATTGAAAAGGCGTTAAGAATGGAGGACCATTGATTTGTTTTACGTAATTTGATATCCAGAATGTACATTCTTGAAGATGCACAACAAGGTAATCCACCAAAAATGCCACTTAAAATATTTGCCGTTGAAACGCATTAGATTTCCTGATCATAATCGCATTTAACTCCACTTAAAGATTAACCTGCCCTTGCACAGAACTGATTTTATATCAAAATAAAAAGTGTAATTGGAATAGCTTCAGTTATAAGATGACTAACCACTTAAAAGTCTGGATGAAATTTAGGGCCATCATATTCGATAAAATCAAAATAGATTGTGACTTCTCCATATGCAGATCTCAAACATTTTTCAGTTGGATATACTATTCCCAAGGTTAATCCAGTCAAAGTTGTTATAAATATCCATGGAAATTATCTAAAGAGTATCCTACCCATCTACAAAAAGAGGAAAACACACCATGCTCCAATCAAATAATTTATATCTCCTCTCTCTATAAAAGACTTTAACATGTCATAGTAAGAAGAATAAAGTTCCACTCCCCTATTAGAATGATTATCAGTTAATCCAAACATGTAATCACTATAAGAAAAGAAAAATAAACTTGCAATACCCAGCAAAAATCCTTCAATAACATAAACTGGAATGAAATCTGATAAATGATGCCACTTTAATAGTCCTGCTATATAAATTTAGATTCCTACTATTATTGTGATCCAAGGCATAACTTCAACACCATAAGTCTTCACTAATTAATAGTTTAATCCAATAACTACCCAAGATGGCATATAGATAGAGTGATTACCTAATAAATCTTAATTATATACTTCCACTAAAAAACCCATTTGTGAATGCAGCTATGAATGCTGTAGTAATGCCAACAGAAGCATTACAACCTGAACTGCTTCCTATTGTTAAATGAAATGGCATATTTAATATTGCTTAAGCCATTCCACTCTTCCAAGAATCTCTTATATATGTTAATCCACTTTTAAAACTATGAACAGATAAATGATCTAAGCTCTATTATTTTGAAACTTTGCTTGGTTTATTTTTCTGCGCTTATTATTGGTTGTTATCATTTTAAGTCAGCGTTGGAATTTCAATTAAAGGTTATTAAGACATTAATATTATTAACATACACATGCTTAAGTTGGTTATTTTCACCTTATTCTTGATTACAATTTCAGCTAGATTAGATCAATAAGACCCTGCAGTTGGTAAGAAAAATACAAGTTCAAACAAATAAGAAAGCGATGTTATGAAATACAGAAGAGCTGCAGCCATGGCCAAAGAAGAATTTTAAGGTATTGAACTGTGTTTAACGTGTTTAGAACTATGTGGACTCAATGGTTTTGTGTGGAAATAGACAACATAAGTCGATACATAAGTCGTTTCTGGATTCAACTACAGCATTTATGGTAAGGTTTAGAAAGGTGATTAAACCAGAACTGTTAAGGTTTCATTCTACATACCAGCTGGATAAGATTCAAGAATTAAAGCTACCGGTTGCAGCATTGTTGCTTGAATAAAATCAAAATATATTTTAATAATGCCTTATTCATTTACATCCTAAGTTCACATTGTCCAACATCAAATTGCCAATATCAAAGTAACCAATCTCCACCTTTCGACTTTTCATTTTATCATTCTCAATTCAACTTATTTTTTATTAACTGAAATCTCCAAAAT
Organism: Paramecium tetraurelia; assembly: GCF_000165425.1. Lineage (NCBI taxonomy): Eukaryota > Ciliophora > Oligohymenophorea > Peniculida > Parameciidae > Paramecium > Paramecium tetraurelia. The sequence goes on along the minus strand of NW_001799333.1, from coordinate 22,362 downwards.
GAAATACATGATCAACATAATAATAATTTAACCAAATCTTAATCTATGGCAAAAATAATATGATACTTAACATTGTAAGAATGATAATAGTTAGGTATAAAGGATTTGTAAGCAATAATATTCCACACGCTAGTTAAGGATAAAGTTCAAAAAGATAACTCACATTTATTATCATTTCTGAAACCCTATTTTATAAGAATCTACAATCTTAATCTGATTCCAGATAGTTAAAAGAAAAGAGTGAATGTCAAACTAATTTTAAAATTATAATAGCAATAACTATGAACACTACCTAACAACTTTCAGAATCTCATAACACAGAGGATAACTGAAATTATATTTGTATTTAATTTTGTTTCTATTCTCAAACAAATTATTGTTTCTTAAATAATAAAATCAATAAAACCAGTCTCCACAAAAAAAATATAATGAACCACGTATGAAATGAAAAATTTCTAAGTTATTTAACTTTAATTCATAAAATGAATTGAATTCTATAAATATAAAGTCGTGTAATGCAAAGAACTATATAGTAGCTCAGAATTAAATATAGAATATAAATCCAAAAAGAAAATATATTAGACAATTATTACATGCTTTGATAATAAAATTCCAGAATCTTGTTCTATTTCATCTTGATGAAATTGAGACAAAATCATATGATTATGAACACAACTGAATAGATTAAATTTAAATGTTAGAAATTTAAGAATCTAAATTATACATTCCTCTAATTATCAATTTTTTATATATTAATTTTTATATATTTCATATGAGTAATGAATAAATTACTGCATACCAATTGATCAGCAAACGTAAAACCTCTAAAGACATCTTATTAAAGGGGAGTAAAAACTATTCAAATAATTATTATAATTTAAATACAGATTTTTCTTTATCAGTAAAGATATTATTCGAATATTTTATTTAGAATTGCTAATCATTAAAGCAATTTAACTCAAATATATAGATTAACTAGACTTCATATAATAGAATACATTTATGAGGAAGTAATTAGTATTTAAGGATTTCTAAAACTCAGAAATAAATTCAAATAACAATAATAACTGAAACTAGTATGCAGAAGTCTGTTCTTATGTTAATTTAAATACAGCTTCTATTTCTGGACAAATTGAATACTTGTTGTCAATTCTTAAAATTTTGTTACTTCAATAATTATTAAAAGCTAATGAATAGAGGTTAAATTTTTTTAAGATCATACTCCCAATTGCTTTGTAACAAAATAAGAATTATGAAGAATAAAAAGAAGATTTTTATTCTGAACTTAGTCTCTAATTAAAGAATATTTACATTAAATTTATGATTTAAAATATTGATTATATTGGAAACCTTATATATAAAATTTATACAGTTTATGTAATAAGTACTAGATGTTTAACTAAAATCATGGTTAAAACTAAATGAAAAGAAAAAATAACTATCTGTTAAGGATTCCTTCTGCATAATATTATTAATTTTGCTTATTAAACAATAAAACTCACTGATTTAATCAATTTATTTTCATTTACAATATTGAAAGTAGATATATGAATATTGAAAGGCCTGTCACTCTTCTTAATATGAGATAGAGATTAGAATTCTTTATTTTTTGTTAGAATATTTGCAACTATTTTATAGATTTCTAAGGAAGATTTAAATAGGGTTCTTTAATAAAATTGTTTAGAAACAATACTATAGTTAATTAAAAACTGAAGGGATGTGACTGATATTTGAATTTAATTAGCTGAACCATTATATTATTGTTACAAGTAACTTATTTTGAAATCAAATAATAATAAAACGATATTATATCTAAATTGTATAAGCATTTAATTATATAAGAGTCATAAGGCTTCACTAAAGATCCAAGTTCTCAAACGAATGCTTTCTTTCTAACTCTAGCTTCCTTCCTTTTTAAATTAGTGGATTGTTAAAAATGCAAAATTCATTTTGATTCACTTCTGAGGGGCTTACTTCATTGGTTGATAAGATTCTTTCCTCTTCATCCGAACCATCATTTTCAGTTTTCGATACGAAGACTTCAAATATTTTCGATTTTCTAATAAAAGAGTATTATAAAATATTACTAGAAGTGTTCTTGTTATTTTTTTAGTGGATCAGTTTTCATGACAAGGCCTATTTGTTTTAAGTATTTGATTATGTTCTATTCTTATTGATACAAGATGGCTTTGTTATTATCTTTGTTGTGAAACATAGGTAGAAATTCATCTAAACTATCTTTGGAATTAAGTGATTGATGAGAAAACATTAATTATTATTTATCTTATGATACTATTATTATTTTTTATATTGTTATAATGATTCAATATTTTTATCTACGAACCCCAGCCAAACAAGCTCTATATATATTTCTTGGATTTTCTGGAAACATATCAGCATGAATTCTTAAATCTTCGATGTGATCTATAAATTTGAATTGCAAATAATTATGATACCTAATTCTCCTTTTTTTGTCCACATGGCTTCAGCAGTATATCTTTTGCACATGTCTTCAGCTTCTTTTCTCAAAACAGGATCATTTACTCTGCCAGTAGCATAATCGCATCCCTTCCAACAGATTTAGATTGATGGGTTATACCATGAAAATACATCTTAACACATAGCGTAGCAGGTACCACCATTATACCTAAGAATTTATCCACCTATGCATAATTGTTAAGATTACCTGTTGCCATTTTATGATAATTAAAAAATAAAATGTTATTGTATAGTTATATTATATAAGTTTAATAAATATTACTCACTTGATTTTGTGTTTGTAAGAGTAGAAGAATACATAATGAATAATAATCAAGGCATAATAATTGCATATATAAAATAGTTATTATAAATGAGGGTATATATAGAGAGTCATTAAAAAATTAAATCTTTAAATTTAAATAAAAACAAACAATGTCCAACAATAAGGAATAAATCAAGGCAGAACTTGAAGAGAACAGAAAGAAATTAGCTGAAAAATTTGGACAAACAAAAATGGGCAGCACTTTGGCCAGAAGAAAGCATAAAAATGTTCACTAAACTTAAGTACGTAATGGAAATAATCATTATAGATAAATGACGATAAGAAGCTTAAATAAGTTATCAAGAAATTTGGAGTACAACAATTAGGGAATATTGATGAAGTCAACTTTTTCAAAGATGATAATACAATTATTCACTTTTCAAAACCAGAAGTCCAAGCAGCTATTGGAAGCAATACATTTGCCATTTTTGGAAATCCAGAAACTAAAAAGTTTGCAGAGTTGATGCCAGAGATTTTGAATCATATTGGTCCAAACTAAATGGGTCTTCTTTAAGAATTAATGAAAGAAAATTAGTCTAAGGTACACAATTTAAAAAAATATTAAGGAAAAAGTTGAAAAAATTGCTGAGGCTGATCAAAAAGATGAAGATGATATTCCTGTATTAGTGTAAGGGTAAAACTTTGAAGAAGCAAGCAAGAAAGAATGAGTTACAATATCATATATTATGTATACCATCCAATATATTATTAACCAATTTATATTATTAAGATTAATCAAATGTTATCTAACATCAGAGGAGATCTGAAAGTCACATTCTTGATAAGTATTTATTAAAAAAAGTGGTGAGATGGATTTTATAGCATTTTGGGTGTATATTTATTATGTTTTTGAATAATTAATCAGAATTGGTTGGAGGTTTGAGATGCCTATATAGAAATCAAATGGAAATGAATCCCATTTGAAATTATTATTAATTTAATTATTATTATGGTGTTGACTGCTAGACAAAGGGATGAATTAAATTAGGCAATACATCAATATTTATTGATAAGCTATCAATAGAGTGCACAATTGTTTAAAACTGAAGCTGCTGTTAAGGATGGATAAATCGAAGCTGATTTATTGGAAAAAAAATGGAATTCTATTGTAAGGTTGTCAAAAAGAGTAATAACTTTGGAATAGCAAGTAGAACAATTGAATGAATAATTAGCATAAGCTTAAGCTGGCAAAATACAATTTAATAAATGTACAACAAATAAAGTTAAGATATAGCTGATGATGAATAAAGATTAACACCGATTGAGAAATTTAAATTAGAAGGACATAGAGCAGGAGTGAATTGTGTGGCTTTTCATCCTTAATACTAAATTCTTGGTTCAGCAAGCGATGATGGCAGTATTAAATTATGGGATTACGAAAGTGGTCATTTCGAAAAAACCTTAAAAGGACATACAAGTAATGTAAATTGTTTGGCATTTGATCCTACTGGAAAGTACATTTGTAGTGCTAGTAGTGTATAATTACATTTGATAATAAGGATTTATCAATAAAAATATGGGAATTGAAAAATCATACGTGTGTAAAAACACTCATAGGTCACGAACATAGTGTATCAACAGTGTAATTTTCTGACCATGGAGACTTCATATTGAGCGCCAGCAGAGATAAAAATATCAAATTATGGGAAGTGGCAACAGGATTTTGCAAGAAAACATTCTCTGAACATTAAGAATGGGTCAGATGTGCTGTATTTAGCAATGATGAAAAACAAATAGCCTCCTGTTCTTAAGATTAAATGATTTATATTTGGGTGATAGATAGTGGATAAGTTTTACATTAATTGAGTGGACATGAACATGTAGTTGAATAAGTCAAGTATATCCCAGAACATGGGGCTAAGCAAATACTTACTCAACAATAACAGCAAAATATTTAAACGATTAACTTATTAGTTTCAGTGTCAAGAGACAAGGAAATTAAAATTTGGAATACTATTTTAGGAACGAATCTGTTTACATTATCTGGCCATGATAATTGGGTCAATGGAGTCTCTTTTCATCCAGATGGAGTTCATATGCTTTCAGTATCTGATGACAAGACTATTAGAGTATTTATTCCATATTGATGTAGGTTTGGAACTTGAAAGAATAGAAACAAAAAAAGAAAATAGAAAATGCTCATGACAAATTCATATTAAAATGTGAAATAAATAAATTTATATTCGCCACATGTTCAGTAGACCAAACAATTAAATTATGGCTATTAAGTTGATCAAAATAAATAATATATATCAAAAATATATTAAATACATCTAATTAGTTCTGTGTGATTATATTATGATATATTCATTTATATTAAAATCAGAATTACCTCCTTAAATTCCACACCGATTAAACATACTATTAAAATTAAATATCATCTTTAAACAACAAATTTAAATTATAGTGATATCCAATAACCTCTTCAAAAGTTATATTGGAATTTTTGACATAATCTCCACCTGTCTAAGAATATAAAAAAACCTCTTACATAAACAATATGATATTATTCATAAGTGTCAATAAATTCACATAACACATCATCCTCCCTTTTTCTGTTGGCTCTAGCATCAGGATGATCTTTTGCATTGAATTATTCTATAAATCCTGAAACTTAAATTACGTTTAACTATATCAATGGTAGCCTTAGGAAGAGATTCAAAAGCTTCTTGGACAGAGTTAAACTTCCTTAAACTCATTGTACCTTACATCTATTTAACGAATCCTCTATAGTTCATCATTCCATTTGTTTAAAATTATTAGAAAACTTCATCTAAAATTTAATCACTAACTTCCAATCTCCATTACTTAAAGCAATTCTTCCATTCCTAATATGATAGAGCATTCAAATGAGATTTATCATACAACTAAAATCTATACTAAATATTTATTAAACCTCTTAATCCTCTTTAAGAGATTTTGTTTCTCAAAATGTTAGCACCATCCAACTTTTTTTTTTTGATTTTCATATTATTACTGAGATTATAATGAAATCTAAGATTAGGAAAGTGGAATTTATTAAATTTGAGATCCATTTTGATTAGCCTTTTTTTTTTGACATCATCCAATGGTTTAAATATATTAAATGATGCTGGTTAATTATAACCAACATAAGGTCTTGATTAAGCTAATTATTCTTGTTGGGTAAATGTTCCAAATGGTGCGTTTGCAGAAACAATTCCTCTTTGTAAAACATAACTATGATGATCTTATAAATAACTTCTTTTATGATCTGATTAAAAAAAACTTGTTTACTACCAGCTTGATGATTCTTACTTTCATCTTATAGCAATCTGAAGACATTCACAATTATCTACTCGAAATATTTTTCATCAGGTATTGAAGCACTATAATTACTAAAGAATTCTAATAGTTCTTCTTTTGTAATATTTTCATGACCAAATCCTCCATTGATATTTTATAACTATTGTAATGGTTCAAAAAAGTCTTACATGATTTCCACATCGCTTTTGTTACCATTTTTTATATCTAGGTGGTACCTAAAGATGAAATTTATTTCTTAAAGTTGATAATGTCACATAATCGTTTGTTTGATAATTTTCAAATAGTTATTTGATTAATTGAGTTCTTTGTTATGGCATTTCACCTCTTAATACAAACTTGAAACCCTATAAATCTAGTAATTTCAGGATCTGTAACTTCTATTTTATGATCTCTAATAGCTTTTATAAATTTTGTTAAATTTAACATCCCATCATGTCAGCATCTTAGATCTTACTCACTCTATAAAATGATGTGAACCCACTTTCTCCTCTTGATATCAATATACTATTAAATTAACCTATCTAGATGTAGATGATATTTATGATGTGTTAAATTAATGAGATTTAACCGATTTTGAAACAGATTATCGTTCCTTTTATTGTAAATACTGTTATTGATAAGATTTTACAGGTATATCTTTAGAAGGTGAAAAATTCAACTATTACATAATTTTTAGAATTATCAATTAAGTTCTATTATTCTGGAGAATCATTTAATTATTACTATTTTACACTTTTTGGTGGAGTGCCATATTAGGGAAATTATTATTAAAGTTAATTTAGATCCAAAACCTAGGCTAATATAGTCTTAAAGATCTCGTTATTGGCCACATAAAATCCAAAATATGAATAGAAATCAAAAAAATCTTATATGGTTAACATTCTAATTCTTCTAAGTTGAAGATATACACTCAATCCAGATAAAAAATCTTCTCTTACATCATTAGGAGATCTATTTAATATTTTATTTTCAGGATGTCGATCAGCATTTAAATCTATTGATCAATTATTGTGGACTGATTTCTCACAATTCAAATGTGGAAAATACATAAGAAACTACTCCTTATCTTGATTGATTCAAATATTGACTCTTAATTTAATTAATCAAGTTTGAAGTACTCATATACTCACCATTAAATAATTAATACCTAATTTGGCAAGCAAATCGCTAAGTTCAAAATGCCTAATGCCCCTTTCTATTGTAATTTTAATCTTAACTATTCTAATGGACTTCCTGTTTATACAATTCTTGAATCTGCCTATTCTTCCATTTATTGTTTACCAACCACTTTATTGATAAAATCTTTATAATATACTTCTTCATCAACAGAGTAATTTATCCAAAGCTATTATCCAAACTAATACTATTATAACTTTATACTTCTTAATCTGGAATGGTAACATCTGCTTTTGGAATTGCTTTCAAAAAGTCTTGCTTCTTCCAATACCCTTCATTGTTTAGATCAAAGAATTTGAATATATTTTGTAAAACTTTTTCAATACTAATTCTTGAGGAAGCTTTGAATTAAAGTTTTGGTACAAGTTCTTTTTCAAATTGCTATATATCCATTTAACGATATTTTAGATTGTAATTAAATAAATGCCATAAGTTCACTAGTAGTAATTATGAAGGATTTTGAATAAATGATAAAATTTTAGGCAATGCACTCAAATACTCTACAATTATTTAGCGTATATTTAATAATCTGAATAAATTTAGATAACTTTGGGTGAGTTGAACACAAAGCTGATTAAAAAATCATCATGTTATATTCCCAATCTGTTAATAGTGTTTATAGTTTTCTATTAAGATATATATCTTTCTGATAATTTTGAATAGAGGATGGTTACCTAAATATATATTAAGGTTTGGATATTGTTTAGGAATAGGGATTCTAATAATTTAGACATAATTATGTTTCTTCAAAATATTAATTCATTTTATTTACCTTTAAATTTATCTATTTAATAAATTTTTCTGAAAATATTAACTATATAGAATTGCTGTATTTATTTTATATTCTTCCATTATTTATCTTTTATTTAAGCTCATCCTAGGATTAGCGATTTTTGTTGTTTAGATAGTTTAGAAAGATAGGATATGCATAACAGCACTGAACTTTGACTTTTATATAAATATAAAAACTAGTTCTTGTTTCATTTTTATGGGAAATCGTACTTTTTTCTATTGATATTTAATCTACTCAAATGAATTGATATGCTAAGAAATAAATATTATTTGATTTCTAATGTTATTTTACATAAACTATAATATTTATAAATGAATTATGTAATTAAATAAACAGAATAATTTTTAAGGGCACTTAAAACATGCCATTCTATTGATTAGAATTTACATTGCTACTTTTCAAATGAAGGTATATTGTAATTTAAAAAATATTAGGAATTTTATTATTAAGCAACTATGAATAGTTTGAGGATGTTGATACTAAAAAGCCCTCTTTTTTTTGTTATTTCAACTCTACTTCATTTGAATAAGTCCACACCAATTCTATTCACTATAAGATGCCTTAAACATTGTCCCCTGATCTATAGATTAAACTTTAAAAGCTCAACGCATCTTTGGACAAATTAGTCTTTGAATTAAACATTCTATAATTATATACAAGTTTAAAGCCTTTTAAAAAATAAATTAAACGAATAGAGATTTAAGTTTATTACACGATTTCCTAATTAAGAGTCATACAAAAATTTAAAATGATTGTTTTTTTTAAAGATTCATTTTTTACTATCGAATGCCCAATCATACAGTTGGATGAAGTTTAACAAATGGAATTGATAAGAAAATACATGGAAAACAGAAGACACCTAGATGTGTTGGAGGTTGATTCAGAAATCTCGGAATACTTAAACGATTTTAATCAAAAGGAAGCAATTTAATTAATTTTGAAAAGAAATAGCATAGAAATCCATTTAAATAGTTAAAAGCAAGACACGACTCTTGAATTAAATAGCGGATTTTTAACTTAATATAAGTTTGATGATTTCTCTAATGTGTACAAAAATGTTAATACAATCAACATCGAACCAAATGTATTAACTCCTTTCCATGGATATGGATTCAAAATCTCTATTTCAAAAGATATCAATTAAAAACCGAGGATATTTATATCTCAGGACTGGCAAGATCAAATCAGCATGGTTTTAAAATCCATTACCAGTTTAATAAAGAAAATCAAAATTATTTCAATTTTAGATGATGATTGCAATGAAGATGAATTGTAACATTTATTTCTTTTATTATTTTAGGCTTGAAATTATAGCTGAATATTAGACAGATAGAATGTAGGAATAAGAATGCTAATAAATTGAAGAGCAATAAGTCAGAAAAAAGATTAAAATGAATTTGAAAAGTTGATTCGCATTTTTATACAAATAAATGCTAATTTATTACGTAATGATAATATAGTGATGAAGGATTGTGTGAAAATTTAATGTACTATTTTGTAATAATAGCCTGATGAATCACTTTTTCTGTGTATTTTTAACTTTTGGTTATGCTTAAGTTCCTGCTCTAAAACCATTCTTTGCTCTTCTGGCAATCGATTTCAAATATCTCATTCTTCCTGTTCCGGTTGATCTACGTCTAGCAACCTTTTCTCCCCACCCGCTGTCTAATATTGTATTTATTCATTAATACAAAGTCTCAATCTTGCAGCTGGATATCCACATGATGCGCATCTATTTTTTTAAATGTGGAATGTTTATCTGCCACATCTCTTGCAGAAAGTGTGAGTCTTTTAATGTCTTTTACCTATTGCTGGTGTACCTCTTGCCATTTGATTATTTAATAAAAGATTTAATTTTATGAAAAAAACTCTAACACATAGAAAAATAGATCATAAGAAATCTTTTGTTATATATGTAATATGAATTATTAGTTATAAACAATCCAGATCATCGTTAATCCAAAAGATTTCTTAATAAAAATATACAATATGTTTATCTAAAGCACATTCATTTTTTTTTGGTTTTTTGTTTTAATCGATTTACCCACTCCTAAGAAACATTTATTTCCATTTTTTCTATATCTGCTTTAGACTAGAAATATTTTTCTAGGTTTTATTCAAATTATTTATATTCATTAAGTTTTACATTACTTTCTTATTAAACTTTTTTTCGAGTCCCAGAACTACTTTCAACAATTACAAAATCATCTTCATTGTTGTTTTTATTTACTCTAAAAGAAGATCTCCATTTTTTAGTATCTTCAAAAGAACTTAAGCAATCCTATTATTTTTCATTTATGAGCTATATAAATAACTATAATCGATCCTTTGTTTTAGAATATTTTAAAGTTTATGAATAAAACCTTTTATCTAAAACTTATTTCAATGAAGTCAAAAAGTCCTATATTTTACATCAGATTCTTACATTTACTTCTTTATTCTTCAAAACGATATTTGTAAAAGAAAATTTCATAAGTCTGAAACAATGAATTGATTAACATTTTTTTTCTTTGTGTGAAAATGATTTCACTAGTTCTTACAATTCTTTATGCTTTAATTACGTAACCTTAAAGGATTTTTCCAACTCTTTGATTATAGAGACATAATCTTTGAGATGCTTGATATCAATAGGTTTTGTAATAAAAGAAAATTACTTTATATGGTAAACAATTTTCTAGTTTAAAACTTATTCTATACTTCCATGTAAATCCTAACAGATTTGGAGATCTAATCATAAAAGAAATCATATTATTCTATATATTAGAATGTGTAAGTAAAGTACTTTTACAATTCTTTATATGTGTAGTTCTCCACAAATATTAATTCAATTATTTAAGTCAAATAGTATTGCTATTCTATTATATCATAATTTGTTTCATCCGTTGAAGGCGTTTAGCAACGGAGAATCTCGTTGTTTAATGTACATTACATATTCATAATTTTAAATACGAAAATAATTAAAAAAAAATTCCACACTCTCAATAGGGATCAATTTTAACAACTAAAATTATTCCAAACTCTAGACTTCGCATTCTTTTTTAAACTTCGCCTCTTTCTATAATAAATTTCAAATTCACTTCTTATAAAGAATGCTAAGCAAAATTTTACAGTTTTTTCATAATTTTTACAAAGGACGAATCAATTAATTATCATTTCAAATTAAATTCTGAATATTTCGTTAATAATTTACTACTTTATGGAGTAAATTTTATTATTTAAGATAATACATCAAAAATTTTCTTTTTCACAAAATATTTTTATAAAAAAATACAACCACAAGTGTTTTTAGTTTTAATAGTTTTACTAGAATGTCCTCAATTATTGTGCCATCTATAATACTTTAAGCTTATACTCATAGACTATTAATAAAAGATGTAAATTTTGATTTATTTTTTTTGATTTAATATTTTGGTATTTTTTGCAAAGATGTATTTTTCATATGGATTCTTAAAATAGTGTAATAAAATGTAAGAAAATAAATTTATACAACTAAAATATTTTAAAATTGAACACAAAATAACGATATTTTCATTCTTTTTATTGCTAGAATATTTCCTTCTATTATTAAAATATTTGTTATCCTAATGGCTTTAGCGAGTCTTCAAAAATTGAATTCAATTATTTAAGATGCTCACTGTTTAAACAAGTCACATCAACTAGAGCTGCAGAAACTAAATATGGATCAATATTAGCTGCTGGTCTTCTATCTTCAAAATATCTAAACATGGTTATAAACTAAAAATACCCTTATCCTTATTCTTTTGTGATTATTGGTACTCTAACAGAACATCCTCTTGCTCCATCTCCCCAAGTGAATTAATCATATTTTCCTGTCTCATGTCTACCTGTTAATCTAAGCTCGTTCTTTTATCCGTATAACTTAATCATTTCAAGATGATTTTCTTTAAGAATAGGCATTAATTTATCTACAATATATCTATATCCTCCTTCAGATCTAGTTGTAACCGTCGAATAATTGCAATGAGCCCCACTTCCATTCCAATCACCTAATATTGGTTTAGGATCATAGTTGATATCAATTCCAAATTCTTCCCCAATTCTTTCTAAAATATATCTTGCCAACCACATATGATCTCCTATTTCAATGCCTTCAGCAATTCCAATTTAAAATTCCCATTATGATGGTGCAACTTCAGCGTTTAATCCAGCAATTTTTAATCCAGCATTCAAGCATGCTCTTAGATGAGCCTCGGCTAAAGCTCTTCCAAAATTATTCCTTTCACCAATTGAGCAATAGTATCTGCCTTATGGATAAGGAAATCCTCCTGTTGGCCATCCTAAAGGCCATAAATGTGTTGTTCCTGTCCTTTTTAATAAGAAATATTCTTATTCAATTCCAAACCATGGTTTATGATCTCTGGCTTTCTCCATAATTTAATTTGCAATCCATCTAAACAATTAATTTCAGCTTGAAAATACCTAAAGTTATATCTTGCTGGTGTCTTTTTATCTGGGAGGTATGTTTCACACAATACAAGAATATGAGGATCTCCTCTAAAAGGATCCTTTACTACTCGAACTGGTTTTAAATATATTTCTGAAAACCTAGTCACTGCTTAATCTGTTGATGACCCATCATATGTCCACCACTCCAAATCTTCAAGTCTTTTTATTTGAGTTTAATAAACCTAAAATATTTTTACACGTGTGAATTACTTTTGTCTTTGATCTTAATTATTCTCCTGTTCCATCAATCCAAATGTATTCAGCTAATACATAACTAGTATTCACATCCTTTGACAGCTAGTAATAGTTAAAGTCACGTAGATTTTCGATGGTTTCTGTCATTAAAAATTTGAAATAATTGGAACTTTAATTAAATATGAAAATTGTTATCCTTAATTTATATTTATACAGATTTTGATTCACCCTCATTTCCCTATTTTTGGGTATTTCTTTTTATAATCCTCAACCTTAAGTTCCATTGCATCCTTGATTTAATTTTTAAATTAGAGCTATTAAGATTTGCTTTATTACAATTTTTGTAAATATCTCATTTCCAATTCTTCAAGGGCTTTTAATTCTTGATCTTTACTATCTAATTCTTATTATATCAAAGACTTTTCAATGGAAGTTATATTCTAAAATTTTTATTACCTATTATCCTAAAATTCTTTTATTCTCTACTAAGCCTGCTTTTCCGAGTTTATCACTTATAATCTATTTATAATAAACATTGAATTACTTATTTATTTATTTTTCATGAATTAGCTAATCCTTATTCATTTTTATTTTTAGTTTATCTTATTGATGAAGCAATTTTATTTGATAGGCTTATTCTTTTTTTTCCTATTAGGCATGCTCTCGAGCAAACTTTAATGCTTCATTTGAAACAAACTGAATAAAGTTCCTTTTCTATCTTTTTTCATTATATTCTTTTTCCTTTTAACTTTAAATGAATTATTTATATTCTTATTCCTTATAATTAGTAAAAATACTTTCTATTTTATATCTTCATAGAGCCTTTTTGATTCCTCTACATTTTTGAGTAGTTTAGACTTAAGAGGATTCGCTCTTTACTATATGGTTTCTGATTCTTTTTATAAGAGAGCCACTCTCTCTTTGAGCAAGAGTATTTCATATAATTTTTAGTTTTTTAAGTGTTTTAATGCTGTGCAGGTAATTTTTTCACTTTCAGAGGTTCTCATTATTATAAAATTAATTAATATTTTAGAATCAAGGAACGAACTAAGAAAATGATGGATTAAATTAATTGGTTGAAAATAAAATCCGATTTCTAACACTGAGTGAAAATGACATTAAGGTTTGAATTTATTATTCGTGAATTTCAACATTAATACTATCTATTAGCCCTAAAAATAGAAATGAAAATTGATAACAATCACAAAAATAAACTTTAAACTTAGAGATGAATAATGAAATGATTAACTAAATTTAATGGTATAAGAAATTGCAAAGTTGTAACTAAAATGAGCTTCTTCGGTCAAGGATTAAGTGAACAAAATAATAATAATAATTGATGTTTAATTATAATTCATTAGTTTCTTGGTTTTCTTTAATATCGCACTCTATTTCTATAATTTTGCTGATTTTCTAAGCTGATTCTTAAATGAACAAAATGTATTTTATTTTTGTTTTAGAAATTTTCCACATAGGAATATGAATTAATGCATAACCTCAAACTTTTACAGAAAATAAACATCAAATTGATTCAGAAAAAGCACATTAATCATAATGGTCAAAGTAATTGACTTAATCAATTAATTGAGATTATTGATTATGTTCTTAAGTATAAAATTTGATAAATTCGACAACTCTACAATGATAGTGGAAAATTAAAAAGTAGTTTGATAAATTAAAATTAAAAGAAATCATAAATATTAGGAAGAAGAGATTTTATTAGAGGATTAGACGATTTAGTGAAAAAGAAAAAAAAACTAAAATTTAACTTCAAAGGATTAATAGTTAGTGTTTACTAAAATGTATGATCAAAATGTTACTTTCATTACTTAGGAAGAAAATTCATACCTTTGGGTAGTATAAACTTTGAAATGGGAAATCGAAAATCTAAAGTATTCCATAAATTGTTTATAATTATCTCCATGAATTTATTACAGACAAATAATTATATAATTTACAATTTATTGAATAATTTCTTTGATTTTTTATTTGAAAAACTAAAAGCACTGAAAATCAATCATTTAACAATATAATTTGTACGATTTGAATATTTAAAAATTGTTAACATACGAAAAGAAAATGCCTTAATAATAAAAGTAGTAGATTGTTATATTATGCATTGATAAAGCATAATTTACATAATAAATTAGTTTGAAGCTAGTATAAAGAGATATATCATTAAATGAAATAAATTCTCTTAAACTAATATCTGAAAAATAAAAATTACAATAATAAGTAGGTAAATTGACAGTTAAATAAGCATTAATCTTAAACTTCTGAATAAACTTAATCATAGAAATAATTATCATACGATTAAAGTTAAACCTGATAGAGATTGCAAAAGCGATCAAAGTATGTTTATAGAAACAAACAATTTCAAGATTTCTATAAATTAAGCATTAATAATTAATTTTCATTTTCATCCTTTGTTTTCAACACAATTTATAAAATTAAGAATAAGGATGAGGCTTTGAGGTCAAGTAATTTTTGATTTCTGGAGGAGGATATAATCCATTATTAACAGCTCTATTGTATCTAATAATTCATGAAATTGACATTACCTTTCTTCTCTCGTCATACCAGAATAAGGACCATATTTGGAATCCCAATCAAATTAATCAATTAGAACAGAAATTTATCTCTATGAGGGTTATTTTTCAGGAACTCTTTATTTTAGTTCTTCAAAAGTACAGGTCCTCGAATAATCGTCATTCATTTATTAAATAAATTTATTAATAAAATTCTAATAAAATGAATAATTGATATAAAACAAGATTAAATTTTCAACTCTTTAAACTTAAAAACGAATGATAAAATAAAGTTCCTTCAAGATTGCTTTACAATCCTTACAACAATAAACTTTCGAATTAGACATTACTAATAGAAATGTCTAAATTCTGATCTAATTAAAGCAATTATTTAGAAATGTTTTTTTGATTTAAAAAATATACTCTTTGATTGAAAGTTTTAATTATGATAAATGTAATGTAGAAGTGGTTTGAAGAAAAATTTAATTTAATGATTTTATCTCGATAAAAATTAATATTTGACTTTCACATTAGATGATGACATATAAAGGTAAATTAAGAGAATTGAAAATCTAAAATAATTCAAAATTGATTATCTTTATAGTTGTTTTGAAGAAAAACAAAATAGTAATTAATAAAGAAATTATAAGTTAATTACAACCAATAATGAGATTATATTTGAAAGTCATCAAGGTCATGGCATTCTATTGCTTAAATGTTGAAAAGAGAACTTTTGGAAAAGTAGCTTAAATTTAAAGAAACGCTTTATATAATAATTCCTTTCTTGGGTTAGACATCAATTGAAAATTCAAAAAAAGGATTATACTGGAGATCTAAAGTAATTCAGAAATAGAAATAGAGAATAAAAAGTATATAATAGCCTTTTTAATTGAATATTAAATGATTCAGCTCATTTTCTTATTGAATATTTAATTTCGTATTTAAGAAATCGATTGACAAGATTAGGTCAAATTATAATCAATTTTAATAATGATATATTATTCGTAATAAGGCCTTTGATTATTTGGAAAGACTACATATTGTAACTTTTTGAAAAGAGACTTTTTAAAATGAAGATTTAATACCCAAATGACCAAAAAAATTTTCTCACATTGGTGTGAGAAATTGATGATAAATTGTAATCTGTTTTAGTTAGGAGAAGAAAATATTAATAATATCAAAAAAAAGATATAAATTAATCAGAAAAATCATCGTAAAATTTTAAGTCTTATAGGATAATTACAAAAATTAAATCCAAATTAGTAATGATGGTTTGAAAAAAATGAAATGAGGTTTTACCTCCAGGGCCATTTATGGGTGAAAACGATAGGAAAGGTGACTCAAAGCGGATGCAATGACCCTAGAGATGTCATAAAATGATAAGCAGGAAAGAGTGAGTTTGAAAGACAAAGGAGCATATGTAATCTAATCTGATAATCATTTACACCTAAATTAAAAGTATTATCAAACTGAACTATCTTTATGTTTTTAATAATTAAATATTATTTTTAAGTAGATTATTAACATAATCGCCAAGTAAATTATGAAATTGCCCCAATTTTAAAGTTTATGAAATTATTATTAGAAAAACAAATTTCTTAATCATTATTTTATTATGCCTCTACCTGATTATGAATTTAGTAAGAATCTTTGCATGAATTTATTCCTCAATTAATGATAGTTATTATATATTTCAATTTTCAAACCATCTTGCTGACACTTAATTTTTTCAAAATAAATTAATAAATTGTATTTAGAATTTTAATTAAATCAAAAAATCTTTCTATCTTCTGAAAGGATTAATAATAATAACAAAAAATTTAAAACATTCTATTTTCACAATTCTATTTTCCTAATATTAAGTAATCATTTGAGTTAACATTTTATCTTCAAACATAGATTCTTTCTCATCCTATAGTTAATATCACTTTCGAATTATGGAGGTAGGATATTAAAAAGTGGGATAGAGCTGTCTTCCTTTTGAATTAAGTGTTTTCCTTTTAAATATTTCGAAAAAATTTTTAGCATAATTGTAGAAAATATATTATATTTTGATGGATGGATAAGCATCTGCCATTTATAACAAATAATATCAATTAATTATATTTATAATTTCAAAGTATCATCAATTTGTCAAATAAAAGCTTAATATTTCTTTGGATCATTCTTTTACAACCTTTTAATTTTCTTCGCTAAGAAATAACAAGACAATAACACTCTAATCCTTTTAGTTCTTATTAGGATTGATGCAACAGACCCCCCTTTCTATAAAAATTAATAAATATTAATATATTCATTTGCTGTTTATAACCTTTATTAGAAGAAATCTTTATTCTATTTCTTAACTATTTTTAAAATGAAAATAGAAGAAGCTATAATTCAACTAATTCTGCAAGCAGAGCAGCTCATTTTTATTTTTTTTTTTCTTGTCATTGATCTCTGTTACTTTGGTTTATTTCTACCCTTAGAGTGTTTTTCAATTCTATTATTATGTTTAATATATCTTGCTATTCTTCAGCTTTAACTTATTGTTGATACTTTACCTCTACTTTCTAATTGTGATATTTTACAGAGTTGTTTATTCGTTTAATTTTTATCTTTGATGTGTTTGAAACTATTTTCACTACTATTATTAACAACCCGTACTATTTTTTGTTTCTGATCTAAAGGTTATTTGATTAAAGATTAGCTTTATCTAGATTATTCAATTATATCTATGTTTCATGAAATGATTTACTCCATAATAAATCTTATTCATTTTTTTTGAATCTTATATGTCTAAAACACAAGTGTTTTGGAGCTCATTTAATATATCAGCAGACTATATTTGTAAATTATCCAAAATTAATTAGGGCTCATAGCCTTTTAATTTATATTAATTTTAAGAGAGAGTACTTTTAATTAATTTCAGTATATTGTTTTAGTTTGATGCATTCTACTGTTGTTTTAGCGATATTTATTTTGAATGTTTTTTGCTGATGGCTTAAATTCATTATTATCTTAATCAGGAGGGTTGCCACATGTTGTCTATCCTCCAGAATCTTTTAGCCAAATTAATTTACAATTTGGGCACCATTTATGAAATTATAAACATAGCAGGTAATGAATCATTTTATTTTGAGCCTTCTTTAAAATTTTATTCAACTCTGTCAAACCTTATGCTTCAGTTTTCTATGAGTTTAAATAAAACTGTTTCATAGCTACCATTTCACTAGTAAAGTAATTTTAGACAATCAAAACCATATCTTTTTTCAAATTCTTTGCATTGGCTTCCTCTTCATTGCTAAAGTTAATTCATGCATTATATTTTGAATTAAATTTAATTATGATTGAAATATCAAAACTATAGTGATTAATAACTTACAAAATCTGAATTTATATCGAGCAAAAGAGAACAAATTTAGAGAAGAAATTCGAAATCAAGACTTGAGTAGAATTTTTAAAAAGCATAGAGATTATTCAAAATCCCAAAAACTTATATTAGTAACTTTGGACCATCAATTAAAATTGTAAAGAATGCAAATATCATGATATCAACACAACTCTAAGAATACTCACTTATGGGGGTATATTGGTGATTTCATATTAAAAGATACGTTGATTATTTAATGCTTTAAAAGAGGATCAACAGAAGAAAATATTCTCAATTTGAATTAATTGCACGATTATCAAGGTAAGATAATTATCCAAAATGTATATGCTTGTAAACTATAAAATCATAAACTCCAAATTAATTAATCGTCCTCACATGGAATGTATCTTCAACGAAATATAATACTCTAAAAACTACCAAATAGACAGGAGTACATATATTTTTTTCAAGAAACCAGAAAAGAAATACTATGCTCTCCTTCTTACACATATTTCAATAGATTACGAAAGAAAACCATACTAGGGGAGGAAGAATAGCAGTCGGAGTTCATAATCAATTCTTTACGAAAGATCATTTAAATAACCTTCCTCTGAATGAGTTTATCAGATTAGCCCTACTTTATTTTTACACTTTTCGTTGCTCTAAATAAGTTCACATATTGCTGCATAGAGTTACATTTTGATGAAGAGGACTTTTAAAGCTATGTACCAATATTAGATATGATAAATGTTCTTCCTCTTTTCTAATATTTTATCGACATTGAACTTCAGATGCTTATTGAATGCCACTCAAATTAAACGATGAGAATGAGCTTTCAAGATTGCAGTATTATCCTCAATATGATATAAATTAATATACCTAAAATTTTTTGCTATGCTAAGGTACATTCAACAAATACTAAGGACACTGATCAATTTAGACCAAGCACATTATCAGGGAAGGATTGTAATGTGCTTGCACTAAATCCTGCATCGCTTATTACTGTTGTAATGACAATCTCTTATTTTAAGGGATGTATTTTTGGTACGATTACACAAAATAGATGAGCTTGATTTCAATTTTAATTAGCTTCAGATTTTAGTTTGTAGGGTTTGAAGGTCATAGAAACATAATTTAATTGGTGATAAATGGAGCAGTCAATTAGCTCTAGCTTCAATCATTGCTATATTTAACGAGTCTGACTTTCAAACGAAGACATCAATTGATTGTAATCTATTCATTCTATTATGAGGTTTATATCCTCATTGGTAACTTCAATATTGTAATGTTGCTGATCTCCTTTTTATAATAATAAGCCATTCAAAAACACAAAATCTATAAGTCCATTCTTTTTAAGCAAAATCAAATTCTAATCATTACTGATAATATCTCAAGGCTAAAGGGTAAACGATTTAAAAAAGATAAATGCATTCATACAATTATATTCTGAAGTAATTAAATGCCCAATCACTTAATGTACTTATGTTTTGAGTCTAACCCACTAAAAATTCTATTCCATTTTTGATGAATTATTCATTAACTATTCCTTTTAAATATTGAGCAACTCTGTAACCAATTATTATTTTACAAAGCAGCTTTTCCAATAGAATGAGTTTTCTACTGCTTTGAATAAAAAGCCAATAATTTCATCTACTTCAATGGCACTATCTACTAGTGTAATAGCCTTTTATTTAGCACCATTTATAAATATGGATATATAGCACTATTTTATTTTCATCAGAACATTTAGGATGTCTGCTGTAGTGCTATTTCCTTCTTTTGCCAACCTCAATATTTTTTCCAAAATGGCTTTATGAACCCATTTATGATTCATATTAGAGTCTATCTCTAGAATAGTTTCTAACTTAATTGTCTGGGTTATGTAAAAGATTTAAAAAGAAGTTCTTGAAGTTTTTATCTAATCGTTACTTCCATTTAAGATTCTTCCAAATAAATTTAAAAAGACCATAGCCATGTAATGTTATTTTACTACTTAATAGTTTTTATTTATGGTAAAATTTGAATTAGAGGAAAGTCTTCGCTGCCTTTGAATTGAAATTTATTAATTTGATGAATGTCATTAAAAGCTGAAAATCAATCGAGTAAAATAGGTCTAAATTATCAAGTTGGAATTACAACTTCATACAATTATGAGAAAATTGTATTTCCTAAATGCCGTTGTGTGTCAGAATATCAGATTAGTCAATGTAGTTATTTCCTTTCAGTGTGCAATTATGAATAGTGGAGCAAGTATCAAAACAAATACGCATATAAATCATACTTGGTAATTGAGTGCTGAAAAAGTTCACAGATTTGCAGCCTAGCCCAATTAACAATAAAAAAACTCTTTAAAAGTACTATCTATTAAATACCCAGTTCAACACTTAGAATTAATTAGGCCTTAACATATTTCCTTCCTTAAACACTGAATATTGTTTTTGCCAAAAAAAATTCTATCTAGGCAGCCTTCCGATCATTTTGCTATTTCAAATCTAGCTAACTGAAAAGGCTGTTTGTAACTCTTTACAGAATTTCTTCCCATCATAGTCCTTGTGAAACGCACTACCAACTTTAAGGAATTCATGGTCAAATGATTCTTAATTTGACTCACACATCTTAAAATTAGTCAAACCTTCGTATTCATAATATTCTCTCCTAGAACTCCAATCACAATGCCGATAGGTTTGATGATTGAATTAAAAAAATAAATATCCTCTCAGACCCAATAAAATTTTGGTCTTCTTTGGTATTCTTCGCAAATACTTACTGATTTTGGCTCTGAAGTATCTTAAGAATAGCTGCACTCTTGTCTTCACTTCTTTATTGCTGATGAGTATTCCTTATATATAGGATAGATATAGGGTAGGATATAATTAAATATGGGTGTAATCCAAATCATGGTAGAAAAACTGTTGCATTCCAGGGACATGTTAGATCCACCTACTCTCATGTTTAGATTATATTTGTAGCCAAAGGATAATACAAAATTAATCAGATGAACATGATATTTAGGTGGATTAATATCAGTGATATTTCTTGGTCTTTTCTTCTTGCATGATTGCTTTGACTCATATTCACTGCTTTCTGGTTTAAAGTACTTCATCTTGGGAGTTTCATAAATTTTGGGAGTATAGCTAAATTTTAAGTATGGACACAAGTTTGAATTTTTGCTCTTTATTATTAATGTTTGTTGAATAATTGTTTTAAATTGCAGGTTTTTTCTCAAAATTAATGTTTATTATTTCAGGTTCAAATTTACTGTTTTAGAAACCTTATACTTTCAAACCAATAAAGCCTTAATAAGACCCTATTGGCTTTGATATTTATCAAAGGTTAAGAAAGGGTAAAAAGGGTGTAATATCAAATTTAAATTTTTTATCTTTTCGTATCTATCTCTATAGTGCTTTTTTATTCTATATATATATTAAAAAGTGTATATATTATCCATGATACCAGCATGTTCTCCTTTCTTATCTAACCAAAAAAGAAGATTTATTAATTTATGAATACAAATTTTAGAATTTTATCCTTTTCAATTCTAAACAAATCTAGAATTATATTTATTTAAATTTGTAATTAATTCTTATCAGGATCCATTCAGCACTAAATTCTCAAGAGTTCCGAAACTGGAAGGGGACCCCAGCTATTGCCATTCAGGGTACTCTGAAAACCCTTCAAGCATGACCAAAAGGGATATGAAGCCTAGGGAACTTGAGACAAAGAATGAGATGAAGGACCATCTCCTATTTTCTGTTCTGGTCTT